>SKCR01023766.1:0-170395 GCA_019454045.1 Zanthoxylum bungeanum
ACCTCAGATTGCAACTCATACTGCAATCCATTGATGAAGATTTTAGGTAAATAATGCTCGGATGTGTATGATACTGAGCTCGCTAAGCACTCAAATCTCTCAATATAACCATGAAGAGATCCATCTTATCGTACATAACCCAATTCGGCTGAAATTCTTATACACCTCATTTTTTTAATTTATTTTTTCCTTTTTTTTTTAATTAACAAAACAGTAGAAAAAAATACTAGGGATTAAAATGAAAGAAATTGAAACTGTCTGGGTTAAATTACGAAAAAACAGAAAACTTAGGGGCAAAAGTGTAATTATCCTGAATCGTCACCGATGACCGGAATGAGGCCGGGAGGGTCGTATCTGGTAGAGTTCGTGGAGGGGAAGACACTGGTGGTGGTCGCTGCTTCAGAAGCCTGCCGTAGGTGGCGGATCGATGAACTTTTGCTGCCGATCTGCGACTGTTGATTCCGGCGATGCACACGTCGATCGACAGTGACAGAAGCCTGGGTGAAGTTGTCGGCTCGTGCTGAGCCTCCTGGTGGTGATATTTGATGGCAAAGACAGCCAGAGACGCGACAGTAAGTGACGGCGTGGTGGAAGGCACGGTGGTTTGGAGTCGGCGACGGTATGGGTTTGGTCGCTGGCGTCTTCTGAGTCTGTTGGTGGTCACAGTCGACGACGTTGGTGGTTGTGGAGGTGGTGGTGGGGGGCAACTCTTAGGGTTAGGGTTTTCTGATTTTCTTTTCACTGATTTCTTCTTCCCTCAACCAACAGTAATCACCACAGACCCAAGGAATTTCTTCTCTGATACCAATTGATGGAAACCTCCAAATCCCTCAACAATGGCACAACAAATCACAACACCAAAAACATAAGAGAAATTATATTCTAATTCATGAATATAAAATTGAAATAACAAAGATAGTTGAAGGTGAATAGATTCCCCAGCCCTTGCTCAACTTGAGGTGTTGGCAACCTCCCTAGGGTTTTCCCCTCCAATTCCCAAATTCAAAATGATAGCATACCTAAAATCCTAACAAATCATTCTTATTTATACCTAAACCCTAATGACTAAAATGACCTTTACCCCCCTCTCTTTGCGATTTTACGCATTGGGTTCTAACACTGTTATTATATTTCTTTACTTTAGAAGATCTTTATTATCAGTTTTAATCCATAATAAAAAATGATTTCGTAGACAACACAATGACGTTAAAAGATCTATGTAGCCCACCCTACTTAATGGGAAAAAGCTTTGTTTAGTTTGGTTTGGTTTTTATTTCATAATAGTTGTTATTAATTGTGATGGGATATGAAGGGGCAATGGATGCACTAATGTTCAGTCAATAACAGATCTACATGAAGTAGGTCATTGACTGAACTCTTTCCATTCTTTTGTACATGGTTTTAATAACATTATAGTGCTTGGCAAGTCATTGTTTTACTGTTTTGCCACACCGTCCTCTACAGTGGAGGACAAACATGGATTGGATGTATAGGCTAAAATTTGTACATTTATTGCAGGTAATAGAAACTTTCAATTTGAAAATTAGTGAAGATCAACTGATGTCAAGGTGTACCAAATGCAACGGGAGGTTTATTCAAAAACCCCTATCAACAGAAGAGGCTGTTGAAGCTTCAAAGGGTTTTCAGAGAATACCTAATTGCTTATTTGACAAGAATTTAGAATTCTGGCAATGCATGGATTGCAATCAACTTTATTGGGAGGTAGCGTCTATTAATATATCTGTACTCCTTCCTCCTTTTCATTTTTGTTATGAGGATGATCATATCAAGCCTCTATGAAACCCTAATATTTTTAATCTTTTAGGAAACTCATTTGATAGATTTGAAGAATGAATTAGACAAATTTTATTCAAGTATTTTTCTTGTTGGTACAGTAATTTAAGGGTGTGTGGTTGCCGAGGTGGGGTGGGGAGCATTTTGAGGTTTCGTTTGGTGGTGTAAGATATAGGTGCCTTTCATGTCTGTATGGAGGTGACAAGGGCAGTCCTAGTATGACTTTTGTTGGCTCTCCATGTCAATCATTTAGTGTTAAAATTGTATGAATTTTTTATTTTTTTTTTTAACTAAGCCTCCTCGGGGACTTGCTTGAGAATAAGAAAGAGGAATCTCATTTAAATACCATGGAATAAGGTTTGATCCTATTCATGGAGATTCCGTAAATATTCCATTAACAAAATAGGCTTGATACTAATTGATTTGACTGTAAAAAATTAGCGTGAAATAAGAGATCTTGGGTTTGGAAGGGGCTGTCTTCATTTATGTCAAATTAAAAGAGTAGAGACTCATCTCATTAGATTCGACGATTACATTTCATTAGCTCGTGTTCTTTTCTCGGTTAGCATTTTAGTCGAATATGTGTAGTAAACTTCTGATTAATACTGTCGAGCAGAGTTCATGAGCTCGCCGTCTATATTACTGTCAATAGGCGTTTATTGATAAATTTCTTCAAATAGTCCAGAGCTTACTAAACATTTTCATGGCTAGAAAGTTGTTTAATTGTCAACTCAACTGACTTGCATATAATGTGTGCTGTTCTTACAGGGAACCCAATACCACAATGCAGTTCAAAAGTTCATTGATGTCTGCAAGTTGAATGACGGACTCGAAGATCATGAACCTATTTCGTCACCAAGGTAGAATTTATGGTGTTAAATGGCACTTGTACTTCGAGTAACATTTAATTTATTCCGTTCTTTATTTTTCTGATCACATCTAATGGGAAAAGACTTTTTATTTTATGTGGTTCTCTATTTGACCGTCTAACTGAGTTGTGGAAAATAAACTCAACACTCCTGTGAAATTATAAGAGGATTCGATGAATTGATTCTGAAGGGAATTAACTGTATATTATTATGTCTTTATTTACTTTATTTTTTCATTTTAATTAAGAAAAGTCAATTTATTTATATAAGATGTTTAGGAAATTTTAAGGAAATTGTCTTGGCAAAAGCCATAAATCACCTCAAACATAACCACAAGGCTCAGTGGGAAAAAGTTGTTATTAATTTTAGTTTGTTGATGGCAAAATTATCGAACAGGATATTAGTTTACACGAATTTACAACTCTGTCGCTAGAGAAGTACATTTACGTTGACACAAACATGGCATCCTCCCCCCTTCTTATATTTATTTATTTTTTTACTTTTAATTTAAAAATTATATATATCTCAAAATATAAAGTTATTCATGAAAAAATACATATTATTAATTTACAATATAAGTTTTAAAACAAATATTATTGTCGTTTCAAATAAAAAAAAAAAAAGATAAAAAATGAACATTACATTTACAAGAGATTGATTGATGATTTTAGACTATTCATTTTCAAACACTGATATCTCTTTTATCCAGAATTCAAATTATAATCTGTAAAATTATAGATATACTTAACATACATATGTTAGGGTTGGTGCTGGGAGTGCCAATCCGGATCGTATTTATGTCCGATTCATAAAATCGAACAATTTTATTTTCCATAATATTACTTAATTTAATGGTAGCACCATTGTCTTTTATACGCTTATTCGATCTAATTATGATTAGTTATCTGATTATGATTAGATCGAAACTAAATCTGATTTAGTGATACATGTATATTAGATAAAGACTCTAGGATTTACAGTATAGTGCGCAGTTACAACATAGTTTGTAATTGACATTGGGAAGCACACTATAAGATGTATATCCTTAAATAAAGTTACTGGTCAAGATTTACTAACCTAGGTCGATTAGTAAAATCCGCTGAGACCAGTATCTGTCGTATATCGAGATTTGGTCCGATGGTTTATCCCAGTGAACCATGAGTCTCGGGAGACTCGTATAGACATGTATGTGTTTATTTGATAAGACACTGAACGACTCACGGAAGATTTCCTAATAGATGATACACCAACGTCAATAGGAATATTCACGAGTTGAGCGAGCATAGTGGTCCTCCGACTTGAGACACCATCGTGGGATATATGAGTTATCCTCCACACTTTGATGGCAGTCACGTCAACGATCTATTCATGATCAGACCTCCGCCTGTTCGTTGGGTGTGGACTGATGCTCATGATATCCAGTGCGTATCAAGACAGGATCCGTCAGTCCTGTGTACAGGGCATAGGCATCCGCACATGTTTACGATCTAGTAAATCCATAGCCGTGGTATAACTTCGGAAATCAGTTCTGAGTGTTATTTAGAGATCGTAAATTGAAAGTCGAATGTATTATACCGAACGGATTTGACGTTGTTATCTATATCCCAGGTATAATACGGATAGCCAGTGACAGAAAGATTATACGTATGCTATGACATCAACTTGCATAGTTTAGCGATATTATCAGTGGTCGTCATAATCCATGAGTGGGTGGATTGTGGACACGAAATTGGATTTCGTGACGGATAAAACCTAAACTTAGAGAGTCCCACCATATGAAGTGTACTCGTTGAGCACTTGGACAACGCGATATGAATAATACGAATTATTCATAATACTTCACCAGATGAAGTAAGTTAATTCGGATCGTTTAATCGGTTAAACGATGACCATGCATTATGGGATTTTATCCGATAATAATTATTGTGTATTTATATTTGATACATAATACTATTAGATACACATTAATTATTCGTCAAATGAGATTTTGACACATGCCATATATATATGTATTTATTATTTATTGGAAATAAAAAAATACATATATAATAATAATATTAATTGATTATTTGATATTTAATTGTTAAATATTAGAATGATTAATTAATTCAACATTTTTCATTAATTATAATGAAATGTGGTGAGTTATTATTGGTGCACATGGCATGCATTATTTTAACTTTACAAATGTTCAAATATGATTTGATTATGTAAAGTAATTTATTTTTAATTGGATTAAAAAATTTTGAAAGGACAAAAATGCCCCCAAATCCACATATTTCGGTCAAACCAATATTAAAAGGAAAATTTTGTTTCTCTTTCTTGTTCACTATCATCACTGCCGAGAACCTCAAATTAAAAGGGTGAAAAATGGGTTTCATGCTAGCTTGATGATTCAAGCATAAACAAAGAAGAAAATCAAGAAAAAGGGCAAATGAATTAGGAGATTTAAGGTATTTCTTCAAATCCTAAGCTTTGAAAGTTTGTTTCATGTTTTCTTGATGATCTTTTGAGATCTATGGTTTCTTATTTGTTTCAAAATTTGGGGCTTTTGGTTGTAGTGGTTGGAATTGGAAGTAGTATGCATGTGTGAAGTAGTATTGTGTGGAATTATTGTAATATTCACTCAATTTGTTCATTTGATGAATTGTTGCCATTCTATAGTTGTTGATCCACTCTAAGATAGCCTAGAATTATTCTAGAGTTGTTCATGTGTGGTGGGACTCAATTGGTGTTGAGATTAATTGATTTAGTCTTGAAATTTTGGATTTAAAGAATGAAAAATTAGGAATTTCGGTTTACTGATCAGATTATGAAAAACTGGAAATTCTGTGATGTTTTTGATGTGTTATGAATGTAATGGATGTGTTTTGGGAGTTGGAACAATTTCCGGAAAGTGTTTCCGACTTGAAATAAGCGAAAACGGCCAAAAACGCCGTTACCGGGTGGATTTTGAGCCAACCGGGTGACGGCTATTTAAACAGTGAATCCGTCACTGTTCGGGCAGCCCATGAACTGCCCCGACACTATTGGAGCTGACCTGGGCAGTTTCCATAAGTGTCGGGTAGTCGGTTAGGTCAAAAACGCATTTTAGGCCATTTTACGGAAAAACGGTTTTCGTAAAAGTTTCGCGAAGTTTCAACTATGTTTATGTCAATATTTGCTATTGAATAAATAGGTTTAGGTGAAATATGAATAAATTATTCATATTAGATATTGAATAATTTATTTGGTATTTTGAAAAAATTTTAAAATACGATTTCGCCCGAACCGCGCTTCCGCCGCGCTCCATCGCCCAAAACCCCCAACAACATATCTACAATTTTCATAAATAAACCTCTCTTGAATTCGAACTTCTTTATTGTCGAAATCAACACCAAATTATTTGCATTCGAGGTGCGTTCGATACTATGTTTAACATACATATCTACGTTTAAAATTATTTGCTTGGTGTGGGCCCTATTAGTTCTTCGGGTTATTAAGGATTAGAGTCGGCGGAATTGTTGCCATATGTCTTTTACCATCACTGTAAATTTTTCTCATTATAGTGGATTTTGGCTAGTAGCCTAAATACCTGGAGTATTTTTTTACTCGCATAAGTTTAAGTATTTTACACTATGGTCCGACTCATCATTAATCTTACCATGTCCAACAAAGTTCGGTTTCTCTGTTCGGACACACCGTCAATTGAGGTGTCCTGGGAGGAGTCCACTGTGAAAGAATATCATACTCTTTCAAGTAATCTTGAAACTCATATGTTTAAGTATTTTACACTATGGTCCGACCGTAATGTTTTTAATACTTTTACCGTTCTGTTTTCTTACTTCGTGTCGAAACTCTTTGAATTACTCAAAAGTTTCTGACTTGTGTTTCATAAGATACACATAACCGTAACGCAATGCCATATCCGTAAAGGTTACGAAATATTCATATCCACCTCTAGCCTAGCTCATTTACGTCACAATGAACGAGGGCTAACAGATCGGTGACACTTGCACTTTTACCAAGTAAAAAGTGTTTTAGGCATTTTGCCTAATAAACTAGATTCGTAGACATCATTTGAATTAGAATCAGATCTGGCCTAGTATCCACTCTTCGAAAGTGTGGATATATGAGTGTTGTTAATGTGTCTCAGACAACAATGCCACTTTTAAGTCTCAACATATTTATAAAGTTTGAGCTTTTGTTTGTCATATTATATGTTTGAGATTCATTTATATTCTAAATATAAATACTGTTATTCACATCTAATGTGCTTATCTCAATATCATCTTTATAAACAAAACACTTAGTGTTCTAGAATATAAAGGTATACCTGCAACAGGTTAAACTAGATATAAAGATAATATTTCTAGTTAGACTAGGTACATTATGCCTAGTCTCAATATGCCCAAATGGCAGTTCCAAAACTTAGGTTCCCACAGTCAAAACAGCGACTCTCGTCCCGTTTCCGACTTGCAGTTCGATCTCATCTGAAGCCAGTCTCCTGCTAATCAGCAGATCTCGCACATCAGTACATATATTTATGTACCACATCCAGTATCTAAAATCCAATTTTAAAACCAGCAGTGGACATGTTTATAACAAACATACCTGAAGACGGAGCCTTGCCCGTCTTCACTTCCTTCATGTCTGCCTTGTCCATACGGTAGTCACGCTTCCAGTGACCCCATTTGCCACAGTTTAGGCAGACATCTTGGGATATGTCATTTGTCTTCCTAGAAGACTGTGACGATTTTGCCTTTGCCAATTTTCATATCCCTATAAGACTTCGGCTAAGCCTTGACCTTCTGGGATGTAGAAGTAAGATGCGCATTGCGCTTCTTGCCATTTTTAAGCTCTGGCTCTGTCTCCTTGAGCATAGCCATTAACTCTCCAAGAGTTTACTTTTGCAATTAGTACTTCCAAGATCTAAGATTAGATCCGTGAAGATCATTTAATTTCAACATCATGGTATAAGGATCTAATCCTTAGTTTTGAAGAAGAAATTAAGGAGTCTTTGCGGCAAACATAACAGATTGAGCACTAAAATTTTCATCACGATGAGTCTTCCAAAGCTCATGTTATACTATTTGCTCAACTCCGGGCTTAGGCCCGAGATGTCGCTCTATCAAATCGATTAACTTCTCAACTCACAGGACTATCCTGAGATTCATTTTCCAATATGAAATTTAAAGCCGTAAAAGACATTTATCACATAGGATTATGTCATTTGACGCTAATCTTTCAGTTATATTGATTGCTATAGTCCAACTATCCAATCAACGATTTCGGGTACAATCAGATGTAATGATTACTATAGTCTAACTACATAACAAATTTATTCCTAGAACAAATCTCTCCATTTCCTCTCTTCCGCTAGCATTATTCATACTTCTACCCAATTACATAATACTTCTAAAGAAACCTCATTTACATTGAGGAGAATTGGTGAGAAGAGAAATACAATGAGATAAGGAGATAGTAGGCTGGACAAGCAGGTCCAATTTAATAAATTCTAAATTTATTACAATAATTTCCAAAATTGCCCTCACCCTTCTAATATCAATCCGATATACATTATTCATTCATACATCCATGTATTCACACAAAGCATGTTATAAATCAATCTAATCCAATTAATTAATCTTTGATTAATGACCATCCAATGTTCAAACAACGATTTGATTTGAGCGAGTCCAACTCGTTTAAGAATAAATACTCAAAGTACGTATTCTTGAATTATATCGAACTACAATTTTAAATCCAATTTAAATTATATTCAATACTAATTCATATTTAATTCCAAATTAAATAATTACACTTTTAAATGTGTCTTTTAGACTTGTATTCAAAATCCAATCTTTATGGGTCTCAAATGCCCAATTAGTATATAATACTATTCAATTAAAGTCCAATGAGCTTTTAATTAATTTTTAAGGCATGGGCTTTGGCCATTATGGATCAAACCCAAGATGCCAAAGCCCAATAAGGAATCACCATATGCCAAAAATCAATTTAGGCCCATTTGGCCCAATTAATTATTAAAGGTCCAATGTCATACTTTGGACTTTATGGAAATGGTTTATACCCAATTGGATCCAACCCAATTGACCAAAACCAAACTTGGCCAAACCAAGCCCATTAGCCCAATTACAACAAATTAGATTAATATATCATTCCAAATTACATATTAATCCATTTCAAGTGTAATTAACACAATTAATTAATTAATCTTGTATTTGTAAAACACTAATTAATCATGCATAACATCTAATTTGTGTCCAACACAAATTAATCAAAATCAATCTATACATGCTCATGGTATTCACGACAATATGGCACAAAATTTCAATCAATTTGATTTCAATCAAATTAAATCAATAATCAATATATTTCATGCTTTTAAACACATCCAATGGTCTAAAATCAAAAATCACCATGATACAACTAGGGTTCATGTATTCGGCCAAGGGGTATATTTTGGGGAAAATTAATCCAATCATTTTTTCACAAAATCAAGGATGCACAAATCAAATTCAACATCATACCAACGTAACCAAACAACAAATTTAGTCAAATCATGCTCCAAACACAAAAATCCCAAATTATAGTTTACAAACCCTAAACTCAAATCAAGCTTAGATCTCGCTCTGATACCATTGTAAGTGTTCCTAGAACATGCCAAGATCATCTAAGAGTGATTCGTGTGTGAATATTACCAAAGGGAGTTGCAGAATACTCACATTGATCGGTTGAAGTTCAAAACTTTTTCATGGATGTTGAAACTTCCGAGCCTTCTTTGAGTGTTTCCAACACTTGGGTGAGTTTCCCTATCACATTGATTCACTCCTTATGTGTTAGCAAGAATAAAAATTGAAAGAAAATGTCTCCCCTCCAAGAGAGGAAGTTTCGGCCATAGTAGAGAGAATGAGAGAGAGATATAATTTTTGTGTTTTTGTTTTCAAAAAACTTATGATCAAGTCAACCCACAAAAGTGTGTATATCTTTTCAAAAAAGAAAAAGCAAAGTATGTTGTGTAAGATTCATTAAAGGCTCTCAACAACCTCCATCACCAAAAAGTGACTAGTGATGTAAGTTGGTGGGCCCCACCTCTTAAATTCAAAATTCAAGTGGCTTTCTTAACATACTTTGGGCTCGGGTTCGTTTAATCCGATTAAACGAATTTTCCGTTGCGACGTAATTAAATCCAATTAAATTAAATAATAATGCCTCGCAAAATTATAAAGGAAGTCGCTTACGAATTAATTCTAAAATAATTCGTTCGCTTGAATTAAAATCCAATTTTAATTCCGGATTGAAATCAAATTTCAATTAATATATCTACTATATTATTTTAGTCCAATTAAATAAATTAAATAGTAAAATCCAATTAACTATTAAATTTAATTTACCGATTAATTCCAAATTAATCGCGTTCTCTCTCCTCGACAAATTTAATCCCAGATAAATTCTCGACGCAATTAATCCCAGATTAATTCTTTCTCTGATAATTAATCCCAGATTAATTCTTGCCGTAATTAATCCCAGATTAATTTTCTCTTTCATAATTAATCCTAGATTAATTATGTTCGAGTCAAATCTCATCGGTGAATCTTCGGGAAGCGACCTAAGAGATCCCTGGATATGTTGGCAGTAAATACGGTAATCGGACTATCCGAATACGTGAGTACCCGGTACCACGTTCTTATCAATTTACAAGACATGGTTGGCTTCTAGCAAAACACCGTGCCTACCCAATTCTCCAGAAATATTCTTTAAAGGAATATGTAATCTTTGTCAGACGTAGCATACGTAGTATTGCGTATTACGATCCAGTATCGGATGTCACATGCTAGGCTTGGGGCTGGAATTGTGTCTGCCCCGTACGAAGCATATATCAGATCTTTGGTAACTAGTCTCTATAATCGGATTATCATGACCTAGTCATATTATCCCGATGACTGCAATACTTAAGTGTACCAGTTCCGTATCCTACGTGATCATCGTCTCCATATGACTGGAGTGATACTTCCATCTTGACATCACACCCAATACACTACGATTCTCAGAATACCCAGAAGAGGCGTACACGGAACCTGTTAAAGCCTCGGACGACCAAAACCAAAGTATATTGATTGTCGCAAGTATTAGCGATGCAAGTCTCAGGTTAAGACCAAATACACCTACCCTGAATCGGATTCCCATAGACACATATAGTCATACTACCAATGAGATTCCGAGGGGTCTATCCAGAGCGAAGCAGTTTCCGTACCATCGGTAAACAGAACCTCTTATTACACTTGCATGAGTATCCAATACCCAAATATATGAGAACTATGTCGTTACGCTTCCATAACACGCACAAGTGTAATACTAGCCTATTCCGCATTATCGATGTCCAGTCTCAATAATACTACGACTAGGGATATTTAATGATTAAACTTTACGTGAATTAATACTGTCTCATATCTTATTAATCCGGTACTAATCATATGGACTTTTATCATTTATATATCCCGGTAATCCAATTACAAATGATAAAAGAGCAATTTTCTTTGTCACATAGTTAATTTGTACAACAACGCCATGTTCTGTACAAATATTGATGCTATGGGTCATAATTGTCCAACAGCATTAATCACTTTCTATTATTTAGGCCTATTTCCATTATACTATTATTTATTTGCTTGTATGGAACAAATATGGATGCCTGTTTTATTTATTAGTTGTGTTAGTTTATTTTTATTTAATTGTGGGTTTCAAAATGGGCTAAAAATTAGGAATTATGGACTCTAGTTGGTAATGAGTAGTTTTTGGCTATTTTTGACTTTTTGAATCTATTAGGATTTGAGCATGAAACTATTTAAAGTAAAAAAACAACTCTCAATGAAGGCACCTATCATTTTGTGCGTGAATAGTAAATTTCTTTTGAAGATTAAGAATTTTTCCAAAATTCAGTGATTGAAGAAAGACTTATCAAGGTGTTGGCATCCTTTATGGCGTCTATCTTGCTAGCAAAATTCATCTGAGGCTATCTCCAGGGTTTTCAATGATAGGTTCTTTGGGAGTTTACGGGATCTTGGAAGCTTTTTGTTTTCTGTATCAGATTCATATCAATTAATTATCAGAGCAAGATTTTAAGATCGACTTTATTCCTTTTATTTCCATATTTTTTTTCCTTCGATTTGTTCATTGTCAATTTCTTATTAATTCCTTGTGTTTAAAAAAAAAAAAAAAACAAAAACAAAAACAAAAACAGTTCCAATTTTCGGTTCTGTTCAATATTTTTTTCTGACATTGTTGCGTGTTTTTTCGTCAAATTAAGCGTGTTGCCAGTAATATTGAAGTGGTAAAAAAAAAAAATTTGACCTGTCATTGGCTTCGTCAGAGTCAGCGAATTCTTCTTCATTGCCTTGTATTTTTAGGATTTTGCATGTGGTTATAGGTTGCTTTATAAAAAAAAAAAAAAAGGAAAAAAGGCAATTCAGCCCCACGCCTCTGTCACCATCTCCATGCTTCAATTTCTCAATTGTCCTTTGAAAATTAAAGGCCACTTTAATACCAGGCTTGATTAAAAAAAATGTATGCCTCTGATCAGTCCAGGTTTTGTTACTTTACTTCCCCACTGTTTACTGGAATTGTATATTAGGTTAGTTTCCATTGGGTATCTTTGATTATCTTACTTTGAGGTGAAATAGAGCATTATTGGTAGTATCGCCCTGGTGCGCAACTTGTCAATTATTTGGTTTGGCTATTTTTGGCTTTCCTAGTGATATCTTGAGAAGGTCCTATTTAAAAAAAAAAAAAACAAAAAATAAAAATCTAAATTGACATTTACCAGGATTTGCATAGTGCACAACGTATTTAGCATATACTTGTCTATTTTATTATTTCCTCTTGCACTATAGCTTTAGGTTTTCTTGATTGAGTATCGTTGTTGCTTCTCGAGTCACGTCTTATTTACTTGACACCCTTATTCCTTTGATTCCTTGTGGATTTTGCTGACTGTTGGACTACACACGGATTGTGCAAGCCATTGGTGGTTAGCGTTCGACATTGTGTGGAGGTTTGAGAGATAGTGAAACACGAGAGCTTGTGAGGTTTCCTTTATGTATTTAATTATTTATTTTTGTTATTACTAACCTGTTTGTTAAGTAGGATGACAGAGAAAGATATGGACGTTGATAGAAGGTTAATACCATGGAAGATGTTTGGGAATATGAACGCGGCAATAGAGGGGTTGTCGAGAGAGGTTACTAGTCTCCAATTATCTAGTGTTCAGAAGGAGGTCAAGGGGCCACAACAATCTAGGCAGGAACATGCAGAGCAACAACCACACATGATACCTATACATGGGTTAAGGCAAGAATAATCTGGATGACATGGAAGACTTGGATGAGTTCGAAGATGAGGAAGATATGTATAGACCGAGGGATAGGCGATATGAGAGGTGGTATGACCGGCGCGATAGGAGGTTTGATGAGCGAAGAGGTTTTCAGTGAGGAGATAGCAGGGCCTATGAGGGAGAAAATAGACGATTTGGTGATAGATTTGGAGATAGATATGGGATATATGCATATGATGAGCATAATGATGACTACCGAAGGGAGCCTGACAGGAGAGATCATGGTAGGAGAGAGGATATTGATGGTGATCTAGGTAGCATCAAGATGAAAATTCCATCTTTTCACGGCAGAAATGATCCATAAGCGTACTTGGAATGGGAGCGAAAGATTGAGCTGATCTTTAATTGCCATATGTATTCTTATGAGAAGAAAGTGAAGTTGGCTGCCACTGAGTTTACTGACTATGCGGTGATTTGGTGGGATCAGTTGGTAACTAATAGGGGGAGGAACCATGAGAGGCCAGGTGAGACTTGGGATGAGTTAAATGCTCTCATGCGTATGAGATTCATTCCAAACCAGTATTATAGAGAGTTATATCAGAAGCTACAACATCTATATTAGGGGTCGAAGAGTGTTGAGGACTATCATACAAAGATGTAGGTAGCGATGATTAAGGCGAATATGGTGGAGGATAGCGAAGCCAAGATGGCTCAATTTTTAGGTGGTTTAAATAAGGAGATTGCGAGTGTAGTTGAGTTGCATCGTTAAGTGGAATTGGAAGATATGTTACACATGATGATCAAGGTAGAAAGAAAGTTGAAGAAGAAATCTGCATCTAGATACACTGCACATGGAACTTCTGCTTGGAAAGGGAAGTGGCCTAGTAATGAACGAAGAGATGAGGGTTTCCATAAGCCCAAAGCCGATAGCGGTAAGGGAAATAAGTGGAGACATGTAGGGTAAAGGTGAAATCTGAAGGGTGATTCCGAAATCTAAGGAGGTAAATTTTTTAAGTTGCTTAGGTATTGGATTATGGGCTATAGTTGGTAATGAGTAGTTTATGGCTATTTTTGAATTTTTGGATTTATTAGGGTTTGAACATGTAACTATTTAAAGTCGAAAACAACTCTCAATGAAGGCACCTACCATTTTGTGCGTGAATAGTAACTTTCTTTAGAAGATTAAGAATTTTTCCAAAGTTCAGTGATTGAACAAAGGCTTATCAAGGGGTTGGCATCCTTTGTGGCGTCTATCTTGCTGGCAAAATTCATCTGAGGCTATCTCCAAGGGTTTTCAAGGAAAGATTCTTTAGGGGTCTACGAGATATTGGAAGCGTTTTGTCTTTTCCGTATCATATTCGTATCACTTAAGGATACTTGATAATAATCCATAGAATTAATAGTTAGGACTTGTCTTAGTTTATTGTGTAAAATTCTCATAGGCCCAGGGTAGACTAAAATCGATCAATTGGTATCAGATCCTGACCATGATCCTTGACCCATTTAGTTATGGAGAGAAGTCAACCCCTAAATTACCCACATTTTTTGATGGGACATAAAGTACTTGCATTCGAAGATTCGCATGAGAGAGGGTCTGGATGTTAGTAGAGTACATGTGGAAACTTCCCGTGATTATGGTTGATGAGGTCTCTTCCCCAAAAGATAAACTGATCTGGACTAAGGAATGTTTTGATGCTAGCAATAGGAACAACAAGACCATTAATGCCATTCATGCTGCTGTTAGCTCTGCTGAATTTAGGAGATTTTCTATGTGTAAGATAACCAATGATGCTTAGGACATCATTCAGACTGTGCATGAGGGCACATTATTTGTTACGAATAATAGACTCCAAAAGACTGCCACTAGGTTTGAGGTCCTAAAGATGAAAGATGATGAGACATTTGATGAGTTCTACGCTGAGATTAACGATATAGTTAACTCTAGTTTTAATCTAAGTGAGACTATTCTTACAAATAGGATAGTTAGGAAAATCCTTAGCTCCATGTCTGACCAGGTTTTACTAAAGATCACAGCCGCCATCGAGGAAAGTAATGACTGTAGGAAAACTGTAGATGTATGAGAAAAAACTTTATGGATATAAAAAACCCAAGACCATAGCGAAAAAGCTCACAAAGGAAGTTGAACATGATCCGTCGAGTGATGATATGATAATACTCTCACGGATATTGATTTGGCCATGTTTGCTAAAAATTTAAGAAATTTCTTAAGATGAAAGAGTGATCATAGCACTGATAGAGATAGTGAGGACAAACCTAAAGAGAGTAGGTGTAGTAAGAGGAAGTCTAGAAAGGATAAAGGTAGCAAACCTCGTGCTATCTAATGTCATGAATGTGAAGGGTATGTGCATATTAGGTCTGAATATCTCACTGGTGGGGTTTTATTGGGAATTACAAGGTTAGCGCAGCGGAACGCGAAAAAAGATTCTCTCTCCGATTTCAAATTTTTTCTTGGAACAATTAAATAAACTTATTTATTTAATTAACCAATACTTAAATTATGAAATATAACCTAAGAAATCATATTTCTTTTAATTATAAAATTACCCCAAACTTTTACAAATTAATTATTTTAGTTTTAAATATGTCAATTACATATTTAATTAATTCCAAATTAATCCCAAAATAATTTTTACAAGTTTGCTACAAACCAGAAAATTTTTCCAGATTTGCGCCACTACCCAGATTTTTCTGAAATTTACAAAACAGCCCGGAGTTTTAATTAATTGCAATTTGGCCCAATTTGTTCAAAACACATCAAGATCAAATCCAATTAATCCCAAATTTTACATGCATCAATATACATCAAATTAAAGCTTATATATGAAAAGTCCCAAAATTTGAGTGGGTTAAGAACCCTAATTTCACAAATCACTCAAATTGGGCAATTTACACTAAATTAATGAAATTCAATACTTTAATCTTCAAATTACCACACCCATTAATTCTCACCATCATGAAATTAATCAAGAACAATTCTAGGCTAATTATGAATGGCTAATTAACTCTAGAATGGCAACTTTAATTTTCTAATTAATTTATTAAGCTTAATTACACTAATTAGCAAATAAATTAATTATACATGCATGAACTCATCCAAACAAGTTAAGAACAATTTAAATTACATACTTAAGGAGTAGAGAAAATTCTAAGCATCACAAATTGAAGCCTAGGTACATGGAAACAATTTCCTAATTGAAGAAAGTTGGAAATTACTTACAAAAATCAAGAATTTGCTTAATTTCCTTTCTTTGCTCTTCTTGTTTTCTCTCAACCTTACTTTTGTAATTCTTATTTTCAACTTGTGTAATGAAAGAAAATTGAAACAAAAGCTTATATATTTTTTCCAAGATTGCCGTGAGCCATGGAAATCAAAATAAGCATTTCAATTTTTTTTCCTTTTAAAAATTAATTCCATTGGAGCAAGTTTTTAACTTTAATAAATGATAACAATTATCTTTTATAAAGTAAATAACAAATGGACCTATAATATCAAGCCATTTAAAAGCTTTAATAAAGCAAATCATGACTTTAAGATATTTATTTTATTAATCAATTTAATTATTTAACAATTAAATAAATTAAATAATAAATATAAATATCTTAAATATATGTATTATATTTTCATTAAATATCTCAAATACATATATTAATGATATATGTCAAATATCACACTTTGATATTTAATTAATGTGTATTTAATAATATCAAATATTAAATACAAATACACATTAATTCGGAAATGACGATTAGGTCCCCTTGCATGTATTTACCGTTTAACCATTAAACGAGTTATAAATAATCAGTATTATTCATAACAGTTGCCCTAGTGCTCTACGAGTAAATTTCATTAGTGAGACTCTCTAGATTCAGGCATATCCGTCATGAAATCAAATTACATGTCCATAATTCACCCACCCGTAAATTATGACGAACACGGATAAACTCACTGAATCATACATGTCGAGGTCACTGCATACGTATAATCCCTCCGTCACAGGTATCCGGATTAATCCAGAGATACAAATACAAACGTCAAATCTCTATAGATATAATCACGTCGACGTTTCTATTAGCAATCCATCAAATAACACTTAGAACTAATTTCTAAAGTGTACCACGGGCCCATGGATTTAACAGATTGCTAATACCATATTGAATACCTATACTATGTACACAGAGCTGACAGATCCTATCTTGATACACACAGGATATCATGAGCATCAGTCCACACCCAACGAACAGGCGGAGGTCTGATCTAAATAGATCGGTGACGTGACTGCCATCTAAGTGTGGAGGATAACTCAGATATCCACAGTGGTATCTCAAGTCAAAGAATCACTATGCTCACTCAACCCGAGAAGATTCTTATTGACGTTGGTGTACCATCCATTAAGAATCTTCGGTGAGTCGTTCAATGTTTATCCGCTATAAACACCTACAACGTCTATACGAGTCTCCAAGACTCATGGTTCACTGAGAAACCATCGGAATCCAAGATTCCAATATACGACATGTACCAGTCTCTACACGGGTTTACTTTACTGACCAAGTAGTGTAAACCTTGACCGGGAATTGTCTAAGAATGACAACGTCATGATACATCTCAATGTCAGTTGCGACGCTTTTGCAACAGTATCATAACTAATCATTCTAAGGTCGGTTACGTCTTTACCATATTAAAGAAGAAGTTATATAAAAGAAACTGCTCATTTTATTCATAATAAAACGTTACATTAGTATTTACAAGGAAATACATAATAAAATTGGCGCTCAGAGCACCAACCTTAACAAAATCTCCCACTTGCTCTAGTGCCAATATCGATTGTATCTAATACCCATCGACTCCACATGTTTATCAAATAACTTCGGAGGTATGGCCTTCGTAAGCGGGTCTGCTACATTATCTTCACTTGGTACCTTGCACACGACAATGTCCCCTCGCGACACAATCTCTCGAATGATGTGGTACTTTCGTTCCACATGCTTCGACTTCTGATGCGCTCTTGGTTCCTTTGCTTGTGCAATGGCTCCAGTATTATCACAGTATAACGAATCGGATTCTCGATACTTGGGACTACTCCCAATTCTGTGATAAAGTTCCTAACCCATACAGCTTCCTTTGCAGCTTCTGAAGCTGCAATATATTCCGCCTCTGTGGTGGAATCAGCTGTTGACCCCTGTTTGGAACTCTTCCAACAAACTGCACCACCGTTAAGGGTAAACACGAATCCTGATGTAGACTTTCTATCATCAGGATCCGATTGGAAATCGGAATCCGTATACCCATTAACTTGCAGTTCGTTTCCTCCATAAATTATAAACTTATCCTTAGTACCTTTAAGATACTTGAGGATATGTTTAATGGCCATCCAAAGGTCATTTCCTGGATTGGATTGATATCTGATCGTCACACTAACTGCGAAGATGATATCAGGCCTTGTACATAACATGGCATACATGATGCAGCCCAAACACGAAGCATAAGGTTGATTAGACATTCTAATCTTCTCATCTTCTGTTTGCGGACACATCTTCTTCGAAAGATGTAAGCCATGTCTGAACGGTATGTTTGCTGTCTTACAGTTACCAAAATTATACCGTTCTAAGATCTTATCTATGTACGTTGATTGGGATAACCCAATAAGCTTCCTTTCTCTATCTCTATAGAGTTTTATGCCCAAGACATAAGAAGTTTCGCCCATGTCTTTCATGGAGAAATTCCTATAGAGGTAAGCTTTGACGCCTTACATCATCCCAATATCATTCCCAATTATAAGGATGTCATCAACATAGAGAATTAAAAATACAACCATACTCCCACTGGCCTTCTGATACACACAAGATTCTTTCGAATTCTTGAGAAAACCAGACAATTTGATTATCTCGTCGAATCGAAGATTCCAAATTCGTGAAGCCTGTTAAATCCATAAATGGACTTCTTCAGCTTACATACCATGCCCGAGTTCTCGCTGGATGCAAAACCTTCTGGTTGTTCCATATATATTTCTTCATCAAAAAATCCATTTAGAAAGCCGTTTTGACATCCATTTGCCAAATCTCGTAATCATGATATGCGGCAATTGACAATAAAATCCTGATGGACTTTAGCTTGGCAACTGGAGAAAAAGTTTCATCGTAGTCGACTCCAGGTCACTGCAAGTAACCTTTAGCTACCAGTCGGGCCTTAAAGGTTTCAACCTTTCCATCGGGCCCTCGCTTCCTCTTGTAAATCCATTTACAACCGATAGGAACAATCCATTCGGGAAGCGGAACCAAATTCCAAACTTGATTCTCATACATTGAGTCCATCTCGGATTTCATGGCGTCTTGCCACTTCACGGAGTCGATGTCCAACATCGATTCTCTATAGGTAAAAGGGTCAGTCTCTTCTAATAAGAACATCGAGACTCTTTTCTGTATCAAATACAAGCGTTCATGAGGTTTAGATACCCTTTGTGACCTACGGAGTGTGTGTGTTGAAGGTTCTCCATCTTCTTGAACTATAGGTTCCTCCATTAGTTCGTTGGTTCCAGGTTGTACTTCATCAAGTTCAACCTGTCTATGATCACCACCTTCAGCCAAAAATTCTATTTCTAGAAATTTTGCGAAGCGAGCTACGAACACATTTCGATGCTCTGTATCATAGAACAAATATCCTTTCGTATTTGAAGGATATCCAACAAACCTAAACTTCTGCCCTCGAGGCAAAAGCTTATCTTGCTGAGCCATCATGACATAAGCAGGACACCCCCAAATCTTAATATAACTAAGATTTGGTTTCCTACCGGTCCATATCTCATACGGAGTCGTAGGTCTAAGATTTGGTTTCCTACAGGTCCATATCTCATACGGAGTCATAGGAACAGCCTTGGAAGGAATCTTGTTCAAAAGATGTGCAGTTAAAAGAGCATAACCCCATAAATAATAGGGTAAATCTGTATAACTCAACATCGATCGGACCATATCTAATAAAGTCCGATTTCTCCTCTCAGATACTCCATTATGTTGCGGAGTACCAGGAGGAGTATATTGAGCGAGAATCCCATTCTCCTTTAAATAATCAGTGAACTCTCCACTCATATATTCACCGCCTCGATCAGATCGAAGACATTTAATATATTGACCAGTTTGTTTCTCTACTTCATTTCGGAATTCTTTGAACTTTTCAAAGGTTTCTGATTTATGTCTCATCAAATAGACATAACCGTACCGTGACAGATCATCGGTAAAGGTGACGAAGTAAGAAAAGCCATTGTGAGCAGTTTGACTTAAGGGACCACATACATCAGAATGTACGAGTTCCAACAAGTCATTGGCTCGGTGTCCAACACCTGAAAATGAAGCTTTGGTCATTTTACCCCGAATACAAGATTCGCAAGTTGGATAAGGTTCAATGGTGAGATCATGTATCAAACCATTCTTAACCAATTGGGTTAGGCGTTTCACGCCTATATGACCTAACCTCATGTGCCAGAGTTCAGTATTATTTATATCAGATTGTTTACGTTTATTTATTCCAGTATTAAAGATATCTTGTGAGGTACGCAATATGTAATGACCATGCTCATTTGGACAACAAAGGATCTGAATATTACAACTATCATATAAATACAAAGAACGATTCTTAATATTTACATTATAACATTTAGTATCTAATACAAAAAGAGATATAATATTCGCCACACATCCTGGCACAAAATAGCAGTCATGCAACAAAAGTCTCCCACTGGGTAAGGGAATCTCACATATGCCCACTGTAAATGCATCAAGAGAGTCGCCACTCCCCAACCGCAACTGCATCTCCCCAGATTTCAGCCGTCTACTTCCCCGTCAGCACCTGCAATGTATTGCAAATGTGAATAGGACAAGCAGAATCCAAAATCCAATTAGATGTAATAGTTTCACAAGACAAAGAGATATCAATAATAGGAAAAATAAAAGTACCTGATGTCGATGCTCTTTCCTTCCTTAGTTGCGCAAGATAGTCCGGGCAGTAACGTTTCCAGTGCCCGACTTTCTGGCAGTGGTGGCACTTGTCTTCAGAAGCTCTCTTGGGCTTTGCCATCTTACCCTGCGGAGGAATATTGAAACCATTCTTTTTCTTTCCTTTAAACTTCTTCCCCTTCGACTTGGATTGGGAAGAAGCGGAAAGTGAAGTGGGTTTCGGAAGGCAAGTCGGAACTCCCTTCCTTAAATCTTCCTCTGCTGTGAGAAGCATCCTATGCAACTCACGGTAAGAACAGTGAATCCCATTCATGTTGAAGTACATGACGAACTGGCGATATGAAGCCAGAAGTGACCGAGAATGACACTACAGCCAAGAGTCTCATTCAGAGGGAAATCCTGCCGCCTCAACTGCTCGATCAAATCGATCAAGTGAAGCACATGCGGGCTCACAGCCTGCCCCTCATCAAGTTTAGAATGGAACAATTCCATCGAAACTTTATGAACAATGACCCGTTTCTTGTTCATGAACGATTCACGAAGCTGTGTCATCATGCTATATGCATCATGCATCTCCCAATAAGTCTTCTTAAGCTCAGAAGAAAGAGAACTCAAGATGAATGATTTAACCTTAAATCATCATCCTTCCATCGCTGGAAAGTCTCACGTTCTTCAGGTAATGCATCGGGTGATATAGCAAGCGGTAATGGACCTTCCAAAATATACCCCAGTTTCTCGGAATTGAGGACAATCCTCAAGTCCATATCCCAATCCGCAAAGTTTTCTGCGCCTTTCAGTTTGTTCGTATCAAGCATACGTGCAAAAGGATTGGGTGGAGGTGCCGCCATCGCAAATCTATCAAATAGACGCGAATCAACGGTAAGTAAATAAGCAGATAAAAGATTATAACAGTTTCATAATATATCATAAAGCATTAACTAGATCATGGATTTTTAATCTAAAATGCCCCTCCCACTATTTCATGCAATACTGTAATCCCCAAACAGAATACAAAACATGCGATAATCAAATCATAACATAATAGTGAAAGGTGGACCCCATGAATATATTTCAGCTCACAGCTTTGGCACGTTCTCGCCTACGTATATTCATTTAGGTAGACAACACATTGTCGATCACTCAATAGTCACTCCTGGGTTTTCGGTCCTGGTCGTTTCTCGTTGTGACAGCTTTGGCACGTTCACAATGAGGCGTACCAAGGACAAACTTGTCAATGATGAATTCAAGATACTTACGTAACCCTGACAGCTTTGGCATGTTCAGGATTGCGCTTTCGCTTGAATTCACCTAATATCAAATATATCCGGTACAGATAAATTTCTACCAGCCATATCCTCACAGTTTTGGCACGTTCTCGAATATAGTCGTAGAAAATTTACCGATAAGCAGTATTCACAAGATGGACCGATTAATATACATCAAATACATATTAAATTATAAATCTTATTATTAAATAGAGATTTTCCGCTAAAGATGTTTTAATTTATTTAATCAAATTAAATAAATACAAACATGCATTAAAGTCAATATTGAATTTTCAAGGCATAATCATATATCGGGGTTACAGAATCAGACTCGCTCTGATACCATTTTTGTTGGGGTTTTATTGGGAATTACAAGGTTAGCGCAGCGGAACGCGGAAAAACGATTTCTCCGATTTCAAAATTTTTTCTTGGAACAATTAAATAAAATTATTTATTTAATTAACCAATACTTAAATTATGAAATATAACCTAAGAAATCATATTTCTTTTAATTATAAAATTACCCCAAACTTTTGCATTAATTATTTTAGTTTTTTAAATATGTCAATTACATATTTAATTAATTCCAAATTAATCCCAAAATAATTTTTACAAGTTTGCTACAAAACCAGAAAATTTTTCCAGATTTCCGCCACTGCCCAGATTTTTCTGGAATTTACAAAACAGCCCGGAATTTTAATTAATTGTAATTTGGCCCATTTGTTCAAAACACATCAAGATCAAATCCAATTAATCCCAAATTTTTCATGCATATAATATACATCAAATTAAAGCTTATATATGAAAAGTCCCAAAATTTGAGTGGGTTAAGAACTCTAATTCACAAATCACTCAAATTGGGCAATTTACACTAAATTAATGAAATTCAATACTTTAATCTTCAAATTACCACACCAATTAATTCTCACCATCATGAAATTAATCAAGAAAATTCTAGGCTAATTATGAATGACTAATTAACTCTAGAATGGTAACTTTAATTTTCTAATTAATTTATTAAGCTTAATTACACTAATTAGCAAATAAATTAATTATACATGCATGAACTCATCCAAACAAGTTAAGAACAATTTAAATTACATACTTAAGGAGTAGAGAAAATTCTAAGCATCACAAATTGAAACCTAGGTACATGGAAACAATTTCCTAATTGAAGAAAGTTGGAAATTACTTACAAAAATCAAGAATTTGCTTAATTTCCTTTCTTTGCTCTTCTTGTTTTCTCTCGACCTTACTTTTGTAATTCTTATTTTCAACTTGTGTAATGAAAGAAAATTGAAACAAAAGCTTATATATTTTTTCCAAGATTGCCGTGAGCCATGGAAATCAAAATAAGCATTTTCAATTTTTTTCCTTTTAAAAATTAATTCCATTGGAACAAGTTTTTAACTTTAATAAATGATAACAATTATCTTTTATAAAGTAAATAAAAAATGGACCTATAATATCAAGCCATTTAAAAGCTTTAATAAAGCAAATCATGACTTTAAGATATTTATTTTATTAATCAATTTAATTATTTAACAATTAAATAATTAAATAATAAATATAAATATCTTAATATATGTATTATATTTTCATTAAATATCTCAAATACATATATTAATGATATATGTCAAATATCACACTTTGATATTTAATTAATGTGTATTTAATAATATCAAATATTAAATATAAATACACATTAATTCGGAAATGACGATTAGGTCCCAATTGTATGTATTTACCGTTTAACCATTAAACGAATTATAAATAATCAGTATTATTAATAACAATTGCCATAGTGCTTTACGAGTAAATTTCATTAGTGAGACTCTCTACATTCAGGCATATCCGTCACGAAATCAAATTACGTGTCCATAATTCACCCACCCGTAAATTATGACGAACACAGAAAAACTCACTGAATCATACAGGTCGAGGTCACTGCATACGTATAATCCCTCCGTCACAGGTATCCGGATTAATCCAGAGATACAAATACAAACGTAAAATCCTCTATAGATATAATCACGTCGACGTTTCTATTACAATCCCTCAAATAACACTTAGAACTAATTTCTAAAGTGTACCACGGGCCCATGGATTTAACAGATTGCTAATATCATATTGAATACCTATACTCTGTACACAGAGCTGACGGATCCTATCTTGATACACACAGGATATCCTGAGCATCAGTCCACACCCAACGAACAAGAGAAGGTCTGATCTAAATAGATCGGTGACGTGACTGCCATCTAAGTGTGGAGGATAACTCAGATATCCACAGTGGTATCTCAAGTCAAAGAATCACTATGCTCACTCAACCCGAGAAGATTCTTATTGACGTTGATGTACCATCCATTAAGAATCTTCGGTGAGTCGTTCAATGTTTATCCGCTATAAACCCTACACGTCTATACGAGTCTCCAATACTGTATTCACTGAGAAACCATTGGAATCCAAGATTCAAATATACAACATGTACCAGTCTCTACGGGTTTACTTTACTGACCAAGTAGTGTAAACCTTAACCGGGAACTGTATAAGAATGACAACGTCATGATATATCTTAATGTCAGTTGCGACGCTTTTGCAACAATATCGTAACTAATCATTCTAAGGTCGGTTACGTCTTTACCATATTAAAGAAGAAGTTAATAATAAAACGTTACATTAGTATTTACAAGGAAATACATAATAAAATTGGCGCTCAGAGCACCAACCCTAACACCCACATACCTAAACTCCAAGGGTAAGAAAGTTATGACAGCCTCACCTAGTGATTCAGAGGGTGGCTATACTTCTATTGAGTCTCCAAAGAAATAAAAGCAATTTCATTGCTTTTACTGCTAATGTGGTAGGTAAGAGAGAGAATAACTTTAGTGATAAAGATGCTGGATCTGAATACTCTCACGATGACTTTGTAGATTAAGATAATATTAAGGTAGCCTACATATAACTATTTAATGAGAGTATAACTATCAAGAAGACGAATATTGAGGTCAATAAGAGGCTAAAAGAAGTGGAGCTAGACAAGAATGAAACTCAAGCCAAGTTTGCGCAAAGCCTTTTGATTATTGATGACCTTGAATAGAGGAAAAATGAATAGTTGATAGAGTCAAATTCTTAGAAGCAGAACTTGAAAATTCTAGAACCTAGTTGTCCGTATTTTCTAATAGGACTGAAAAACTAGACCACATGTTAAAGATTAGCGTCGAGTCCAATTGTGATAATGTGATCGTCTAGAGCTGACCGATCCCTCCTAAACATGACTTAGGTGAGAACCATATTGATTGTAGTCATATGATTCCCCCAGTTGTTCTGCATCCTATGATAGAACCTCATTTTGGAGGTGTGGTGGGTAAATCTTGAGGTTTGTGCTTGTATGCCATCACTGTGAAAATATATGACACATTAGGCCTAAGTGTTTTATGTTGCATAAACAAAAGAAAAACCTAAGAATGTTTCACCTAGATTTGATTCTTCAAATCTAGTCAATCAAGTTTATGCATTAGCTAAACAAACTCAATATATTAGTGAGAAACTTGAATTGCTAACTATAAGTTCTAAAGTAAAGGAGACTCCTAAGAAAGTTTGGGTGAGGAAGCGAGATGACTTCCCATCTACTTCTGAATGCCTTGATCCTAGCAGGCATGATGAGAGTGCACTTCAGTGTACTTGTTCTTAAATGTTGCATTCCTCTTTCCCATTGCATGTGCGTGCGCACATGTTTTATGTTTTTGCACGATTGTATGTTTTTGTTTTCACTGCATATGGGTCTGTGTGTTTTATTTTTATTATATGTCCATTGGTATATAGGATGAAAACCTGAACATAAATTTCATAGATGATTCCGAATGGACGGTAGTATGATCTACACTCGGGAATACAACTCCACGTACCAGTCCTGACAATTTTCGTTATGACAGTTTTGTCACGTTCACAATGAGGCGTATCAAAGCTTCACTTGTAAGTGACAAACTCAAGCTACCGATGTAGTCCTGTCAGCTTTGGCACGTTCAGGAGTTCCACTTTCACTTGAATTTATCTCTTATCATATAAGTTCTACCGGCGCAAATGAACTACCATCAGCGATAACTGCACAATTTTGGCACGATACAGCTACAACATCAGGAAATCATTTGTATCCATACTGACAAGGCGGACCAAGAAACAAGTATTCCCAATACTAGTTACTTTATTGCCTTATTTAAGTGGGGATATTCCTATAGAGAGTTTTGCTCTACATCAAATGCAGAATTTAATCTAGATCAATTTCTTAACAGTTTAATTCTACTAGGGAAAACATAACTTAACTTAACCATTAAATCTCCATTAAGTTTTCTGTTAGTGTAGAACGAAAAATTAAGAAACATCTAAATTACATGCATGTGTAAATATCAAAATTGGATTATATATCATATATAAAGCATGACAAATGTAATGGATGAAGGATCAGGCCTGCTCTGATACAATTTTTGTTGTGGTTTTAGCGCAGGTGCAGCGGAATAGTACTTGGTTCGGGCGAAATCGCAACTTTAAAAACTTTTAAAATTACCAAATAAATTATTCAATATCCAATATGAATAATTCATTCATATTTCACCTAAACATATTTATTCGATATCAAATAATGACATACATAGGTTAGAAAAATCTCGAAACGTTTACGAAAACGTGTTTCCGTAAAATGACATAAAATACATTTTTGTCCGAACCGACGAACCAATACACATGAGGGCTGCCCAGGTCAGTCCCAATATTACTTGGGCGGTTCATAGGCTGCCCAAACAGTGGCCAATTCACTGTTTGGATAGCAGACACCCGGTAAGCCCGCAACTCACCCAGTAATGTCGTTTTTCTCCGTTTTCACATATTTCAACATCGAAATAATTTCCGAAAATTATTCCAATGCCCAAAACACATCCAACACATTTATATAACATAATTTTCATCACCAAAATCACAGAAATTCCAGATCTGATTTTGTAACTACAAATATCATTTTTCATGCTTTAAATCCAATTTTCTCAATATTAATCATATTAATACTCACACCAACCAAAGTCACCACAAATGAAGAACTCAAAAATAATTCTAGGAGTTATAAGAGTGGTCATAACACTCTAGAATGATAATAAGTCATCAAATGATAAAATTGAACTAATATTACACTAATATTATTCAATCAAACCTTACACATGCATCCAGCTTCCAAATCCATCCTCCAAATAAAAAAGCCCCAAAATATAAGAAATTAAGAAACTCTAGAACTTGTCCAGATGCTCAAGAACAAGAAATAAACTTTTTAAATTTAAGAGTTATGAAGATTACCTCGAAATCTCATAATTTCCTTAAATTTTTTCTTGATTTCTTCATTTTTTTCCTTTATTCTTCAAACAAATTTTTGGGTGCTTTCTTTTATGAAGGGTTCAGCCATTGAGGTTATTGAATGAGAAAACACAATTTTCTCACTTTAAATACCAAGCATAACCGACTTTAGGAGGGGGAATAAGGGTATTTTGGTCAATTAATCTAATTAATTAATAATAATAAGTTTTAAGTTAACAAATTTGTAAACTTTAAGCTTAATAAAATCATGCCACATGTAACCAATAATAATCAAACATATTGCATAACAGTTATGTAATATTGATATAATTTAATTATCTAGATATTTAACATTTAAATACCAAAATAATTATTTAATGCGAATATTATTATATATGTATTTTTTATTTACTTTAAATAACAAATACATATATTGATGGCATGTGTCAAAATATCATTTGACAATTAATTAATATGTATCAAATCAAATCTTGTATCAAATATAAATACACATTAATTATTAATTGACCGAAATGCCCATAATGCATGTATTCTCATTTAACCGTTTAAACGATTCGAATTAACTCATTTAATTCGGTGAAGTATTGTGAATAATCTATATGATTCATACCGCATTGTCCAAGTGCTCAACGAGTACACATCATATTGTGGGACTCTCTAAGTTTAGGTTTATCAATCATAGAATCCAATTTCGTGTCCATAATTCACCCACTCATGAATTATGACGACCACATATAATCTCGCTAAATTATGCAAGTCGAGGTCATTGCATACGTATAATCACTCTGTCACAAGCTATCAATATTATACCGGGGATATAGATAAGAACGTCAAATCCCTAAGGTATAATATAGTCAACTTTTAAATTTATGATCTCTAAATAACACTCGGAACTCTCTTCCAAAGTATACCACGGTCATTGATTTACTAGATCGCAAATACGTACATGATACCTATGCCCTGTACACAGGACTGGCAGATTCTATCTGATACTCACAGGATATCATGAGCATCGGTCCACACCCAACGAACAGACGGAAGTTTGATCTAAATAGATCGGTGACGTGACTGCCATCAAAGTGTGGAGGATATCTCATATATCCACAATGGTATCTCAAGTCGAAGAACCACTATGCTACTCGACTTGAGAAGATTCCTATTGACGTTGGTGTACCATCTATTAGGAAATCTTCGGTGAGTCGTTCAGTGTTTATTAAATAAACACCTACACTTTTATACGAGTCTCCCAAGACTCATGGTTCATTGGGATAAACCATCGGACCAAGTCACGATATACAACATGTACTGGTCTCAATGGATTTTACTAACCGACCCGTGTCAGTAAATCTTGACTAGGAACTTTATTTGATAATATACTTCTAGTAGTGACACTTCCCAATGTCAATTACAAACTACTTTATAACTGCGCACTATAAAATATATTACCGGGTCTTTGTCTAATATATACATATCACTAAATCATATTTAGTTTCAATCTAATCGTAATTAGATCGAATATGTATATAAAAGCAAGAAGTACTACCATAAATAAGTAATATTATGGAAAAAGGATATGTTCGTAGTCATGAATCAGACATAAATACGATCCGAATTGGCGCTCCGAGCACCAATCCTAACATCTTCGACATAGGTTCTACGTAGGTCGAGTAGAGTTTCGAGACCTCTAGAAAGACTGTTTTTGATGTCTGAAATGAGCCTCGATGTTCTCCTCATGGAGGAGACGAATCCGACCACGTATAAAGAGGCGATATTAGATATTGATTAGGGAAAATGACAAGAATCCATGAAATCATAGAAGGATTTTAAGTTTTTCAATGATTGAAGATCCTAGAGGGGACACGATTGAGAAGAGAATTATGGTGTGTTTGCTTGATTGGGGTATAGAGAAGGTGTTCACAATAATAATTGATAATGCGAGTGCAAATGATGTTGCAGTCAATTATGTGAAAACAAATGAGAAATTAGAAAGATGACAGGTTAGTATTGGATGGTGAATATATGCATGTGCATTATTGTGCACACATTTTGAATTTAATTGTCTCAAATAGCTTGAAGGAACACAATACTAGTATAGAGAGGGTGCACAATGCTATCAAGTATGTGAGATCTTCAACTATAAGGATGCTGACATTTAAATAATGTGTTGAGCATGAGAGAATAGAATTATTTATTGATATATCTTCCTGCTTTGATATGTAATTCTACCATGTATTTAGGTTAGTGTTCATAAAATATTTTTTGTTGTTAAAAAAGAAAAAGAAAAAGAATTAAGGCCTTTTTGGGTATGAATAATGGTTTGTTAAACCTTAGTGGCAGTTTTGATATGATGGATGACTGTGGGGGGTCCAATTAGTATTATCCAATGAAAATAAATCTTCTCTTTACAAATTACATCAGAAGTTCGTTACTTTCAGTTGTGCTGATCTAAAAGCTCAAAAATCGGAACCAAATATCATTTCACTGAGATTGAATCCAGCTTCCCAATCCATGAACATTTCCTTAACAGTTAATAATCATGCCCACGTCTCATTATTTAACAAACCTGCAAATCCAAGTGCATACGCTTCATTTCTCGAATCTTGTAAATGCCCAAATGTAGGGAAACAATTACATGCACATTCAATCAAGACTGGGTTTCGTGGGCATGAGTTTGTAGAAACAAAGTTGCTCCAAATGTATGGGCGGTGTTGGTGTTTAGATGATGCAGACTTATTGTTCGATAAAATGCTTCACAGAAACTTGTATTCTTATACTGCCATTCTTAGTTTGTATTCGAATCTTGGGTTTTATGGGGAAGGGTTTTCACGCTTTTGTGAATTGTTATTTGAAGAAATTTGCTTGGAATTTTTTGTGTTTCCAGTTGTCTTGAAGATATGTAGCGGTCTTGCTAGGGTAGAACTTGGAAGACAGTTACATGGGATGGTGATAAAATATCAGTTTGATTCAAATATTTATGTGGGTAATTCTCTTATAGATATGTATGGTAAATGTGGGAGCTTAGATAATGCCAAAAAAGTTTTTAAAATGATGCCTGAAAGGGATTGTGTGTCTTGGAATTCTGTTTTAACAGCTTGTGCTGCCAATGGAATGGTTCTTGAGGCATTGGAGTATCTTGAAAGGATGTTTTATTTGGATTTTGAGACGCCAAATCTTGTTTCTTGGAGTGCAGTTATTGGAGGTTTTGCGCAAAATGGTTATGATGAGGAAGCAATTGGAATGTTGTTTAGGATGCAGGTTGAAGGGCTGGAACCAAATGCACGGACTCTAGCTAGTGTTCTTCCTGCTTGTGCTAGATTACAAAAGCTAAGCCTTGGAAAAGAATTCCATGGATATATCACAAGAAATGGATTTATGTCTAACCCTTTTGTTGTCAATGGATTATTAGACGTGTATAGGAGGTGTGGTGATATGGCAAGCGCCTTCAAGTTATTTTCTAAGTTTTCAATTAAAAATGAAGTCTCTTGTAACACGATGATTGTTGGGTACTGTGAGAATGGTAATGTCTCTGAAGCCAAAGAGCTATTTGATCAGATGGGGCAACTGGGTGTAGAGAGAGGTATAGTTTCATGGAATTCTTTGATATCTGGATATGTAGACAACTCCTTAAACAATGAAGCTTTAAGCATGTTCAGAGATCTACTGATGCAAGACGGTATTGAACCCACTTCTTTTACTTTTGGGAGTGTTCTGACTGCTTGTGCTGAAATGAGTTCTTTGAGGAGAGGGAAGGAGATACATGCTCTTGCGATTGCTGTAGGGCTGCAATCTGATACCTTTGTTGGTGGGTCTTTGGTAGAAATGTACTGTAGATGTCAAGACTTGGTGGCTGCTCAAATGGCTTTTGATGAAGTAATCGAGAGAGACACAGCAACATGGAATTGTTTGATATCTGGTTATACCTGTTGCAATCAGATTGAAAATATTGAAAATCTTATTCAGAAGATGAAAGAAGATGGTTTTGAGCCAAATGTTTATACTTGGAACAGTATCATTGCAGGTCATGTGGAAAATGGCCACCATGATAGAGCTATGCGGTTGTTCTTTGAAATGCAAACCCTAGATCTGACACCTGATATCTACACGGTTGGAATAATTCTATCTGCTTGCTCAAATTTGGCCACCATGGAACGAGGGAAGCAGGTTCACGCATATTCAATTAGACGTGGATATGACTCAGATGTCCACATTGGAGCAGCCCTTGTGGACATGTACGCAAAAAGTGGTAGTTTAAAGCATGCTCTACTGGCTTATAAGAGGATATTGAACCTAGATTTGGTTTCCCAGAACGCAATGCTTACAGCATATGCCATTCATGGACATGGGGAAGAAGGGATTGCTCATTTTCGAAGAATACTAGCCAGTGGTTTTAGACCAGACCATGTTAGTTTCCTATCTGTTCTATCTTCATGTGTTCATGCTGGATCCATCAAGACAGGTCATGAATTCTTTGATCTGATGACAGATTATAATGTGAAACCCTCGTTAAAACACTACACTTGTATGGTCGATCTCCTAAGTCGAGCAGGCCAGCTGAGGGAGGCTTATGAGCTTATTAAGAAAATTCCCATGGCACCTGATTCAGTGATGTGGGGTGTCTTGCTTGGAGGTTGTGTGATTCATGGCAATCTTGAGTTAGGACGAATTGCGGCGGACAAGCTTATAGAGTTGGAACCAAATAATTCTGGAAATTATGTTCTGCTGGCAAATTTATATGGTTCTTTTGGAAGATGGTCTAATGTAGCAAGAACAAGACAGAAAATGAAGGACAAGGGAATGCATAAACACCCAGGATGCAGCTGGATTGAGAACAAAGATGAGATTCATGCATTTCTAGCCAGTGATAGATCTCATGACAGAACTGAAGAGATTTATTCCATTTTGGATAGTTTGACCCCTAGCTTGAAAAGTACACAATTTGACAATTACTTTGTAAACACTACATGCTAGATAGGCTTGCAATTCGGCCGGGACCGGCCCGGTCTGGCCTGGCTTGCTCCGACGTGACTCGATTTGGCCCGATCCAATAAGAAGCCCGTGAACCATTTTTTTAAAATTAAACATATTTAATATATTTTTTTAAAAAGCCCACCTACTTGTTTTACCATATATTTTTATGTTAATTATTTGACTTTTAGAAAACTTAATGCCTACTTAATTACAATATAAAATTAATTTTAAAATTATATTTTTAAAATAAAAATAATAAAACTAAGATCTCAAGACTTGACCTAGGCTCTCATAGAGGGGCCGGGTTTAACCACGTCTGGTCTGATCCGGCCAATTGCTATTCCAAAATTGTTAGCATGACAATTATTTTTCTTAATATGTTTGGTAATTGGTACAATAAGAAGGCAATTTTTGCACACTTCTCTATGATAATTAGCATCACAGACAAACAACATAGTATTTGATAAATACAAAACATGTTTGTATATCTAATCAAATGAACACCCCCCAGTGTATTGCTAGTGGCCCTGAACGACGACGTTTGCTCTTCTGAAAATTAGGATAAGCATTTCATATTTTATTTTATTTTAATTTTTGTGGGAACAAAACAAGGTATCTTTTGTTTCATAACTCAAAACAATATATAGTTTCAAACAAATGAAAATGTTTTTAATTTTATTTATAGAAAAAAGGATTCGAAAAAATAATAAAATCTTTCTTTAACAATTTCTTAGTCACTCGTACATATACCAGCTTTACAGTCTCATTAAACATGAACTGTGTTTAACCAAGATGTTGATAGGTCCCATATATTTTATGACAACAAATGATAGAAGTAATTTCCTGATATCATCATGATAGTCCCGATTAGATAAATCGAATAAAAATCTTTGACAATAACAAAGTGATCATCTATCAAAGAATTCGAACATTTGATACCAACGGAGTTGTCCCAATCAGATAATCGATACTCTCTTAGGGTGAGAGAAAAACTATAATTTTGTTTATTAATTTGCTTAAATCATTTTTCCCTTATTAAGGCATTTACATAACAATAGCACGAAACTGAATATAGAAAGACTTAATATCTATCCTAAAACCTAAACTCCTAATAAGTAAATCATACTAACAAAATATGATAATTACAACTAATACTAAGATAATTAACCATAATCCAAAGACCTCTAAATTGATTACAACTCTGGGAAATATCAGCCATGATCTTTATCTATGTGGTAAAATTTGAGAACCGTATAAAAATAATCAGAAACAAGTCATTGCAACACTCGTACCATACCCGACCCGTTATCTCAGTACCATAAAAATAATCAGAAACTAGTCATTGTCACTCTGTTCTGGTTTGCCCAGAACTTTTTGGAAATTACATTGTCACTCTGTCCTGGTGTGCCCCGGTGGACTTGCCTTGAAGGCCAGCAAGTCCTGGAAGCCTTATTTGCCAGCATAAGATGCGTAGCTACTGCAAATCCTGCTATCAATGGTGTAAACCCATACAATGCAATTTCACATTTGATTCATGAGTGTCTAAAAATATAAAAGCTAGTACTTTACTGAACTATCATATCAGTACAAGTTTATATGTCAATTCTCAAACATATGCAATTAGCTGATCTAAATGTATATTTATCCAAAAAGAGTTCTGATCTGTATACTATGATCGATAATGATGGAAAAGACTCTTCAATGCTTATAGCAACCATTTTGAACCACAAACATTGCAAGATCCTGAATTTATATCACAATTTTATCAACAGAGGAATTGCTGATCCACTAAAGATCATTGGAACATAGTATGTGACAAGAAAGGCGATTAAAAAACAATGGAAAGTTTTCAAATGTGCAAGAAGTTTCTGTACAAGATGAAAATCAAGAAGCATCAAACATGTGCATCAACATACAGGAATGAATGGATCAGCTAGGACCCAGAAGATTGAAGTAGAGCTACCAGTTCTCCTTGGCAATCTTCGACTTCTCAAATATGAATTTCCCTTCCTTGTACTTCTGCGAAGCCTCATAAGCTCGTTCATACTTCCAACCCAAAACTTCACGACAATCAGAACAATAGATATCGGCAACAGTGTGGAGACCAGTCAAGAGATGCCTGTCTTCTTTTGGGCCTACAACAACATTCATCGCGTGGGAGAACAGAAAGGCTCTACCATTTCTTCCCTAAAACAAAATTATGCAAAACAATATTGGACTAAAACATCTTGCCCACAACCCCAATCACATAAAAAAGTTAAAATGATCGCATTAACACCAGAGGTAGCCTTAGGGACAGTCGACACATGCATCTAGCTGGCCCCCAATATTTGGCCTAAAGTTAATGTCATAAATCTAAAGAAATTTCAAATTTTTAAGTGTATAATATGATTTTTATATTTAAGAACCATATTTTCTAAACTCGCCTAGGGCTGCCCCTAATGTTAAACATAGAGAAATTATTGCAAAACAAAGCTTCTCAATTCAATTCTAGGCAGTTGGTGTATATGCAAAGCCACAAATTTTCCATTAACTACTAACAATCAGATAAACAAAACATCATAAAATAAATAAATATTTGAGAAGTTAAAAGAAATGAACCTGAAAGGCCTTGGAAATGATATCATCATGAAGGGCAACATGATATCGACAATTATAACAGCTGTATAATCTCGGACCCAACAATTCAGCAGCCATTAATCAGCCAATTTCAAGCTTAAAAATCCACCCAACAGATGAAAATCAAAGTGGGTATTAAGGAAAAAAAAAAACAAGAACAAGAAAGTGAATAGAGGATTAAAAAATCATTACCAATATAACAGATACAAGCGTTAGCGTGCAAGATTAGACAAAATTGGATTCTTGAATAAACCAAGGGGTTTGATAGTGGTAGGATTAGTATTAAAAGCCAATGATATAGAATAATAAAATATTAAATTAGACCCATTTAGAGAAAAGTTATTATCAGGGGGAAATGATCGCTTATTGAATTGAGACGAAAAATTATTTAGGATTCGTAATATAAGATTATTATAGAAATTTTAATTTTTTAAGGTTAAAGTTGAGATTTATGATGAAAAATTTTATTTAAAATCTCGATGATAAAAAATCGTTATAAATTCTTATCAAATAATACGGAATCTTGAATCTCGTATCGATTGAGATTTGGATTTGGATCTTCTACGTGCGAATTGTACAATTTAGAAAACAAAAAATTCAAATTACGGATTTTTTTTTTAAAGAAAATAATAATAATTACTTTCTTGACGAATTTAAACATGAACAATTACATTGACATTACTGGAGGATTAAAGGGGTTTAGATTATTTAATTTCAAATTTATTATTTAAATATTAATTTTGGTTTCTGTTAAGTGTTGCTTGAGGTTTATGCTTTTGTTGGGGACTCAAAAGAGAAAGAGAGAGAGAGAGAGAGGCGTGAGAGGATTTTCCGCAGTATTTCGAGAGTCAAATATGGAGCCGTAAGTGGATTTTTTAATATAGTATGATATTATTTTTATTAATTATTAATTTATTTGGAGTTATAATTAAAAAAAATAAAAAATTAGGTGACTAGCCTGGTTTTGTCCAAATTTGATCTTTCGAATATCTTATCACTTTTACTGAAACCGAATCCGAAACCAAAATTAAAATCTATATCAATAAATCATGGTTTGCATACACGAAATCGTCAGAAAAATTAGAATATCCAATACCGACCGAAATAGTCGAAATAATTAATTAATTATCTAATTTTTAATTATTAATATTATAAATATTCTAACATTTTTTCAAAAAAAAAAATTGGTTGAATATTGGATATTTAATATTCGAAATATCAAAAATTATAACAGACCGAAATTGTTTGAGTTGCCTAATTTTAAAATTAAAATTTAACTATTATCTATTAAATTTAGGATGTTATATATATATATATATATATTCGGATAATATAGGATATATATAAAATACATCCCTACGCTGAATTAACTATTAAGTTGAGTTATAATAATTTTTTTATAATTATTTGTGATGCTACGTTAATGCATGGTTATAATTTAATTACAATAAACCATTTTCAACCTAGCACCCAGCAGAACCAACGCATGTGTAAAATCAACATGAAAGTGAGGAAGGCTCTTATTAGTATAATTTTTTTTAAATAAAATTTATTCAAATAAACTTTCTAAAAGTAGTTTGTTGATGGTTGTTTTGTAGGAACCACATCCCTATTGCTGTGGAAACACATTAGGCAACCGGATCGGACTAGAAAATTTTTTCTGCCCTTCTCACCAAAAGGCCGAATGTTACCAACACCAAGACTGAATTTTTACTTCTGTTTTGAACAAAATTTCAGCCCCCGAACAGCGGCACAAAAACTGGACTGTTTTGGACCCGAAATGCACCCAATTCACTACCCAGTTCAGCCCTTTTATGATTCAATTTCTGCTATATTTCAGGTATGATTTTTCACCCAAAACCGTCCCAACACAGTCCCAAAACACCCCTTAAAGTTCCCTAAAAATTCCGGATCAAAAGCAAAAGCCCTGTTATCACCAAACTATGCACGACAGTGAGCAAAAACAATGCTCACTGCCGTGGGTCAAAGAATAGGGAAGGAGATGGATTATTTTGTTCGACACTAAAAGGTCTTCCGAACTATATCACGTCACCAACAGTACATAGGGTGAGCTACACTCATAAAATAAATCCCTAAACTCTTTAGATATTATAAATCACACTAGTTTTATTTTGTCTTTCTTCTTGTTTTTGTTTTTGGTTTTTCTCCACACTTGAGAGAATTGTGAAGAAGAAGAAAGGTGGCTATGGTTACAAATTAGAGGCCTTTGCAAAAAAGAAAAATAAAATTCTTTTTATACTTAGGGTTTATTATTTCCAAAATAAAGAAAACCCTTCCCCTTTCCACCTAGGAAGTTTCGGCCCAGGCAAGGAATATTTTAAAAAAAATTTAACATCAAATTTTCAATTACCATAATTGAAAAGATGTTACAAAAATTAATAAGTTATCACCTAATAAAAGGTGTAACTTCCAAATTGAATCCAAGGATTTCCAAAATCCAAAATTTGGAAATTACAATCTTAGCCTTTATAAATTATATCATATATAATTTAATATAATATATTTAATAATTATCATATAATTATTAAAACCATATATTAAATTTTAACATATAGTTTCAAGTGTGACAAAATAATATTATTAATCATATTAATAATATTCCATATGTGAGTATATAATTGGACTATCCAATTATGTTTAATCTACTATAGTATATTGAGCTAGCACCGCGACCAAATTGACCTACGATTCCGAGCTCCAATAATCCCGAAATATTAATTAAGCTCTTAATTAAATATACCGAATTATTAACTTCGGGTTATTCCACTAAAAACCCGAAGCTGCACTCCCGTTGCCGTAGATAGATAAATAAAGCCGAACCACGTCGATGTCCATCGATATAGTCATTACATACGGATTAACCCTTCATAAGTATCTCGTAATTAGAGCCGTGTCATAATGTCTGTTATAGCCCTTTAATTATTTTTATCTTAAGTACCATTGATTCTCTAATTAACCATTTATTCATAACCATTATGAATTTTAATCTTTTTATTCGTAATAGAAAGACTCGAGCGCTCTAACCGTTCAAGTACCGAATCAACCTTTAAGGAAGATACTCCTCTACTTTTTGCAAGAAGGAGTCAACTCCATGTCTATGTAAAACGTCCCCAGCTACACACCAAACCATATCCTCAAAGTACGTAGCTATTGGTCGGGATTGCTACACCAACCCCACCTTTGTAAATCAATAGACATAGTCTGCCATGTAGGAGTTCGTAGTACACTCATGATTAAGATCAATCTATATATGATCATCTAGTAGATCGAAATGAATTTCTTTATTTAACGGATATTATAAGAAACTCATTTCTATCTGGGTCCAGTCCTATATGATCACATCATACAAGGTGCCTCTATTCTCATATTTCCACATAGACGATCCCGGATCAAGGTCGCCATACAATTATAGAATGGACCGCAGCTATAGATAAACCACAAACAAAGTATCCACTTTATTTGCTCTCTATGGACTATTTTAGATTACTAACTTCAGACTCCTCTTATGCATGACACTCATACACTAAGTCTGAAGGCACATGAGTAATCTAGGGTAATCAAGATAATTTACAATATGTAATATCAAACAAACACTTTGATAAATGAATAATACATCATTTTATTTCATAAAATATAATACCGTTTACGTTACATGATGCTCTAGGGTATATATCCCAATATGTTTTTCATTCTATGGGCGATTTGAGAAAATTTACTCCTCGAACAAATCTCCCTCAAGCAATGAATTTGTTTGGTTAGTTTAGAGCCAAAAGCAAATTTGACAGACAAATAAGAAATCACAGTGAAAATAAAGGATTAACGTGGTTCGGCGGAGAGTGACTCCAACCTACGTTCACGAGAGCAAAGAAGGGAAGTTTTTATACTAGCTCAGGGTCACATGCTTTCTCTCTCTATCACTAAGCTCTAAGAGTTTTCTTTTACAAGTTGTGAAATATTAAAATTGCTAACTCAAAAGAACCCGCCTCTGAAACTGAATCTTCCACTTCTTTATATAGGCTCCCAAATCCACTGTTACACAACCTCGTGACGTCAACCAAGTTATCATGTCACTATCGCCCATGCTCATTTTATAGGGGTTTTCAAGGGGTATAACATGGTGACGCAGCGGAACGAGGAAAAATAATTTTTCGATTTCAATAATTTTTCTTGGGCAATTAAAATAAACTTATTTATTCTAATTACTCAATACTTAACAACTGAATTTTTTACCCAAAAATCAGATTTTTCCCTTAATTACCGAGAGACCCTAGAGGTTTGTATTTTGATCATTTTAGTCCTAATTTATCAAATACAAATTTAAGTGATTTCAAATCACTACCAAATGATTTATACATATCATATACATCAAAATAAAACTCACAACACAAATCCCAATTTTCTATGAAATTGCCGAGAAGCCCCAATAGTTTCATCTTTGTGTATTTTGGTCCAAATTTATTAAAAACAAGTTTGGATGATTTCCAATCAACACCAAATGATTTATATATCTTATATACATCATTATACAACACATATATGAAAAGCTCCAATTTTGGTTTAGGTTAAGAACCCTAATTTCTCAAATTAATCAAATTAACAAAATTAACCAAAATTATCCAAGTCCAACACTTTAATCTAATCTTTACAACACCAAATAAGTCTCACTACTTTGAAACAACTCAAGAATAATTCTAGGTCATCAATGAGTGACCTAAAAACTCTAGAATGGAAACAAGATCATCAAATGATCAAAAGTGTTCTTATTAAACATTAATAAGCTTACTTTGATAAACATATATGCATACATCTTTCATTAAACTTCCAACACACTTATTACAAAACCAAGAGAGTTGAAAAAACTTCCAAGCAACACATGTTGTAGCCAAGAACAATAGAAATAATTTTTTAGTTTAAGAAAAGTTGAAAAAACTTACTTTACTTGAAGTTTTCTTCAATTTCTTTCTTAAACCTTCAATTTTTTCTCTCAACTTCTTTTTGTAATTTTGGAGGCTCAACACTTTGTGTGAAGCAAATGAAAAAACATAACACTTATATATTTAGGGTTATGCCCGAATTTGGCTTAAGAAAATAAGAATATATATTTTTAATTTTAAAACAATTTAAAGAAGCCAAATGCCATTTGACAACCTTTTTCTTTAATACAAAGTCAAACATTTACACTACTTAATTATTTCCTAACTTTATCATAATGATATATATTTATATTTTAATTATTTAATAATTAAATAATTAATTATTTAAATATAAATATCTTAAATATATGTATTATATTTACTTTAAATAATCCAAATACATATATTAATGATATATGTCAAATATCATAATTTGACAATTAATTAATATGTATTTAATAAAATCATACATTAAATACAAATACACATTAATTAAGAAATGACCAAAAGATCCATTTGCATGTATCTTTTGTTTAACTGTTAAACGCTTTATAAATAATCAATATTATTCATAAAAGTTTCCCTATTGCTCTACGAGTATATTTCATTAGTGAGACTCTATAGGTTCATGCATATCCGTCACGAAATCTAATTTCGTGTCCATAATTTACCCACCTGTAAATTTTGACGAACACAGATAAATTCACTGAATCATACAGGTCGAGGTCATTGCATACGTATAGTCCATCCGTCACAGGTATCCGGATTATTCCAGAGACATAGATATAAATATCAAATCTCTATAGATATAATCACGTTGACGTTTCTATTAGCAATCTCTTAATAACACTTAGAACTCACTTCTATAGTGTACCACAAGCCCATGGATTTAACAGATTTCTAATTCCATATTGAATACCTATGATATGTACACAAAGCTGACAGATTCTATCTTGACACACATATGATATACTGAGGATCAGTTCACACCCAACGAACAGACGAAGGTCTGACCTTAATAGGTCAGTGACGTGACTGTCATCAAAGTGTGGAGGATATCTCATATATCCACAGTGGTATCTCAAGTCAAAGAATCACTATACTACTCAACCCGAGAATATTCTTATTGACGTTGGTGTAGCATCCATTAAGAATCTTCAGTGAGTCGTTCAATGTTTATCCGATATAAACACCTACATGTCTATACGAGTCTATGATATTCATGGTTAATTGAGAATCAACTATTGAAATCCAAGATTCCAATATATGACATGTACCGGTCTCAGCGGGTTTACTTACTAACCAAGTAATGCAAACCTTGACCATGAATTGTTAAAGAATTGATATTGTTATGATACAACTCAATGTCAGTTGCGACGCTTTTGCAATTGTATCATAACTAATCATTCTAAGGTCAATTACATATTTACCATATATAAGGAGATTGTATATAATAGAAACTGTTTATTTTATTTATAATAAAATGTTTACATAAGTATTTACAGGGAAATACATAAGAAATTGACGCTACGAGCACCAATTCTAACACATTTTCCACAACTGTTATGCAAACAATAGTTTTGGCTTTCTGACTCAACCATCCTATGTCATCAAAAATTCATCATTCCCACATTTATCCTATGCTACACATTCGGTCCATGTGATAGCCTATAATTCCACCACTTTCAAGTTGTTCCGTGTGTCAGGGGAAAAGTCTCTGACCAGCTCCCATCGTATCAGCCTTCTGGAGGCTCAAACTCTCTCATATGGCTTATGTCATTCATACGTAAGCACAAGATACTGCGACCCTCATCTTTTTCCTCAGGTTGGCAGGCCGAGGTAATTGATGATGCTTTTGTTTGCTCGGGTCAAGTGGCCACATGACAACCTCGGGTCGGTCTTCAAATGTGTTCAAGTTCTGTCGAATCTAATGTCTTTCCATAAGGTCAGATCGACATCCCACCTCTGCCTCATCAGGCAATACTACCATCAGGTGCCTTTCTGTACCTCGAGCCCGGGCCCCTCTGTTTGACCTTTTATCCTCACAAAGACCTTGGACTTCTACCTTATTAAATAAAAAAACTCGTTCTACCTCTCTTCAGGCTTTTGAGTTTCTTGGGTCTGAAAATCACCATCAACATAGTTATTGATTATCAATAGAGACTTTGATTACAATTGTAATGTAACATCCCCAATCCGGGAGATGCTACTGATAGGGAATATGCCGTACTATCCATATGAACCACTGACTTTCTAATAATGAAATACTAATACTCTTTCCTCTATCAACATCTTATGTATGAGACCGATGCCCAATCTCGACAACAAGAAACGCAAACTCAATGTTAATGATTGTATACTCTGTAATACTTGCTCTATAACTTTAAAGATATACATTTTTTTAAACTTATACAACCACTGATACAACATTAATGATTGACACATGACTTCTTTCTGACTCTAGTTGAGCCCTCCATTTCTCTGACTTGACCTGGTGGACTAAACCCACTAGTGACTGCCATCATTATCCGTCCCCTCGAGCTCATTCTCCGGAACTACCTGCAATACAAAACACTGGAAGAAGAGTTAGATCGTTTGAATGATCTACGTGAGTGAACAATTTAAAATGAAAACTGAAATACTGTTATGAAAATGTTTAATTCTATAACCAATGTTCTTTCAAGAAATAACCTTATATAAAAATCATTTGTTTGTTTGAAAACTCTGAACTATTTTCAGAAAATCTTGTCTGGAATGTCTTTTATAAAACTTATCTTTTCTGAAAATCTCTTATAAAACTACTGTTTCTGAAGACTTTCCTTTCTAGAATTCTCTATGGGCTTTATTTCTGAAATCTGCTTTTGAAAACCTGGTTCTATAAACTTATATCTGAAAGATCTATTCTGAAAATTATTTCTGAAATGTCTATTTTCTGAAAACTGTTTCTAAAATCTTATATCTAAAAACTGTTTTCTAAAAACCTTATATCTGCCTGAAAAACCTGACGCATGGGGGCGTTACGTATCGCCGTCCCTTCATACGACTAACTAGAGCCAGAAGTGCAAATCCATGACATTGAGGCATTACGTATCGTCGTCCCCAAAAGCATGCCACTCTTGTCCCTGAAACTAGTGGTCTTAGGGAGTTACGTATCACCGTCCCCCAAGCCACTGAACTAGAACTGGGGGTACAGATTTATGCTACCCTCCAAGCTCTGAAACTAGGATCTAGGGGCATCTGTCATCCCCAGTTCTGAACTAGGATCTGAGGGCGTTACGTATCATTGTCCCCCCAGTCCTCTACATGTGCACATGTTATCTGTCAATTCCATAAGTTACATACTGAGGTAGAGTTTTTCCCCATGCCTCCAAAGGTCACAAAACTCATGTTATTTAAATCAAATCTTTCTTAAACATGTTTTTCTTTCTTAAAATGTCTCTAAAAATATGATCTTTCATAAAACTACTGTAATAAAAATCAACTAACGCTCTAAAAGTGTAAAATAAGTCTGATATATAAAATCCATCATAAAAGTCAACTTTGAAGAAGAGTGTCCACTAATATATTTGGAATCTGGCTGGCATTACTCACTTGATGAAGAAAAATCTGGTTCCTGCGATGATCTACAATTGATAACTTGATTAGAAAGTGAGCTGGGGAACATATTCTGAATTAAACTAAGTTTATCGATTTAAGTACTTGCTATCGCTTCCAAGCGTAACGTTCATATATTATGGTGTATTGTATGTATATGAGCAGATTCAAGATCTTTAGGGTGGCCTCTAACACGCTAGGGTGGATCTGGAATGAATTAAAATCAATTTGGGGATATTTTGGTTTTCGTGTAGTGACGCAAGGCCTTGCGCGTCGCGACGCGCTCAATCTAGAAATGAATCTGTCAAATTTTTCCAGAACGCGTCGCGATGCAAACCCCTTGGGCGTCGCGACGTGCACCTATTTTTCCAGGTTTCTAACTTGCTTTTCACTACCTAGTTTACTCAATGCTTCACCAACACTTGAACACTCTTCTAAACTTCAAAACTCATCTAATATCACCACCCAAACACAAACCATAATAATTAATTAACAAACATAATATCCTCAACATAATCATATACAAATAAACCTCATTACAAGTTTATACTCTCAAAACACTTCTCCAAAATACATATTATCAACTAATCCAAAATCAATTATGTTATTCTCATTATTAGGGTAACACAAGGTGTGAAAGTAGGGATTCACTTTCTTGCCCAAATCTGAATTAGAAGGAAGAAAAGAGAATAGAGGGCTTACTTGTCATGTGATATGCTTGAAAGCATTATCAATTACTCCAAAAATGGCAAGAGAAGAAAAGAAAAATGAGAGAGCTTCCCACATCTCCCTCACATTTTTGGCTTGTAAGTAGGATGAACGAATAATGCTCTATTTATAGAGCAAAGGATGATTTTTGTGTTGCAAATGAATGGTCCACATTTTACCACATCACCAAATTCTAATTAATTCTCGAAATTACTGTAGCATTCGCGGAAACTGTGATTTTTGACTTATTTCTGATCCGAATTTGGAAAAACTCTCAATGTGTAAGTTGTAGCTCTCGGTCTAAGATTTGCGACGATATAAAGTTCATAAAAATCAGAGATCGTATGAAAAATTTACGGCTCGATTACTAAAAGCTCTTTGAGGTGGAACATAAACTAAGTTCCGCGTCAAAATTTCAAGTAATTTTCCAAATGTCCCAAATGCCATTTTATTAGCACGTACTTGCTTGAACATGATTTATATCAAGTATTATGTCTCCAAATTATAATAGTCGTCAGGCTCTAGTAGCGTACAAGTCGTCAGGTTCATCGGATTTTACAATTTCTTCCCCCTTAATTAGGATTCGTCCTCGAATCCTTTTTAAAACTGAAATCCCGGAGTCTGTCTAGATCCGAGAATCTCGATACTGAACATCTTATCGCAAGTTACATAACTCACATGCTATTTCTTAGGTCACCAACTTATAACCGTCTACATACTTATTCTTTACTTCGCTCCATCAATTGTATTGTAACCTTGAAGGTACTCTATTTCTGTCTGCCTGGACTGATACTTACTCTATTTCTAAAGCTCATAAGTATGCATTACTCTTCTTTTTATCCTAATATCTATTTCATGCAGGATACCTCTTGAATTTCTTGATTGAATGGCAATTCCTTGTCCTTGCTTCGTAAGAGTTCTACTGGGTACTTTATACCACCGTCATGTTACGACTATTGTTACATCTTACAGAAATCTCATTCTTCGATTCCTAGCTATTGCCAACTTTACTTGTCTTCATCTGGTTCTTCCCAACATGTACTTTCGAACTTCTCTAAACTACTAGCGTTCTCCATGGTTAAGCCTTTCGCGTGTACTGATTCCATTATGGTGCAAGTGTAAAAAGAATAATCTCTTGTATATTCCCTTAACGATGCTTACGTATCACAAACTAATGTTCATCTCCACTATTTTCTCACTAAGTTTTAACTACTTATGGTTTCTGTTCTTCCAAGTTCTCACTTCTCTGGTTATGTATAGAGCTTAGCACTTCATAATACAATGTCAAATTCTTCTTGTATCTCTTGCTAACTAGTGTTATTTACTGAATGGCTTGTATTAGGAAGGTTAATTCTAGGTAGCTTCTTTGGAATATTCCTTATTCGGCTAATGACTTAGAAACAAAGTTCCTAAGCTGAGTTTAATCGTATACATACTTTTGCTTAAATTGTATTCCATTTCTCGATGTTATTTCTGGCGATTTGGTTCTAGTTACAATTCATACTTTGTCTTATACCCTTTATTGTCATAACTCAGATACTCATAAACTTGTAAATTCCATCCTTATCCAATGACCATTTATGTAACTTATAGCTTGAATTTTCACCCACTGTACTAAATGTAGCATTATAGTAACTTATCTTTTCATTTTCATACTATACTACACATGTACCAAAAATAACCTTGAAGTGAACTTATCTCCTCGGTTCCAATACTAAAAAATCTTGTTGTTACACACTTCTGTCATTGTTCATTCAATATTCTCTATTATTATCGCCGAGCCTTGACAATTTTTCTTCTAAACCCTTGACTTATTGACCTTACTAATTTCTCTTTTGATTTCCATTTATACCCAGAAGTTTCGTGATATGTGTCTGTGTTTCCTTACCGAAAGAATATCATCTCTACACATCTCTAACCATGTCTAACGATATAACTTTATATCCTCATCACTACTAAACTAGTACTTTATTTACTTATCGTTTCATCTAAACAACTTTTCTTTTAAATCTTTTACTTTGGGCTATTTTCCTCTTCTATTCTATTCTTGTACTGTATACAAAGGCTTTATGTTTCGATCTCCTTTCACTACACATGCATTTGATTCTAGGAATATCTCGAGGCGAACATCAAGGTATCTTTGTTACCGTTATCTAATGAGGGCTAGGAGGGTGGGGCTTGTCCTGGAGCTTTCTGGTTATGGTGTTCTCACTAATTACCCGTGCTGGGATTGCATGTGCTACTTATCCATGAGCTTAGGACACTCTTATCTGCATACCTAGTGTTTAACTCTCAGACTAAGGTACTTCTACTAAAGCTATCTGAATTATCTCTTTCAACTTTACTCATAATTTACCTCTGGCTATTAATCATACTACTTCATACTAAGAATCTCCATAAGGCTCATGCTCTCTCAAACTCCTACCGTACTCCCACTGTTATCCTGTCTTTCTAAATTTTGCTCTGTTACTTGACTTTTCTCTTTATCTTGTTTTCTTGGATCTCTTAAGTCTGCACTTTCTTGGAAACTCCATATATTAATACATGTTACGCCATCGCTACAAATTCCTTAGCTTGGATACTACACTTTTATTAATTCTGAATAAGTTGGGTGTCTAAGCTATGGGAAACTCTGTATAAGTCAAGTATTTTACTTTTGTGCTGCTATATGTTGTTTACTTTAACTCCTTACACTTTTAGAACCTTCACGTTCTTTTGTTCAATTATCTAGTTATTTCATGATTCGTCCATTCTATCCCACGTCTTTACTTATTCAAATCCTTGCTAAGCTCCAAGTCGAGGGGTATACACATGCTTACCACTCCTGATTGAGTGGCCATATACTTACTGAATTATGGTTACTGGAATGAAGAATTACCATTCATACTACTAGAAGCTGTATGTACTATTCCATGTCTTACGGTTTCTTAATCTTGATCAATTACTCCAGGGTCTTCACTTGCGTTGCTGTTTCCAAGATACATTATCTATGTCACTATACGTACTGAATTCTCTTGTTATTTTCCGTTTCCTTTTTACTGTTTTCATAATCTACCTCTTGGCTCTAAGCCATGCTACTAAGGCTAATAGTGGTTTCTTCTTCTGGCTGCTTCTAGATTTCTGCTCTCTACTCTAGCTATAAACCACAGCTTTGCTACCTAGTCTTCCTCTCCATACTGGTACTTCTTATTAAATCCTTAGTCTCTTCTATCTCATAAGTTCGTCCTTTTGGAATTACGTAGACTTCTACTGGTATTGATCTGATTTATGGATTTCTTCCTAGTACTGGAATCTTGTCAACTTTGACTTGTGTCAAATTCTTTCTCTTTTATCTCTAAATCCTCATTGATTCCTTTATGGATAAACCACTCCTCAAGATCCGATGTCCTTGTCTCAAAATATAGTATTATAGGTACTGGGTTTTCTTTTCGATTACTTTTATATAAGTTGATAAAGATTAGGGGAGGAATCCATATATCAATAGATATCGGCTTCCTTGTTCTGATACTCTTGTATCCTGATAGGGTCTATTATTTATACGAGATAAGTATGAGATTAGCTCTATCGGGGAAGCTTTCTTAACCGGTATAACTAAGAGATGAAAGTTTAGATAGGTCAGGGCTTTGTCTATCAGATCTTTAGGTTTAAACAACTAAGCATTTCTATTACTGACCTCCATTTATCTGCTTATGGGCCTGAATTTGAAAATTTGGAACTCTCTAAATCCTTTTGGCATCTCATATTCGTTGGAACTACCATATTTATTTCTGGTTTCTTTCCTCTCTTATGCTTCTTACTATTCTTTACTATTCGGGTTACTTGCTATCTATACATGATATTCATTGTCTATATGTTTAGCTTAAATGAACTTCTTAAGGAAGGAAGGACTATTATAGAAAAGAAGAAACCTTATATACATCTATTTGACATTCTTTCTCTTACCCAAGCTTACTATATTCCCTTTTTAATGTTATAGGTTATGGCATCTCTTTATCATCTGCTTCTGTATCTTTCCCACTTAATGTCTCTGGTTACTTGAACATCTATGTATCTTTGTTTACTTTTATTTCTAGCTTTCTTTTTCTCTTTCTGCTTTCCTAGGTGGGTATCCTTAGAACTTTACTATTTCTTTCTATCTCTTTACCTTTTTGTCTCTAACTATTTAAGCTTCTATGTATCTTTTCTTCCTTTCTTATAGCTTTCTATTCCCACTCCACTAAGTAACTATTCTTAGTACTTGTATTTACTAGGGTAGTGGCTTAACTAAATTTTGTACTGATAATTCCGAATAATCATGGAATGATTCCTAATTAGAGTAGGAATTAGGGTTACTTATTGAGAAGCAGCTTAGGTAGCCTTGGGAATTCTTACTAACCTGTCTATGAAGCTTATGGACGTACTCGAGGATCAAATATTGGAGAGGTAGTGCCTCATATACAGGTATCCCGGACATACTGCGTATACCAGACCCCATCACTCTACCCACTGCAGTCACTGACTCCCTAGACCATGCTCTGATACCATCTTTGTAACATCCCAAATTCGGGAGATGGTACCGGCAGGGAATAGGCCGCACTATCCCCATGAACCACTGACTTTCTAATAATGAACTACTAATACTCTTTCCTCTATCAACATCTTATGTATGGGACCGATGCCCAATCTCGACAACAAGAAACACAAACTCAATGTTGATGACTGTATACTCAGTAATACTTGCTCTATAACTTTAAAGATATATTTTTTTAAACTTATACAACCACTTATACAACATCAATGACTGACACACGACTTCTTTCTGACTCTAGCTAAGCCATCTCTTTCTCTGACTTGACCTGGTGGACTAAACCCACTAGTGACTGCCATCAGTATCTGTCCCGTCATGCTTGTCCTCCGGAACTACCTACAATACAAAACACTGGAAGTGGGGTTAGATCTTTTGAACGATCTAAATGAGTGGACGATTTAAAATGAAAACTGAAATACTGTTATGAAAATGTTTAATTCTATAACCAAGGTTCTTTCAAGAAATAACCGTATATAAAAACCCTTTGCTTGTTTAAAATCTTTGAATTATATTCAGAAAATCTTGTCTGGAATCTCTTTTATAAAACTTATATTTTCTGAAAATCTCTTATAAAACCAATGTTTCTGAAGACTTTCCTTTCTAGAAAACTTCTCTATGGGCTTTATTTCTGAAATATGCTTTTGAAAATCTGGTTCTATAAACTTATATCTGAAAAATTATTTCTGAAATGTCTATTTTCTGAAAACTGTTCCTAAAATCTGATATTTGAAAACGGTTTTCTAAAAACTTGATATCTGTCTCTGAAAAACCTGACGCATGGGGGCGTTACATATCGCCGTCCCCCCATTTGCCTAACTAGATCCAGGAGTGCAAATCCACCAAGCCACTGAACTAGAGCCAGGTGTGTAAATCCATGACATTAGGGCGTTACATCTCGCAGTCCCCCAAAGCATGCCTCCATCCTATCCTTGAATCTAGGGTCTATAGGCGTTACGTATCGTCGTCCCCCTAGCCCTGAAATCTAGGATCTAGGGGCGTTACGTGTCGCTGTCCCCCTAGTCCTTAGCTACGTGTGCACACGTCTATATCCATAAATTCCATAAGTCATGTCTGAGGTGGGGTTTTCCCCCATGCCTCTAAAATTAATAAAATCATACTTTTAATCTCAAAACTTCTCAAAGCATTCTCATTTATGAAATAACTGGAAATCATTTTAGCTAATGCCTTAATGCATTTAAAAGTAAGTCTCGAATAAAAAAAAAGTAAATCTCAACTTGAAAAGAAAGGTCCACTCACAGAATAATAACTATTGCCAATGATTCTGGATGTGACTAAAGATATTCCTGCAGAAAAGTTAGTTCGTCCTGTATTCGAGTATGGTTAAAATATATGAACTAGAAGCTAATCATGGTCATGAATATAGTAGATGTTCATGCATGTTATATAGGTTTCGGGATAGCTAACTTGTTAACTGGCCTTAACATCCTAGGACGAAACTGTAATGAGATGAAACTGGTCTTGTTACGCGTCGCAACTCCAGGTCTTTCATATCGCGAGGCTCATACGATCGGACTGAAATAGAGAATATTTCTTATTATATATTGCGATGCTAAGTGTTCAGCGTCGCAACTTCTATATGATTAGACCTGAGGCAGAGGCATCTTCTTGTTACGCGTCGCGACGCCAAATATAGCGCGTCGTGACTCCCACATGGTCGAACCTGAGGCAAAGAGCACCCTCATGATACGCGTCATGACACCAAATGTTTGTTAGGATTTTCTCAAAGGCGCAGCGGAAGGCGCGGTTCAGGAGAAATTGTAACTTCACAAAATTTTTAACTTACCGAATAAATTATTCAATATCCCATATGAATAATTCATTCATATTTCACCTAAACATATTTATTCGATATCAAATTATTGTTAGGGTTGGTGCTCGGAGTGCCAATTCGGATCGTATTTATGTTCGATTCATGAATACGAACAATGACTTTTTCCATAATATTACTTATTTAATGGTAGCACCTCTTGTCTTTTATATACATATTCGATATAATTACGATTAGATATCTAATTATGATTATATTGAAACTAAATCTGATTTAGTGATTCGTGTATATTAGACAAAGACCATAGGATTTACAATGTAGTGCGCAGTTACAACGTAGTTTGTAATTGACATTGGGAAGCGTCACTATAAGTTGTATATCCTTAAATAAAATTCTTGGTCAAGATTTACTAACATGGGTTGGTTAGTAAAATCGGCTAAGACCAGTTCATGTCGTATATCGTGACTTGGTCTGATGGTTTATCCCAATGAACCATGAGTCTCGGGAGACTCGTATAGACATATAGATGTTTATTTGATAAACACTGAACGACTCACTGAAGATTTCCTAATAGATGGTACACCAACATCAATAGGAATCTTCTCGAGTTGAGCGAGCATAGTGGTCTTTCGACTTGAGATACCACTATGGATATATGAGTTATCCTCCATACTTTGATGGCAGTCACATCAGCGATCTATTTAGATCAGACCCTCACTTATTCATTAGGTGTGGACTGATGTTCATGATATCCAGTGCATATCAAGACAGAATCTGGCAGTCATGTATACATGGCACATGTTTCCTACACGTGTTTGCGATCTAGTAAATCCATGGCCATGGTATAACTTTAGAAACGCGTTTCGAGTGTTATTTAGAGATCGTAAATTTGAAAGTCGACTATATTATACCATAAGGATTTGACGTTCTTATCTATATCCCAGGTATAATATGGATAGCCTGTGACGGAGAGATTATATGTATGTAATGACATCGACTTGCATAGGTTAGCGAGATTATCTATGGTCGTCATAATTCATGAGTGGGTGAATTATGGACACGGAATTGGATTTCGTGATGGATAAAACTAAACTTAGAGAGTCCCACAATATGAAGTGTACTCGTTGAGCACTTGGGCAATACATTATGAATAATACATATTATTCATAACACTTCACCAGATTAAATGAGTTAATTCGAATCGTTTAAACGGTTAAATGAAAACACATGCTTGGGCAATTTTGGTCAATTAATAATTAATGTGTATTTGTATTTGATACAAAATTTGATTTGATACATATTAATTAATTTTCAAATGAGACTTTGACACATGCCGTTAATATATGATTTGTTATTAAATGTAAATAAAAATACATATATAATAATAATTATATTAATTAATTATTTAGATATTTAAATGTTAAATATTTGAATAATTAAATGATATTTTTTTCATAATTGTTATGAAAAATGTTTGATTATTATTGGTTACAAATGACATGATTTTATTAAGATTTATGTGTACAAATTTATTTTGTCAAATTAAAGCTTATTATATTTAATTGAATTATTTTTAGAAAATGACAAAATTGCCCTCCAAAGTCGGCAATATGGTTTTAAAACGAAAAAAATTTCTTTTTGCTTCCAAGGGAAGCCATAGCCGACTATTACCTCTTCCAAAAGCTCTCAAAATTTGCTTGATGATTCAAGATGAAAAATGAAGAAAATTAAGAAAATTAAGAAAAAGGCTTAAGGAATTAGGAGAATTAAAGGTAATTCTTTATATCCCTAAGCTTAGAAAGCATGTTTCTTGTTTCTTGATCATCTAGTGAGATTCTAGGGTTTCTTATTTTCTTTAAAATTTGGGTGTTTTTGATTTGGAAGATGGAATTGAAGGCTTGGTGCATGTGTGAAGTAGATTTGAATGATATTATTGTAATATTGGTTCAATTTAATCATTTGATGATATGTTTCCATTCTAGAGTGTTATGACCACTCTTGTAATGCCTATAATTATTCTTGGGTGCTTCATTTATGGTGGCTTAGACTGGTGTAAAGATTAATATGATTAATGTTAAGAAAATTGGATTAAAGCATGAACTATTGATAATTTTGCCTTCTGGATCAGATCTGAAAAAACTGTTTCTATGGTGATGAAAATTATGTGATATAAATGTATTGGATGTGTTTTGGGTGTTGGAACATTTACCGGAAACTGTTTCGGAGTTGAAATATGCGAAAATGGCAAAAAATGATGTTACCGGGTGACTTTTGAGCCAACCGGGTGACGGCTGCCCAAAGAGTGAATTGGTCACTGTTTGGGCAGCCCATGAACTACTCAAGTACTATTGTGGCTGACCTCGGAAGCCCCATGTGCATTGGGTAGTCGATTCGGTCAAAACACATTTTATGCCATTTTGCGGAAAAACGTTTTCATAAAAGTTTCACGATGTATCTTAACTATTTATGTCATAATTTGATATCGAATAAATATGTTTAGGTGAAATATGAATGAATTATTCATATTAGATATTGAATAATTTACTCGGTAAATTAAAAAGTTTTAAAATTATGATTTCACCCGAACCGCGAGCTTTCGCTGCTCCAGTGCCAAAACCCTAACAAAAATGGTATCAGAGCAAGTCTGATCCTTCATCCATTACATTCGTCATGCCTGATATATGATATATAATCCAATTTTGATGTTTGCATATGCATGTAATTTAGATATTTCTGTACTTTTCGGTTTTACGCTAACGGGCAACGTAACAGAAATTTAATGGTTAAGTTAAGTTATGTTTTCTAAGGTAGAATTGAACTGTTTAGAAGTTGATCTAGATTTAACTCTGTATTTTATATAGAGCGAAGCTTTCTTAAGGAATATCCCCGCTTAAATAAGGCAGTAAAGTGACATGTATTGAATGCATGTTTCTTGGTCCGTCCTGTCAATACTATTTATGGGTATCTTTCTATGGTTGCATCCGAGAAAGTGCCAAAACAGTGAGGGTGTAGTTGATAGAATTTTATCCATGCTGGATGTATATTTGATACTAGACAAATTCAAGTGAAAGTGGAAATCCTGAACGTGCCAAAGCTGTCAGGATTACATCGGTAGCTTGAGTTTGTCATTGGCAAGTGACGCCTTGATACGCCTCCTTGTGAACATGCCAAAGTTGTCATAACAAGAAACGGTCAGGACCAAAATCAAGAGTCACAGTGAGTGTGATTGACAAATGAGTTGTCTATCTAATGAATATAAGTAGATGAGATCGTACCAAAGCTGTGAGTCGAAATATATTCATGGGGTCCACTTATCACAATGGAATTCGATTTAATTATTGAATTCATGTTTTCCGTTGGGGATTAGGGTATTACTTAAAGTAGTGGGAGATACTGCTGGGTTAAGAATCCATAACTAAATTAGTGTGTACTATTATGGAAATTGTCGCTTGTTTGTTTTCCTTTATTCTATATTGTTTATAGTATTTGTTAGACAGTTATGACCCATAGCGTCTCTAATTGTAAAAGACATTGTGTTTTTGTACAAATTAATTATGTAGCAATGGAAATTGCCTTTTATCATTTCGTAATTAGATTACTTAAATGTGTGAATGATGAAAGTCCTTATGATTAGTTCCGGATTGAGATGATATGAGACAATATCAATCCACAACGGTTTAATCATTAAATATCCTTAGTCGTAGTATTATCGAGACTGGACATTGATAATGCGAAATAGACTAGTATCGCACTTGTCCGTATTATGGAAGAGTTCTCATATATTTAAGTATTGGATACTTATGCAAGTGTGGTAGGAGGTTTTATTTTACCGATGGTACGGAAAATAGCTTCGCTCTGGATATACCCCTCGGAATCCCATTGGTAGTGTGACTATGTGTCTATGGGAGTCCGCATCAGGGTAGATGTATTTGGTCTTAACCTGAGACTTGCATCGCTAGTACTTGCGACAATCAATACGCTTTAGTTTTGGTCGTCCAGGACTTTAACAGGTTCTGTGTACACCTCTTTCTGGGTTTATTGAGAATCGTAGTGTATTGGGTGTGATGTCAAGACGGAAGTATCACTTCAGTCATATGGAGATGATGGTCACGCAGGGATACATAACTGGTTCTCTCAAAGGTTGCAACAGTCGGGATAATATGACTAGGTCATGATTATCCGATAATAAAGAGACTAGTTACTTGTGATCCGATATATGCTTCGTACGGGGCATACACTATTCCAGCCAGGCCTTGCATGTGACATCCGATACTGGATCACGAGATACGCAATACTACGTATACTACGCCTGACATAGATTATATATTCCATTAAGAATATTCTGGAGAATTGGGTAGGCATGGCGCTTTGCTAGAAGCAAACCTTGTCTCGTAAATCGGTAAGAACGTAGTACGAGGTACGTACGTGTTCGGATAGTCCGACGACCGGATTTACTGCCAACATATCCAAGGATCTCTTGGGTCGCTTCCCAAAGATTCACCGATGACGTATGATTCGAACTTTATTAATCTGGGATTAATAGCGGAGAGACTTTATCTGGGATAAAGTACTATTTGAAGAGAGAGAACGATTAATTTGGAATTAATCGATAAAATAATATATTCGATATATTATACGAAATTGGATTTCGACGCGGAATTAAAATTAGATTTTAATTCGGGCTAACGAATTGATTTAGAATTAATTCGCAAGCGATGTGAATAGTAATTTTGTTAGGCATGGTTATTTAATTAAATTTGATTTAATTACGACGCAACAGGAAAACTCATTAATTCGGAATTAATAAAACCGAGCCCAGAATGTGTTTGCGACGCCACTCCGATTTTTAATCAAGTGCGGCCGCAAGTCACATCACGAGTCACATCACTTGTCACTTTAGTGATAGATGTCTAAGTAACCTTTTTGGTGAGTGACATGCAGTCACTATTCATGATAGAGGTTGGTGTGGGCATTTAATGCCATTTTGGAGCCAAAAATTGGTGTTGACTTTTGGAAATAAAATACCAAATTTGGGGATAGCTTTTCTATTATTATTTTTAGAAAACAAAAGTTGAAAAAACAAAAACTCTCTCTCCCAAAATTGAAAAACCGTGAGCTCTCCAAAGGAAAAAAAGATCATTTTCTTTCTTCCTTTTTGCTAGCACATTCAAGGAATCCATACAAGGTGATAGGGAACCGAACTAAGAGCTTGGAATCCTTAAAGCTTGGAGCTTGATCATCTTCATCAACAAAATCCACCTTGGCCGAATACTTCACAAAGGGAGGAAAAGTTTTGTTGATCATCACATCAAAAGCCGTTCAATGTAAGTGTGTTTTCCGCCTCACTTCTTTGAGTATTCATTATATTTCTATGCTTATTTTGATCTTGGGACCACCATAGAAACCAACAATGGTATCATGGAGCAAAGTTTAAGCATGAAAACGATTAGGGTAAAATTTGGGTAAATTGATTTTGAGCATGTTTTGACTAAATTACTTGTTTGAGCATGCTTGTATATGGATGACTTGGAGTTATATATGATCAATTTCATCAAAAATTAATTGGATCAAAATTTCCCCTTAATCTTGTCTTGGCCGAGAGTTTGGTACCCTTTTATGGCATGGTATTTTTTGTTTGTTTGATCATTGGATGACTTGAAACAATTGGGTAATGTTGATTTAAAATTCAATCGGATTGAAAACAAAATTGGACAAAAAATACCCACAAATGTCGTGACATATTGAGCATGAAATGAGATGATTTTTGGTTCAAAAATGTTGGACATAAGTTGAACAAATGAATACATAATTAATTGATTAAATTTGTATTTTGGAAATATTAATTTGGATAATTAATTGATGTATTACACTTTGGTTAATTGAATTAGAAAATTTGGAATTTTAAAATTTGATTAATTGGGCTTGATTTTGAATTGGGTTTGTAATTGTTGTATTTGGGCCTTATGGACTTGGTTGGGCCAAGTAGGTTTGGGCCAAATGGATTGGATCCATATTGGGCCTAAATCATTCCTTTAAGTCCAAATATAACAAATGGGCTTTAAATGTTTAATTGGGCCTAATGGAGCAAAAATTGGTTTCTTGGCAAATAAGGGTGATTCCTTACTTGGGCCTTGATATTTGGGTTTGACCCATATTGACCAAAGCCCATGCCTTATGAAACAATTGAAAGCCCATTGTCTTTTAATTAAACAACATTGGATGTTAATTGGGCTTTGAGACCCATTAGATTAGATTTGGAATCTATGTCATTAAAGCACATTAAAAAGTGTAGTTATTTAATTTGGAAGTAAATAAATGAATTAGTATTGAATATGAATTAAATTAGATTTAAAGAGTAGTTCGATATAATTCAAGAATTTGTACTTCGAGTACTTATTCCAAAACGAGTTGGACTTGCGCAAATCAAATTATTGTTTGAACATTGGATGATCACTAATATTCAAAGATTAATTAATTTGATTAGATTGATTGAATAACATGCTTGAATGAATACATGGATGTTGAATGGATAGCATATATCGGATGGATATTAGAAGGGAAAGGCAATTTTAGAAATTGTTGTAAATTTAGAATTTATAAATTGGACCTGCGTGTCCAGCCTTCTCTCTTTATTGATTCTTTGTATTCTCTTCTCACCTAATTCCCCTCAATGTTAATGAGGTTTCTATTATTGTATTATGTAATTGGGTAGAAGTAGAATAGTGCTAGCCGGGGAGAGGAAATGAAGTGATTTGTTCTAGGAACAAGTTGTTAAATATCTATCCGCATATCGTTATTAATTTACTTTCCGTGCCTTATTATGCTTTTAGAATTCATGCTTAAGGGTGTATGATGAGACCTAACAAAGATAATAAATTGGTTTCCAATTTACGCAAAAAACCCTCAAAACATATTAAGTGTTTTCCTTCCATTGAGTGATTCTTACTCAAGATCCAAAATTGGCATTGGTTTGTTGGCCAAAGTCAAGACCTTTGTCAATTGCGGATGTGTTTGAATCATGAAAGCATTGTTACATATCGGTGTCTTGTCCAAGTCGTGATTTGTTGGCCAAAGTCAAGATCACTTCTTATCCATCGACATTGATTACAAAGCTTTCCAAGGTCAATAGGTCCCGTTTAACTGGAATCATTAAGCTTGTTGTGCCAAAGCCAAGGCTTAGTTGATTCAGAGGAAAAGGTTAGGAAAATATATTGGATATATTGGCATATATATTGTATATACGTTTCGGACTTGGAGGTCCACCTACCGGATCTAGGAATTGGATGAGATCCAATTGATCTTCGAGATCTACCTAGTTAAATATCATACAGCTTGTTGGCCAAAGTCAAGGTTGTGCATTATTTAACGGGATCCTAGCCCACTAGGAAACTAGGTTTCCCGAGTACTCGATAGAGGGTTAGAGGCTTGCTGAAAAATAGTGGGAGGCTAGTATTGAATTTGCAATTTCGTTCAAATACTTAGCTTTACGCGCTTTCAAATTATTTCGTCAAAATTATTTTATTAGTTGGACTAATATAATGTTATTTTTCTTGTAACAGTTAGACTGTACCCTACATTGTTAATTGGATAATTAAATTATCGCAGTTAAAATGACTGGAAAAAATAGTGTACGTGACATCATCATGGGCGATAATGTCTTCAATGGCACTAACTTTTCCGATTGGGACATGAATCTAAGGACAGTCCTTGGATCCGAGAGGCTGCTATATACTATAGAGAGACCTCTTGGGCCTAAGCCCAGATTTGATCAGTTGCTCGAGTTAGATCTTTGGAAGACACATAGCGATGACAACGCAACTGCTCAATCTATCATGCTTGCTGCTATGACTCAGCAATTCCGTCGACAGAACAAGGGATTGGATCCCTATGCAATGTTGGCGAAATTGAATGATCTACACCGATATAATCTTAGATCGCAGAGATATGAGTTATAGAAGAAGCTCTTCCGTGCTCGGATGTCGGAGGGTACATCTGTTGAACTTCATGTGACACAGATGATTGCCGATATCGAGCAGCTTGGACAAATGAGGATTGTCTTTGAGATAGAGACCTCTATAGATTTGATCTTGCAGTGTCTCCCCGACACTTGGAGTGGGTTCATCATGAACTACACCATGATGAACCAAGAGTAGACTCTTGGAGAGCTGATGTCCACACTGCGTGAGGCAGAGAAGGAACTTCTTAAGGGCAAGAAGCGCGAGTCGCACTTTGCTTCTACATCTCGAACTCCGAGGCCTGGGCCCAATGCGACTGGAGGTGTTAAAAAGAAGAAGCATAAGAAGGACAATGGTAAAGCGTCAAAGGCTTCTGGGAAGCCAAAGGACAAGTCTCTGGATGTATGCCTCCAGTACGGCAAGCGGGGTCATTGGAAGCGTGACTGCCGCGAGTACAAGGCGCTTCAGAAGGAGATAAAGGCGGGCAAGGCACCGGCCTCATGTATGTTTGTTATAGAAATAAACATGATTACTTCTAGCTTTAAAAATTGGATTTTTGATTCTGGTTGCGGTACTCATATATCTACTGATGTGCAGGATCTGCGGATTAGCAGGAAACTGGCGTCATGAGAGATTGACCTCCGTGTTGGAAATGGGACTCCAGTCGCTGTTTTGGCCGTTGGCACTTTTGTTTTAGAACTGCCCTCGGGGCATGTACTTGAACTTACAAACTGTTATTTTGTACCTAGTTTGACTAGGAATATAATTTCTGTATCTATGTTTACCCAATGGGGTATACATTTGTATTTCGAAACACTGAGTGTTTTATGTATAAAAATGATGTAGAAATTTGCACAGCTGATGCAAATAATGGTCTTTATATTTTGAATATAAATCAATCTCAAAATAACAAACAAAGGCTTAAAGTAAGTCATAAAGATGAAACTTATATGTGGCATTGTCGTCTGGGACACATAAACAAGACTCACATATCCACACTTTCGAAGAGTGGGTACTTGGACGGATTTGATCCAAATTCATATGACGTCTGCGAATCTTGCTTATTATGAAAAATGCCTAAATCAACCTTTTAGCGGTAAAGGTGTACGTGCCACCGAACTGTGTTAGCCCTTGTTCATAGTGACGTTTGTGGGCCCATGTCTAGCCAGGCTAGAGGTGGATATGAATACTTCTTCGTAACCTTTACGGATGATGTATCACGTTATGGTTATGTGTATCTTATGAGACACAAGTCGGAAACTTTTGAGAAATTCAAAGAGTTTCGACATGAAGTTGAAAAACAGACCGGTAAAAGTATTAAGACATTACGGTCGGACCGTGGTGGCGAATACTTGAGTAATGAGTTTCTTGACTACTTGAAAGAATATGGTATTCTTTCACAGTGGTCTCCTCCCGGAACACCACAATTAAACGGTGTGTTCGAACGGAGAAACCGAACCTTGTTAGACATGGTAAGGTCTATGATGAGTCGCACTGAGCTACCTATTTCCTTATGGGGATATGCATTAAACAGAGCAATAATTATTTTGAATAAGGTTCCGTCAAAGTCTGTTCAACAGACACCATATGAAATATGGACAGGAAAGAAACCTGGTTTCTCATTCCTAAGATTTGGGGTTGCTGGGCATACGTCAAACTTTGGAAGGTACCAAACTTGAACCCAAATCGGATAAATGCCTTTTTGTAGGATATCCTAGGGAAACCAAAGGATATTACTTCTATCACCCACAAGAGAACAAAGTTTTTGTTGCTCTACATGCGGTTTTCCTTGAGAAGGAATTCCTAAATGCAGTGATAAGTGGGAGGAAGTAGAACTCGATGAAATCGGAGTGATACTGTTCCCGGCATAGAATCCTCAACGGAACATGAACAGTTCATCAGAGATGAAGCTGTACCACAATCTTCGCTTACACAAGGACCACGTAGGTCAGAGAGAGTCAAAAATACCTGAGATGGTATGGGTTTCTGATCTCACCTCATGTAGAAATCAATCTCATTGAGGAAGACGAGCCGGCTATGTATAAGGAGGCGATACAAGGTATCGACTCCAGAATATGGCAAGATGCCATGAAGTCTGAAATGGATTCCAAGTTTGGACACTGGTTGATGCACCAGAAGGCGTAAAGCCTATTAGATGCAGATGGGTCTTCAAGAAGAAGACCGGCATGGATGGCAACATACAAATGTACAAAGCTAGGCTTGTAGCGAAGGGGTATCGTCAACGACATGGTGTCGATTACGATGAAACTTTCTCACCCATTGCCATGATTAAATCCATTCGGATAATGATTAATATTGCTGCATATTTCGATTACGAGATATGGCAGATGGACGTCAAAACCGAATTCCTTAACGAAAACCTGTTGGAGGATGTTTATATGCAACAGCCTGACAATTTTTTCGTGCCTAAACATGCAAATAAGGTTTGCAAGTTAAATCGGTCCATTTATGGACTGAAGCAAGCGTCACGTTCTTGGAACCAACGTTTTGATGAGATCATAAAAGAATATGATTTCGTTCAAAACGAAGATGATCCTTGTGTATACAAGAAGGTTAGTGGGAGCGTACTGACTTTCATTGTCCTTTATGTTGTTGATGTATTGCTTATGGGCAATGACATTCCCATGTTAACATCGGTGAAAGCTTGGCTTTCATTAAAATTATCCATGAAAGATTTGAGAGAAGCAGCCTTTATTCTGGGAATAAAGATCTACCGGGATAGATCTAGAAAGCTGCTTGGACTCTCCCAGAGCACGTACATTGACAAAGTGTTGAAGAGATTCAACATGGATCAGTCCAAAAGGGGACTGTTGCCAGTGTCACATGGCGTCACGCTATCTAAGGACATGTGTCCTAAAACTCAAGATGAAAGAGACAACATGAGTCGGATACCATTCGCCTAGGCAGTCAGATGGATCATGTATGCCATGATATGTACAAGACCTGATGTCTCCTATGCTTTGAGCATGTGTAGTCGCTATCAGGCCGATCCAGGTGAAGGTAACTGGATTGCGGTTAAGAATATCCTTAAGTATCTTAGACGAACTAATGATGCTTTCTTAATCTATGGAGATGGAGAACTTGAGGTAACTGGGTATACCGATGCAAGTTTCCAAACCGACAAAGACGACTTCAAGTCGCAATCTAGGTACGTGTTTTGTTTGAAAAACGGAGCAGTGAGCTGGAAATCTTCCAAGCAAGAGACTGTTGCCGATTCAACAATAGAAGCGGAGTATATCGCTGCAGCTGAAGCAGCAAAGGAGGCAGTTTGGATCCGAAAATTCCTAATTGGATTAGGAGTAGTTCCGTTAGCAGCTGAGCCTGTTCCATTGTATTATGACAATAACGGGGCTATAGCGCAGGCTAAGGAACCGCGATCTCATCATCAATCCAAGCATGTTCTTCGACGTTTCCATCTGATTCATGAGATCATACATCGTGGCGATGTGAAGATCGAGAAGGTCGCATCAGAGGACAAAATAGCAGATCCGCTGACGAAAGTTATACCTAGCAAAAGTTTGAGCGACATGTACATAGTTCAGGTATTAGATGCTTGAGTGACTGGCTATAGGCCAAGTGGGAGATTGTTAGACAGTTATGACCCATAGCGTCACTATTTGTAAAAGACATTGTGTTTTTGTACAAATTAATTATGTAGCAATGGAAATTGCCTTTTATCATTTCGTAATCAGATTACTTAAATGTGTGAATGATGAAAGTCCTTATGATTAGTTCCAGATTAAGATGATATGAGACAGTTGTAGGCATTGCATTTTTGCATGTGAAACCCGATGAGGAGTCTTATTTGGAGACAACTACCTTTTAAGTTACGGAAACCGCGGGAACGGACATCGGAAGGGAAGAGTCAAGAATTGACTCATTGACGGATTACGTTCACTAGTTTGGCTTCAAGTAACTCGTTTGTTTTCTGTTTTAAATTTATGCTCGCCCCGAGACACCTAAACCCGGCCCACACACACCTAGTCCACATGAACTTAGACTACACACCCACTTAGCCCACACAAACTTAGCCCAAACACTTAACTAAATTAACATGCACCTAGCCAAGCCCACTCCCACCCACCAAGGCCCACACGCCCATCACCCTTAAAATACCCCCAAATTAAATAAATAAATATTAATTAAAACATTAACTAAATAAAATAATAATTAAATTAATTAAATAATTGAATTAAAATATTTACCAAACAAAAAATAAACATATACCTAAATTAAACAAATTAAATATGTTATATACCTAAATTAAAAAGATGATATACCTAATTAAAATCAATCATAACAAATTAAAAATATTGACTTCCTAATCTAACAAATTAAATGCCTAATCCTAACCAATCAAATATACTGTATTCCTAATCTAGCCAAGACATGTCCCCCAATCAAATCCATTGCTTTCCTTACCTAGCACTAAATCATATCCTTATTGAATGCACCAAATCCATTCCTTGTGAGACAAGGTGAAGCCCTAACCCCTCTCTATATAAACACCCCAACCAAAGCCATTCTCTTCCTTGACACATAGAATTCACGCCCAACTCTCTCTCTCTCTAATACACGCCAAGACACTTCACATATACACAAAAAAGAGAACAAAGAGCCCTACCACACCTCCTCCATAGCCGAGACAACAAGAGCCTATCCTCCACCATAACCGAGACCACCACAAGCAATAACCCTCCTTAGCCAAATCAAAACACTCCCCTCTTGCACCGAGAACACATCCCCCCATACAGCCCTTACAACCACTAAAACAACCCTCTAACAACACTCAAAAACAAGCCCCTGAATCACCTTAAAATAGCAGCCCAAATCCTATTAAAATAGTCCCAAAAAACCTTAAAAACAGTAACATAAAAACTGCACAGATAATCTTAAAAATAATCACACACAACTGCACTAAGAACCCACGCAAACTTGGAACAGTTCATTGAAAACGTTAAAACAGGTGGCCCGAGCAGTGAGCAGCAAGACATAGGCCGAACGGGAGCAGAACGGAGTTCGAACTGCAAGCAAAACAGCAAAGCAGTGAGCTAGGACGCTGAACCAGTGAACCAGAAAAGTTGCGGAGCTTTACCCCTTCCGATCTTCGTGAAACGCGAGTCCGAAAGACGGCTTAAAAGGTTAGACCTGAGGGTACTTTTCACACCCATCTCTACGTGATTTTTGTTATTTATTTTGATTATATTTTACTTATTCGTTGAATCCTGTTATGTATGATGTGTGTTGTGGGTATGGGATGAATGAGAAATGTGTTAACTCTCGCGGTATATCGGATGGAAACCCGGACATAAATTTCATAGCCGATTCCGAATGGACGGTAATATAATCTGTACTCGGGACACAACTCCACGTACCGCTTGAGTAAACAGCACTATCTTTTGCCTTGTGTTGCTTTGGTTTGTTTATTTTTCGTCACTTGAATTCTGTATGTTGTTTATTTATGGACAATTCAATCAAGCGCATGGGCTTAGTGAGTTAGTCCAAAGGTCCTCTATTTGAGAGACGAAGAGCCGAAAAGGCCACCTTTGTGACACTACTTCGCCGCGCCGGTTGATGTGTGTTCGGTTGGATGCAGGATACGTTCAATCGGGCATACTTAGTTTGATATATTGACTTTATCTTTTTATGCATGGTCCAATCAAGCGCATGGGCTTAGTAAGTGGAATGAAAGATCCCTTATGGGGATGGGTTAAAACCCTTTACCACGATGCTTTGTCGCGCCGGTTGATGTGTGTTCAGATTGGATGTAAGATGTGTTCAATCGGGCATACTTGGTTTTGATATGATTGGCTCTATTTTTGTATGTGTGATGTGACGCGCATGGGCTTAGTATGTTGGTCTAAAGGTCCTCTCTTTGAGAGACCAAGAGCCCCAAAAGGCCACCTTTACGGCAGTACTTCGCCGCGCCCCTTTATTTTGTTGTTTATGTATTGCGTCCCATTTCAAGCATCAGGTCTGTTCCCGTTCGAACGCGTTTACGAATGCAACTTGAACGCGCATACATTTTGCCATATCATGCATCAGGTCTCATTTCCGTTCGAACGCGTTAACAAAAGCCATACGAACGTGAGCATTTTGTTTCATTTCCGTTCGAACGCGTTAACAAACGCCATACGAACGTGAGCATTCTGTTTCATTTCCGCTCGAACGCGTTTACGAACGCTACACGAACGCGAACACACTGAACTGAAACATATTCATCACATGCCACGTATAATTGTTTCTTAGGTGATTTTTATGGAACCACACATAGTCATTCTTATCTTTGTGCACATAATAATGAAAAGCATGTTTATTCCATTAGTTGCGTCGTTTGCCTTAGTCTTGATTTAACGCATTATGATTCATATGCCTATGCCATGATGACTTTTGAGTATTATTTCTTGTGATATATCGGATGGAAACCCAGACATAAATTCCGTAGCCGATTCCGAATGGACGGTAATGCGGTCTGTACTTGGTATACAATTCCACGTATCACTTGGAAAAATGCTCACATGTATGCTTGTGCGGATATTATGTATGCTTGTGTTTTCATGAATATGATATGCTGAATGAAGTTGTATGTTCATAGTTACTTTGAGGTATTTTTAGGCATGTGTTATTAGATATGAGATATATGCGAAATGTATGTATAAATGTTATTTTGTACCCGTGAATATAGAAGCATGATATTCTTAGGAATAAGTGTTACTTAAGCCTGTTAAATTATTATGTAAATCCTTTCATTACAAATGACATAAGTAAGGGACCATTCTGAACCCAACGGTTTGAGGTCTTCCCTTGCGAGGGGTGAGTGCGGCCTTAAATCACATTTTCCCGGTTCACACCGGGTGGCGACTCCATTATTCTCCGGTTTAGTCCCCGTGGCTACTCCGTACTCCCGACCGGGCCGCGAGCCCGGGACAGCATGCGTCGCCCCAGATTTCCTGTGTTCCCACAGTCTGGCGACTCCACTGGGGATAGAGAATCGGCCCCGAAATAATGCCTTGTAATGTATAGATTTATGCTTTAATTAACCGTGTCTACAAATGTGTGAAATGGGGGTTGTGATCAAAGGCATTTTGAGGCTAGGTAATGTTTGGTGTCTTCCTTCACTCACTACCTTTCTAGAAGGAAAAGCTGTGAAGGCACCTAGATAGTCATCTACTCGTAGCCTATTGTGATGGACTAATTTGGAGGACTCGTTGTTTATTCCTGACACTAAGCGATAAGAGCCTAAGAGGCTTGGGTATTTAAGTGAGCCTCGCTCCACCTTCCCTCTGGGGAATCTACAACGGGAAATCCATTTGACAGTCAGTCACACACCATAGCTCATTGGCACGTACCTTAGTGTATAAAAAAGGGTGTGCTCACTTGGTTGCTCGAACCGTTGATTGGGGAGACCTAGTTGTGGGCCATCCTTCGTCGATGAGAGCCTTTGTCCATACTCCCACGAACCCATGCGTAGACCAGGTTGTATAGCCTATAACAAATATTTTCTTGTGCTTTAGGACCATTATCATTTGGATGAATTGGATTCTTTGTCAAAAAAAAAAATGCGAACTTGCTGGGCCATTTAAACTGGGGCAGGTTCGTATCTTATGACAATTAGGCCCAAAGCTTCTGAAATGATGGTGGGCCACACGGTAGAAGTTATTATTTTATAATATCTTCCTTGTATGCTTATGTTTGGGAACATTTCTATTTGAATCCATCTGGGTCTTTTGTCATGAGATATGGGCTTGTTGGGCCATTTAAACTGGGACAAGAACATATCTTATGACGATTGGGCCAAAAGGCTTCTAAATAACAATGGGCCATTTTATGATTGTGTTCGGAATATTATCATTTGGATTTAGTTGGGCTCTTTGCCATAAGACATGAACTCGTTGGGCCATTTAAACTGGGACGGGTTCACTCTTATGACAGTTGTCCCAAAAGCTTCTAAAATGATAATAGGCCGATTTGTTTGAGAATTTTATTTTATTTAGTATATGTTATATACTTCTTGTGCACATCATGCATACATATACCTTGTTAACACCATCTGTGTCTTAAAAAGACACCATAGATACCGTTTGGGTTAGGGAAGGAACCAGACTCACTAAAAGAACAGTTGAAAACATGAGTGAATCCGGTAACGAGATGTCCCGTATGGATCAGTTAGAGAATGGTTTTGCAAAGATCACTGAACAGTTGGAAGCCTTGACCGCTACGATGGCAAATATGGCTGTACCCCGTGCTGGGGGAAATTCTGAAAATGTGAGGCGTGAGGAGCCTCCGATTGGGTTGGGGGATGACATCCCCGCTTTCGATGATGATATGGCTGATTATGCCGCTGGGAGGACAGTTAGGTCCCAAGTGGAGTTACAGAAGCTTCGAGACCAGGTAGAATCAGTTACCCGCAAGATGAAGGGTAAGGACGAAGACTTACTGGATTATGAAGCGATGACTTTTGAGGAACAGCTGCCTGCTCAGTTCAAGATGCTGGATATGGCCAAGTTTAGCGGGAATGGGGATCCGAGGGTCCATCTCCGCCAGTATGTTGCAGTTATGAGTGCAGTGGGCTTATCGAAGCGTCAGGTGCAGAAAATGTTCGGGATGTCGCTCGATGGGGCACCCGTAGTGTGGTATCACAGCCTTGAGAAAAAAGTTAAAGAAGATTGGAAGGAATTGGCAGATGCATTTCTAAAACAGTATGTTACGGACTTGGAGATTGATTTGTCACTCCGAGATTTGGAGAACACTAAGCAGAAGCCGGAGGAGACCTTCAAAGAGTATGTAGACCGCTGGAGAGGTCAACTTTTGAAAATGCAGACTCGGCCTTCAGAGAAGGACCAGATTAAGATGATTATCAAGGGTACTAAGCCCTCAATTTATGGCAAGATGAGGAGGATGACCTCCATGATTGTGGATTTCCGACAGTTGAGAGAGACTGTTATGGATATTGAAGAAGAGGAGGATGAAAACAGAAAGTTTTATGGCCAGAATAAAAGAGCTTTTGGGGGGCATTCTGAGACCAAGCCCACTACGGCCGAGGTCGCTACCGTCAGAAATAGGCAATTCTCTAATCTTGGTAGACCTATGTCAAAGGTGCTTGAGAAGTTGAAAGGACAAGGACTCCTGAAGCCTTTAGACCCTAGACCAATCCCAAACCCTGTGCCACACACTACTTGACCTGAACCAATATTGCCACTTCCACCACAAAAAAGGCCATGACACTGATAACTGCCCCCGCCTTAGGCATGAAATCCAAAACCTCATCGATGCTCACAAAATACCCGACCCAGACACAGAAACCCTATACCAAACTACCACTTTGTTCCACCACCCACCTACATGATCAACTCCGGCCTACCCGAAACCTTTGTCCTCCAAACTCTCAACCACCAGGCTTCTTGCATTGAGATAAATGATAACAGTAGTAAAGAACCATAGGTCAATGGAGAAGGCAATGCTGCGAATGATGAAGCTGTTCCTCCTAGTTTATTTGATCCTGCATTTTTAATAAAGACATTGGTTTTGTCTACATGTTCGAACCTTTTTTATGATAATAAAGACGTTCATTTCGCTGAATCTCTTCTGCAATATGAGTATATTTGAGAAAAGCATTCAACCTTGGTACTTTGAAATTCAGTGATGTTCAGAATACGGGGAATCCTCGGAATAAGCAAGCAGAAAAGATAAGATAGCCATTCAGAAATTGGGAAATGGGAGTAGTGAGAATATCAGACTTGGAAGAGAATCAGTTCACCGAGCCGATCAACGTAGACAGATTGAAGCAGTGGCTTGCCTGAGGAAAAGAAGACTGAGCAGTCACCAAGAGAATTGGCAGAAGACCTAACCCAACGGGATAGAAAATTCACTCATACATGCATGCATACACGTAACATATTTGTATCCTTTTTGTGTTTGTTCTGTTTTGTAATAACAGGTTTCAAAGAAAAAAAAGGGCGTCAAATGAAGGCCAACTAGAAGCAGCAACAGTACAATGTCAGTAGTCTTCAGAAATGAATCATAGGGGCGATGCCCATATCATCAGCATCAATTAGGGGCGAGGCCCACATCAGTATCAGCTGGGGGCGGGGCCCATATCAGTATCAGTTGGGGGCGAGGCCCACATCAGTATCAGTTGGGGCGAGACCCATATCAATATTACTCTGGGGGCGAGACTCATATCATTATCAGAATCAATTTTGCCGGGTATGGCACTCTGGGAAAAAGACCCACAGTTCAAGGAAGAAGACCATTGTCTCAATTCATATCGGGAACAAGACCCACAGTTCAGGGAAAAAGACCCTCATCTCAACTCAAATCGGGAACAAGACCCACAGTTCAGGGAAGAAGACCATTATCTCAACTCAAATCGGGAACAATACCCGCAGTTCAGGGAAGAAGACCCTTGTCTCAACTCAAATCGGGAACAAGACCCACAGTTCAGGGAAGAAGACCATTGTCTCAACTCAAATCGGGAACAAGACCCACAGTTCAGGGAAGAAGACCCTTATCTCAACTCAAATCGGGAACAAGACCCGCAGTTCAGGGAAGAAGACCCTTATCTCAACTCCAATCGGGAACAAGACCCGCAGTTCAGGGAAGAAGACCCTTATCTTAACTCCAATCGGGAACAAGACCCACAGTTTAGGGAAGAAGACCCTTATCTCAACTCAGATTGGGAACAAAACCCACAATACAACTCAATTCAACATGGGAACAAGACCCACTCGGCGGTTCAAGAATGAACCACCTCTCATCAACCCGGTTCGAGAATGGACCACTTCACAACAAAATCAACTCAAACTCAGCTCGAGGTAGCAGACGAGCCAGGTAAGTGAAAATGCATTGCATAAATTTGATAGGATTGTTCAAAGCCACACACTGCACAAGTCCCATCAAAGTGGGGGCGACTGTAGGCATTGCATTTTTGCATGTGAAACCCGATGAGGAGTCTTATTTGGAGACAACTACCTTTTAAGTTACGGAAACCGCGGGAAATGGACATCGGAAGGGAAGTGTCAAGAATTGACTCATTGACGGATTAAGTTCACTAGTTTAGCTTCAAGTAACTCGTTTGTTTTCTGTTTTAAATTTATGCTCGCCCCGAGACACCTAAACCCGACCCACACACACCTAGTCCACATGAACTTAGCCTACACACCCACCTAGCCCACACAAACTTAGCCCAAACACTTAACTAAATTAACATGCACCTAGCAAGCCCACTCCCACCCACCAAGGCCCACACGCCCATCACCCTTAAAATACCCCCAAATTAAATAAATAAATATTAATTAAAACATTAACTAAATAAAATAACAATTAAATTAATTAAATAATTGAATTAAAATATTTACCAAACATAAAAAAACATATACCTAAATTAAACAAATTAAATATGTTATATACCTAAATTAAAAGATGATATACCTAATTAAAATCAATCATAACAAATTAAAATATTGACTTCCTAATCTAACAAATTAAATGCCTAATCCTAACCAATCAAATATATTGTATTCCTAATCTAGCCAAGACATGTCCCCCAATCAAATCCATTGCTTTCCTTACCTAGCACTAAATCATATCCTTATTGAATGCACCAAATCCATTCCTTGTGAGACAAGATGAAGCCCTAACCCTTCTCTATATAAACAACCCCTAACCAAAGCCATTCTCTTCCTTAACACATAGAATTCACGCCCAACTCTCTCTAATACACGCCCAAGACACTTCACATATACACAAAAAAGAGAACAAAAAGCCCTAACCACCTCCTCCATAGCCGAGACAACAAGAGCCTTAATCCTCCACCATAACCGAGACCACCACAAGCAATAACCCTACTTAGCCAAATCAAAACACTCCCCTCTTGCACCGAGAACACATCCCCCCATACAGCCCTTACAACCACTAAAACACCCTCTAACAAACACTCAAAAACAGCCCCTGAATCACCTTAAAACAGCAGCCCAAATCCTCTTAAAATAGTCCATAAAAACCTTAAAAACAGTAACATAAAAACTGCACAGATAATCTTAAAAATAATCACACACAACTGCACTAAGAACCCACGCAAACTTGGAACAGTTCATTGAAAACGTTAAAACAGGTGGCCCGAGCAGTGAGCAGCAAGACAGAGGCCGAACGGGAGCAGAACGGAGTTCGAACCGCAAGCAAAACAGCAAAACAGTGAGCTAGGACGCTGAACCAGTGAACCAGAAAAGTTGCGGAGCTTTACCCCTTCCGATCTTCGTGAAACGCGAGTCCGAGAGACGGCTTAAAAGGTTAGACCTGAGGGTACTTTTCACACCCATCTCTACGTGATTTTTGTTATTATTTTGATTATATTTTACTTATTCGTTGAATCCTGTTTATGTATGATGTGTGTTGTGGGTATGGGATGAATGAGAAATGTGTTAACTCTCGCGGTATATCGGATGGAAACCCGGATATAAATTTCATAGCCGATTCCGAATGGACGGTAATATGATCTGTACTCGGGACACAACTCCACGTACCGCTTGAGTAAACATCATCTTTTGCCTTGTGTTGCTTTGGTTTGTTTATTTTTCGTCACTTGAATTCTGTATGTTGTTTATTTATGCACGATTCAATCAAGCGCATGGGCTTAGTGAGTTAGTCCAAAGGTCCTCTATTTGAGAGACGAAGAGCCGAAAAGGCCACCATTGTGACACTACTTCACCGCGCCGGTTGATGTGTGTTCGGTTGGATGCAGGATACGTTCAATCGGGCATACTTAGTTTGATATTATTGACTTTATCTTTTTATGCATGGTCCAATCAAGCGCATGGGCTTAGTAAGTGGAATGAAAGATCCCTTACGGGGAGGGGTTAAAACCCTTTACCATGATGCTTTGCCGCGCCGGTTGATGTGTGTTCAGATTGGATGTAAGATGTGTTCAATCGGGCATACTTGGTTTTGATATGATTGGCTCTATTTTTGTATGTGTGATGTGACGCGCATGGGCTTAATATGTTGGTCTAAAGGTCCTCTCTTTGAGAGACCAAGAGCCCCAAAAGGCCACCTTTACGGCAGTACATCGCCGCGCCTCTTTATTTTGTTGTTTATGTATTGCGTCCCATTTCATGCATCAGGTCTGTTCCCGTTCGAACGCGTTTACGAACGCAACTCGAACATACATTTTGCCTTATCATGCATCAGGTCTCATTTCCGTTCGAACGCGTTAACAAACGCCATACGAACGTGAGCATTCTGTTTCATTTCCGTTCGAACGCGTTAACAAACGCCATACGAACGTGAGCATTCTGTTTCATTTCCGTTCGAACGCGTTTACGAACGCTACACGAACGCGAACACACTGAACTGAGACATATTCATCACATGCCACGTATAATTGTTTCTTAGGTGATTTTTTATGGAACCACACATAGTCATTCTTATCTTTGTGCATATAATAATGAAAAGCATGTTTATTCCATTAGTTGCGTCGTTTGCCTTAGTCTTGATTTAACGCATTACGATTCATATGCCTATGCCATGATGACTTTTGAGTATTATTTCTTGTGATATATCGGATGGAAACCCAGACATAAATTCCGTAGCTGATTCCGAATGGACGGTAATGCGGTCTGTACTTGGGATACAATTCCACGTATCACTTGGAAAAATGCTCACATGTATGCTTGTGTGGATATTATGTATGCTTGTGTTTTCATGAATATGATATGCTGAATGAAGTTGTATGTTCATTGTTACTTTGAGGTATTTTTAGGCATGTGTTATTAGATATGAGATATATGCGAAATGTATGTATAAATGTTATTTTGTACCCGTGAATATAGAAGCATGATATTCTTAGGAATAAGTGTTACTTAAGCCTGATTAAATTATTATGTAAATCCTTTCATTACAAATGACATAAGTAAGGGACCATTCCGAACCCAATGGTTTGAGGTCTTCCCTTGCGTGGGGTGAGTGCGGCCTTAAATCTCATTTTCCCGGTTCACACCGGGTGGCGACTCCATTATTCTCCGATTTAGTCCCCGTGGCTACTCCGTACTCCCGACCGGGCCGCGAGCCCGGGACAGCATGCGTCGCCCCAGATTTCTTGTGTTCCCTCAACAGTATCAATCCATAACGGTTTAATCATTAAATATCCCTAGTCGTACTATTATCGAGACTGGATATCAATAATGCGGAATAGACTAGTATCGCACTTGTCCGTGTTATAGAAGCGTAACAGTATAGTTCTCATATATTTAAGTATTTGATACTTATGCAAGTGTGGTAGGAGGTTGTGTTTTACAGATGGTACGGAAAACAACTTCGCTCTGGATATACCCATCGGAATCCCATTGGTAGTGTGACTATGTGTCTATGGGAGTTCGCATCAGGGTAGGTGTATTTGGTCTTAACCTGAGACTTGCATCCCTAGTACTTGCGACAATCAATACGCTTTAGTTTTGGTCGTCCAGGACTTTAACAGGTTCTGTGTACACCTCTTCTGGTTTATTGAGAATCGTAGTGTATTGGGTGTGAAGTCAAGACGGAAGTATCACTTCAGTCATATGGAGATGATAGTCACGCATGGATACATAACTGGTTCTCTAAAAGGTTGCAACCGTCGGGATAATATGACTAGGTCATGATTATCCGATAATAAAGAGACTAGTTGCTTGTGATCCGATATATGCTTCGTACATGACATACACTATTCCAGCCCCAGGCCTTGCATGTGACATTCGATACTGGATCACGAGATACGCAATACTACGTATACTACGCCTGACATAAGATTATATATTCCATTAAGAATATTTCTGGAGAATTGGGTAGGCATGTAGCTTTGCTAGAAGCCAACCTTGTCTCGTAAATCAGTAAGAACGTAGTACAAGGTACGTACGTGTTCGGATAGTCCGACGACCAGATTTACTGCCAACATATCCAGGGATCTCTTGGGTCGCTTCCCGAAGATTCACCGATGATGTATGATTCAAACTTTATTAATCTGAGATTAATAGTGGAGAGACTTTATCTGGGATAAAGTACTATTTGAAGAGAGAGAACGATTAATTTGGAATTAATCGATAAAATAATATATTCGATATATTATACGAAATAGGATTTCGACGCGGAATTAAAATTAGATTTTAATTCGGGCTAACGAATTGATTTAGATTTAATTCGCAAGCGACGTGAATAGTAATTTTGTTAGGCATGGTTATTTAATTATATTTGATTTAATTACGACAAAACGGGAAAACTCGTTAATTCGGAATTAACGAAACCGAGCCCGGAATGTGTTTGTGACGCCTCTCTAATTTTGAATCAAGTGCGGCCGCAAGTCACATCACGAGTCACATCACTTGTCACTTTAGTGATAGATGTCTAAGTCACCTTTTTGGTGAGTGACATGCAGTCACTATTCATGATAGAGGTTGGTGTGGGCATTTAATGCCATTTTGGAGCCAAAAATTGGTGTTGACTTTTGGAAATAAAATACCAAATTTTGGGATAGCTTTTCTATTATTGTTTTTAGAAAACAAAAGTTGAAAAAACAAAAATACTCTCTCTCCCAAAATTGAAAAAACCGTGAGCTCTCCAAAGGAAAAATGAGATCAATTTATTTCTTCCTTTTTGCTGGCACATTCAAGGAATCCATACAAGGTGATAGGGAACCGAACTAAGAGCTTGGAATCCTTAAAGCCTGGAGCTTGATCATCTTCATCAACAAAATCCACCTTGGCTGAATACTTCACAAAGGGAGGAAAATTTTTGTTGATCATCACATCAAAAGCCGTTCAATGTAAGTGTGTTTTCCGCCTCACTTCTTTGAGTATTCATTCTATTTCTATGCTTATTTTGATCTTGGGACCACCCTAGAAACCAACAGTATTGAACTTCTAATCCATTGCATGCATATTACTTGAATATGTTTTATGACTTCACTTATGGTTGCGTATTTTTTAGAATAGGTTCTAGAATGTAAGTAGACTCGGATTTTGTTAGATTAGATAAGACCATCGGGAACTGTTGTTCCGATTTTCTTGAAAATCAAGATGGTTGGTGACTTAGTTACTAAGTCACGATAAGTAATCTAAATAGATATCTATTTTAGGATATAATTGTCTAGAGAGAATAGTTTCTTGTGCGGTAAGAATTGATGTGATTAGTTCATGTCTCGAGATTCTTGAATGACATTAAGAAAACTCCATTAGGTATTTTGTTTATCTTATAATGACGTTTCTTGGCTTTAGTGACTTTTAGAAGTCACGTGTTTGACACAGTTTGCTAATCAATTATTTGCAATTCTTGTGAATAATTGAAGGCAAATTATAGTGCTTAAGAAATGAGATGTGTATAGTTATGTATAGAGAATATTGATTCTCACAATACTTAAACTGTAGGTATTGGATACCAGATCTCCCGTCTAGTTATTTAAAATGATGTTTAATGATTGTTTTGATATTTGATATCAGAACTTGCGACTATTAGATAGTTACTTGTTCTTTATAATAATTGTTACATATTTTAATATGACTAGTAGTGTCATTGATGAAAAGATAAACATTAAGAAAAATATTCGGTTAACTAAATAACTTAGAACAGTGCTTTATGAGATTTTATCATATAAGTATTAGATGCTTATTCCGTATGGTAAATGATGGTCTGATACAAGATCACACCATATATCCTTATCCATTTAATGAATATTGTATTCAAGATATGATTAAATCTCATATAACCAATGATCGTCATTGAACCACAGATTTATTAAACTAATACATTGGATGTATGTAGTTTAATGAATTAGAAATTATCATGGATAGTTTTCTTTACTTGGTAACTTAGTTAATGAGTTGTCATGACTTAGTTGCGTGTTTCTAAAAGAATATATATTGAACATCTTGAATGGTTCAAGAACTTTCAATATGGTTCTGATGAATCACAAATAGAATATTTTGAATGGTTCAAAGATATTCTATTCGAAGTGTGAAAAACTATATTTTTAAAATTCATCGTGAGTCTTTAAGTTGTTCAAGGATGTTTGATATGATCAAACATATGAATTTATGGCAATTAGTTCTAAAGTTATTTAATGAATGTGATTCTTACTCAATATTATTCTTCTATGATTCCATCGTGATGGAATTGATCAGTGGGAGAAATTGAATCTTATATGATCTGATTCGTTTGATATTGAATGTTACCGAATTAGTTTTCAATACTCTTGGGGATATGCTCCAGTAACACTAATTCATCCATTAAATAAGTTTCTATTAGTTTCTACAATTACGTATATGATATGTATAAGTAGAAAATTTGAATCTTGAAAAAAGTTTGAGATTTGAATCTTTCTTTTGTATAATGGTTATATAATTGAAAGTACTTGTGCCTTGGAGGTACAAGTAAAAATTTATCATTTATTCTATTTGATAGAATATATTTTCTACGATCCCGAGTAATAAAATTATATTACTACTTGGTAAGTAACATCAGATGTTAATGATTGTAGAAAAGTCTTGACTTATTGAAGTCAAATGTGAAAGTGATAAACTATAAATGGAACTACATAATTAATAAGATGAAAAGACCCTTAGAAATCTTCCATATAAGTCCAATAGGATGTCAGAATCATTTGTAAAGTACTTGATACTTAATGGTTCTGCTTGTTTTCTCATTGAGAAAATTATCCTATAACTTATAGTGGGAGTGATATTTGATATCGATTTCGGAAGTTAACATTGAACCATAGATCTAAGATTTTTCGTAGCTTACTACAATCAAGTTTTGAACTTGATTAAGCTTTCGTTATGAATTGTTCATAAAATGTGCAAATTGTTTGCGCAACAAAAGCAAAGTGAGTTTATTAAAGGTTTGACCTTTATAGTATGACAGTGAGAAAGGTTATATTCAGCAATCTATTTTAGATTCTGAGAAAACCTGTCTCTTGTCACACTATTTGAACAATTAAGGATCTGTTGGTTAATGTTGATATTAAACTATGTATTTTGGCTAAAGAATGCAAATCGGCGTTCCTGAATGGTTTCTTTGAATGAGAGATCCATTGCGATTTCTTTGTTTGAAGAATTCATTCTAGAATGGCCCTGGAGTTTGTATTCTGCTGATATCACAATTTGTTGTACTAGCTTATAGAGCCTATTGTAGACTTAGATAAGCTTCCGGAAATCTGTGTTCTCTAATTTTGATACAGTCAGATTGTCTGATTTTATCAAAGCATAGAGAATACATATTTGATAATAGGGTCAGTGAGAGCGTACAAATTTCTTTCTAGTATTATATATCCTAACGACATTATCATTATTAATGTAATAATGAGATGTTTACAAGGTAAATGGTTTTCCTAAGTCTTATTTTCTCCATGAAAACAGTGGGAGTAGTCTCTGTTATATTTGATATAAAGTTTTATATATGATATAAAACTAAGAGACTTGTGAGATACTCCCATTAGTCATGCATTATATATGATCTAATAAAGGACACAACAAGATTATCTGTGTGATTTGACAGTTAATGTGTCTCTTAAATATAGTATTTATCTTTCATAAATGATGATTCCTTTGTCGAAAGAAAAATTGATTAGAATGTCTAATCAATCTTATGCATTATAGGATGATGGCATAATGAATACTATATTATGTACGATTAAATATATCAATTTAATTGTAATGGTTACAAATTATTTTAATATGTTGTAGACCATATGATGTGTCTTAAAACATGTTCTTTGTTATCTTTGAGATATTAATAATGAGTTTCTTATTCATGGAGAATATAATCTGCAACCATTAGGGTCAGATTAGTTTTGAGTCTAATTATGACGTTAGATGGTCTACGTCATATAAAGTCAGAAAAGATGCAGTGGGAGTGTCATGGTTGATTCTACTGTATTAGTGGAATTCGTTGCAACTTATGAAATATTTACTTATGAAGTTGCATAGTGACCTTATAAATTAGAAGTTTTGATATTACCAAGTACATGCTTGGATCGTTGATGAGACCGCGCTTCCTTAGCCTGCGCTATAGCCCCGTTATTGTCACAATACAAAGGAACATGCTCAGCTGCTAACAGAACTACTCCTAATCCAATTAGGAATTTAAGGATCCAAACTGATTCTTTTGCTGCCTCAGCTACATCGATATATTTCGCTTCTGTTGTTGAATCAGCAATAGCCTATTGCTTGAAAGATTCCAGCTCACTACTCCGTTGTTCAAACAAAATATATACCCAGATTGCGACTTAGAGTCGTCTTTATCGGTTTGGAAACTTGCATCGATGAACCCAGTCACCTCAAGTTCTCCATCTCCATATATTAAGAAAGCATCCTTAGTTCGTCTAGGATACTTAAGGATGTTCTTAACAGCAATCCAGTGACCATCACCTGGATCGGCCTGATAGCGACTGCACATACTCAAAGCATACGAGACTTCAGGTCGCGTACATATCATGGCATACATGATCAATTCGAGTACATAAGCGAATTACATCCGACTAATGTTATCTCTCTCATCTTGAGTTTTATGACACATGTCCTTAGATAGAGAGACGCCATGTGACACTGGAAGCAGTCCCCTCTTAGACTGATCCATGTTGAATCTCTTAAACACTTTGTCAATGTACGAGCTCTGGGAGAGTTCCAGCATCTTTCTAGATCTATCTCGGTAGATCCTTATTCCCAGAATAAAGGCTGCTTCTCCCAGGTCTTTCATGGAGAGTTTTAATGAAAGCCAAGCTTTCACCAATTGTAGCATGTGAATGTCATTGCCAAGAAGTAATACATCATCAACATATAGGACAATGAATGTCAGTGCGCTCCCACTAACCTTCTTATATACACAAGAATCATCCTCGTTTTGAATGAAACCATATTCTTTTATGATCTCATCAAAATGCTGGTTCCAAGAACGCGATGCTTGCTTCAATCCATAAATGGATCGATTTAACTTACAAACCTTGTTTGCATGTTTTGGCACGATAAAACCGTCAGGCTGTTGTATATAAACATCCTCCAAAAGGTTTCCGTTAAGGAAATCAGTTTTGATGTCCATCTACCATGTTTCATAATCGAAATATGCAGAAATAGCAAGCATTATCCGAATGGATTTAATCATGGCAACAGGTGAAAAAGTTTCATCATAATCGACACCATGTCGCTGATGATACCCTTTCACTACAAGCCTAGCTTTGTACGTTTGTATATTACCATCCATGTCCGTCTTCCTTTTGAAGACCCATTTACAACCAATCGGCTTAACGCCTTCTAGTGCATCAACTAGTGTCCAAACATGGTTGGTATACATGGAATCCATTTTGGACTTCATGACACTTTGCCATAAAGCGAAGTCGATACCTTGTATCGCTTCCTCATACGTAGCTGGTTCATCTTCCTCAATAAGATTAATATCTACATGAGGTGAGATCAGAAACCCATACCTTTCAGGTTTTTTCCTGACTCTCTTTGATCTACGCGGTTCTTGTGTATTAGAAGATTGTGGTATAGTGTCATCCCTGATGAACTGTTCGTGTTCTGCGAGAGAGTCGGGGCCAGGAACAGTATTACTCCGATTTTCATCGAGTTCTACTTTCCTCCCACTTACCACTGCATTTAGGAATTCCTTTTCGAGAAAAACCGCATGGAGAGCAACCAAAGTTTTGTTCTCTTGTGGGTTATAGAAGTAATATCATTTGGTTTCCTTAGGATAACCTACAAATAGGCACTTATCCCATTTGGGTTCTAGTTTAGTACCATCCAAACGTTTAACATATGCCCATCATCCTCAAATCTTCAGGAATGTGAAACTCGATTTCTTTCCTGTCCATATTTTATATGGAGTCTGTCCAACAGACTTTGATGGAACCTTATTCAAAATAAGTATTGCACTGTTCAATGCATATCCCCATAAGGAAATTGGTAGCTCAGTCCGACTCATCATTGACCTTACCATGTCCAACAAAGTTCGGTTTCTCCGTTCGGACACACCATTTAGTTGAGGTGTTCCGGGAGGAGTCCACTGTGAAAGAATACCATACTCTTTTAAGTAATCGAGAAACTCATTGCTCAAGTATTATCCACCACGGTCCGACCGTAATGTTTTAATACTTTTGCTGGTCTATTTTTCTACTTCGTTCCGAAACTCTTTGAATTTCTCAAAAGTTTCCGACTTGTGTCTCATAAGATACACATAACCATAACACGATGCATCATCCGTAAAGGTTATGAAGTATTCATATCCACCTCTAGCCTGGCTAGACATGGGCCCACAAACGTCACTATGAACGAGGGCTAACAGTTCAGTGGCACGAACACCTTTACCGTTAAAAGGCGTTTTAGGCATTTTGCGTAGTAAACAAGATTCGTAGACATCATATGAATTAGGATCAAATCCGTCTAAGTATCCACTCTTCGAAAGCGTGGATATGCGAGTCTTATTAATGTTTCCCAGACGACAATGCCACATATAAGTTTCATATATTTTACTCATTTTGAGCCTTTTGTTTGTCATATTATATTTTTGAGATTCATTTATATTCAAAATATAAAGACCATTATTTGCATTAGCCGTACATATCTCAAAATCATCTTTATAAACAAAACACCCAGTGTTTCGGAATACAAAAGTGTACCCGCATTGGGTCAAACAAGATATAAAGATAATATTTCTAGTCAAACTAGGTACATAATAAACATCTGATAATGAAAGTACATGCCCCGAGGGCAGTTCCAAAATATAGGTCCCTACAGCTAAAACAGCGACTCTGGTCCCTTTTCCAACACGTAGGTCAATCTCGCCTGAGGCCAGTCTCCTGCTAATCCACAGATCCTGCACATTAGTACATATATGAGTACCACAACCAGAATCAAAAATCCAATTTTTAAAACTAGAAGTAGACATGTTTATTTCAATAACAAACATACATGAAGTCGGAGCTTTGCCCGCCTTCACTTCCTTCATGTGCGCCTTGTACTCACGGCATTCATGCTTCCAGTGACCCCGTTTGCCACACTACAGGCATACATATTGGGATTTGTCCTTTTCCTTCCCAGAAGACTTTGATGATTTAGACTTGCCTTCTCTTTTCTTCTTCTTCACACCTCCAGAAGCCTTCGGCCAAGCCTTGGCCTTCTGAGATGTCGAAGCGAAGTGCGCCTCGCGCTTTTTGCCCTTTAGAAGCTCTGGCTCTGCCTCTTTCAGCATTGCCATCAACTCTCCAAGAGTCTTCTTTTGGTCCATCATATTGTAGTTCATGATAACATACATAGTGCTCGACAGATGTACCCTCTGACATACATGAGCGAAAGAGCTTCTTTTGCAATTCATACTTATGAGATATAAGGTTAGATCTATGAAGGTCCTTCAATTTCAACATCATGTTATAGGATCCAATCCCTTGTTTTGACGATGAAATTGAGGGGTCATTGCGGCAAGCATGACGGACTGAGCAGTTGAGTTGTCATCACGGTGAGTCTTCCAAAGCTCATAATCAACAACTCGCTCATGTCCAGGCTCAGGCCCGAGAGGTCTGTCTAATACATAGAGTAACTTCTCCGCTCCCAGGACAATCCTGAGATTCATATCCCAATCTGGAAAATTAGAACCATTAAAGACATTATCACCCATGATGATGTCCCTAATGTTAATCTTTCCAGTCATCTTGATTGCAATAGTCTAACTATTCAATCAACGATATCGGGTATAGTAAAATGTAATGATTACTATAGTCCAACTATATAATCAACTACAAATGATATTATAAGGGTACAGTCCAACTGTTCAATAAAAACAATAAAGTATTAGTCCAACTAATAAATATATATAACGACGAAAAATAAAGCGCGTATTTAGCAAGTATTAAACGAAATTGCAAATTTAAAACTGGCCTCCCACTATTTTTCGGCGAGCCTCTAACCCTCTGTTGAGTACTCGGAAAATCCAGTTTCCTAGTGGGCTAGGATCCCGTTAAATAACACACAACCTTGACTTTGGCCAACAAGCTGTATGAAACTTAACTAGACAGATCTCTAAGATCAATTGGATCCCATCCAATTCCTAGATCCGGTAGGTGGACCTCCAAGTCCAATTATATATCCAATATATATTTCCTAACATTTTCCTCTGAATCAACTAAGCCTTACCTTTGGCTCAACAAGCTTAATGATTCAATTAAGCGCGACCCATTGACAGTGGGAAAGCTTCGTAATCCACGTCGATGTACAGAAGTGACATTGAATTTGACCAACAAGTCACAACTGCCCAAGACATGCGATATATAACAAGCCTTCGTGGTTCAAACACATCTGGATGGACAATGATCTTGACTTTGGCCAACAAATCAAACCCAATCTTGGATCTTGAGAGAGAACTACTCAATGGAAGGAAAACGCTTAATGTTGTAGTGAGGGTTTTTGCGTAAATTGGCATCCAATTTATTATCTTTGATTAGGTCTCATCACACACCCTTTAACATGCATTCTAAAAGCATAATAAGGCGCGAATAAATTAATAATGATATGCGGATGGATATATAATAAATTATTCCTAGAACAAATCTCTACATTTCCTCTCTCCCGCTAACATTATTCATACTTCTACCCAATTACATAATACATTAAAGAAACCTCATTAACATTATGGGGAATTGGTGAGAAGAGAAATACAAAGAGTAAAGAGATAATAGGCTGGACACGCAGGTCCAATTTAATAAATTCTAAATTTATTACAATAATTTCCAAAATTGCCTCCACCCTTCTAATATCCATCCGATATAAATTATTCATACAATACATCCATGTATTCACACAAAGCATGTTATTTAATCAATTTAATCCAATTAATTAATCTTTGAATTAATGACCATCCAATGTTCAAACAACGATTTGATTTGGGCGAGTCCAACTCGTTTAAGAATAAATACTCAAAGTATGTATTCTTGAATTATATCGAACTACAATTTTAAATCCAATTTAATTTGTATTCAATACTAATTCCAATTTAATTCCAAATTAAATAATTACACTTAGTGCCTTTTAGACTTAGATTCTAAATCTAATCTAAATGGGTCTCAAAGCCTCAATTAGTATTCAATACTAATTTATTTAAAGTCCAATGGGCTTTTAATTAATTCTTAACCCATGGGCTTTGGCCAATATGGATCCAATCCAAGATGCCAAGGCCCAATAAGGAATCACCCTTTTGTCAAAAATTAATTTTGGCCCATTAGGCCCAATTAAATTATTTAAAGGACCAAAAGTTATATTTGGACTTTATGGAAATGGTTTTGGGCCCAATTGGATCCAACCCAATTGTCCAAAACCAAACTTGGCCCAACCAAGCCCATTAAGCCCAAATACAACAAATTAGCTCAATCCAATTTTAAAGACTAATTTTAATTAATATAACATTCCAAATATCACATTAATTTTAATTAAAGTGTAATTTCCATAATTAATTAATTAAACTAATATTTCCAAAACATCAATTAAACTAATTAATCATGCTTTAAATATCCAATTCATGTCCTACACAATTGAAGCAAAATCAATATATTACATGCTTCTATTGTTCACGGCAATGGAGGGAAAATAATATCAAATTTTGATTTCAATCAAATTAAATCAACAATCAATATTTATTTCATGCTTTAAACACATCCAATAGTCTAATTAACAAAGAATCACCATGAACACTACTAGGGCTAGTTTCGGCCATGCTGAAGAGTTTAGGGAAAATTAATCTAATCAATTTTCTCAATTCTTATGATGCAAAAATCCAATTAATCATTATCAAAGCACAGCCAAACAACCAATTTTGAAAAAATCATACTCCAAGCACAAAATTCCCAAATAAAGTATATAAACCCTAGAAATAAATCATGCTTAGATATAACTCATGATACCATTGTTATTGTCCTAGACATGCCACAAGATCTCTAAGATGATTTGTGTGTGAATATTAAAGAAGTTTGCGGAAAAAACTTACAATGATCGGATGTTGGATTCCAAAAATTCCTTTGTATTTGTTGAAGCTCAAAGCTTTGTTGAATATTTAATTCCAAGGGTGAGTTTCCCTATCACATTGATTTACTCTTTAAGTGCTAGCTTTGGAAAATTTTGCAACAAAATTTTCCCTTTGGAGAAGAAGATATCATGGCAAAGTGAGGGAGAGGGAGAGAGTTTTGTGTTTTTGATATTTATTTTCTAAAAACCAATTACCAAAGTCAACCACCAAAAATGTGTATAAGCTTTTCAAAAAAGAAAAAGCAAAATTGTGTTGAAAAGAAATACATTAAATGCATTCACCCACTTCCATCAACTAATGACTAGAGATGTAAGTTGGTGGGCCCCACTTCTTAAATTCAAAATTCAAGTGGCTTGCTCAACACACTTCGGGCTCAGGTTCGTTTAATCCGATTAAATGAATTTTCCATCGTGACGTAATTAAATCTAATTTAATTAAATAATAATGCCTAGCAAAATTATTACGAAAGTCGCTTGCGAATTAATTCCAAATTAGTTCGTTCGCCCGAATTAAAATCCAATTTTAATTCCGCTTTGAAATTCAATTTTAATTAATATATACAATATATTATTTAATCGATTAATTCCAAATTAATTGCGTTCTCCCTTCTATTCGAATTTTATCCCAGATAAATTCTTGTCGTAATTAATCCTAGATTAATTTTCTCTCTCATAATTAATCCCATATTAATTTTGTTCGAGTCAAATGTCATCGGTGAATCTTTGGGAAGCGACCCAAGAGATCCTTGGATATGTTGCCAGTAAATCTGGTCGTCAGACTATCCGAACACGTGCGTACCCCGTACCACATTCTTACCGATTTACAAGACATGGTTGGCTTCTAGCAAAGCACCGTGCCTACCCAATTCTCCAGAAATATTCAACGAAGAATATATAATCTATATCAGGCATATTATACTATGTATTGCGTATTACGATCCAGTATCACATGTCACATGCTAGGCCTGGGGCTGGAATTGTGTCTGCCCCGTATGAAGCATATATCGGATCACTAGTAACTAGTCTCTTTAATCTCATGAACTAGTCATACTATCCCGATAACTGCAGCATTTGAGAGTACTAGTTCTGTATCCATGCGTGATCATCATCTCTATATGATTGAAGTGATACTTCCATCTTGACATCACACCCAATACACTACGATTCTCAGTAAACCCAGAAGAGGCGTACACAAAACCTGTTAAAGCCCCGGACGACCAAAACCAAAACATACTGATTGTCGCAAGTATTAGCGATGCAAGTCTCAAGTTTAGACCACATACACCTACCCTGATGCGGATTCCCATAGACACATAGTTATACTACCAATGGGATTCCGAGGGGTCTATCCAGAGCGAAGCTGTTCCCGGTCCAACGGCTAACAGGATCTCCTATCACACTTGCGTAAGTATCATATACTTAAATATATGAGAACTATACCATTAAGCTTACATAACGCGCACAAGTGTAATACTAGTCTATTCCGCATTATCGATGTCCAGTCTCGATAATATTACGACTAGAGATATTAAATGATTAAACCGTTCGTGGATTAATACTGTCTCATATCTTATTAATCCGGAACTAATCATAAGGACTTTTATCATTTATATATCAAAGTAATCTAATTACAAAATGATAAAATAGCAATTTCCTTTGTCACATAGTTAATTTGTACAAAAACCACAATGTATTTTACAAATAGTGATGCTATGGGTCATAATTGTCCAACAATTTGATCCATAAATACGAAGACAACTCAGTAACTGTAGCACAATATTGATATCACATCTGAGTCATATTGATGTGGAACTTGGTTCTACAAAAATATGAATGATGATGGTTAAGGGTAACGATTTGGTTTGTTGGACAAACTCAATGTGTTAAATTGGGCTTACTTGTTGTCTACCTCTTGAGTGCTAGGTGAGCTCTTGAGGGCCATGAGTATGTGATACACATTGAGATGTATATGATACTGTGGATTAGCACTAGATCAAGTGGGAGAAATTGTTAGGGTTGGTGCTCGGAGTGCTAATCCGGATCGTATTTATGTCCGATTCATGAATACGAACAATGATTTTTTTCCATAATATTACTTATTTAATGGTATCACCTCTTGTATTTTATATACATATTCGATCTAATTACGATTAGATATCTAATTATGATTATATTGAAACTAAATCTGATTTAGTGATTCGTGTATATTAGACAAAGACCCTAGGATTTACAATGTAGTGCGCAGTTACAACGTAGTTTGTAATTGACATTGGGAAGCGTCACTATAAGTTGTATATCCTTAAATAAATTTCCTGGTCAAGATTTACTAACATGGGTTGGTTAGTAAAATCTGCTAAGACCAGTACATGTCGTATATCGTGACTTGGTCTGATGGTTTATCCCAATGAACCATGAGTCTCGGGAGACTCGTATAGACATATAGGTGTTTATTTGATAAACACTGAACGACTCACTGAAGATTTCCTAATAGATGGTACACCAACGTCAATAGGAATCTTCTCGAGTTGAGCGAGCATATTGGTCCTTTGACTTGAGAACCACAGTGGATATATGAGTTATCCTCCACACTTTGATGGCAGTAATGTCACCGATCTATTTAGATCAGACCTCCGTCTGTTCGTTGGTGTGGACTGATGCTCATGATATCCAGTGTGTATCAAGACATAATCTGTCAGTCCTGTATACATGGCATAGGTTTCCTACACGTGTTTGCGATCTAGTAAATCCATGGACGTGGTATAACTTCGAAAGTGAGTTCCGAGTGTTATTTAGAGATCGTAAATTTGAAAGTCGACTATATTATACCATAATGATTTGATGTTCTTATCTATATCTCAGGTATAATATGGATCGCCTGTGACGGAGGGATTATACTTATGCAATGACCTCGACTTGCATAGTTTAGCGAGATTATCTGTGGTTGTCATAATTCATGAGTAGGTGAATTATGGACACGAAATTGGATTTCGTGATGGATGAACCTAAACTTAGAGAGTCCCACAATATAAAGTGTACTCATTGAGCACTTGGGCAACGCGTTTTGAATAATACAAATTATTTATAACACTTCACCGGATTAAATGAGTTAATTCGAATCGTTTAAACGATTAAACGAAAACACATGCTTTGGAGAATTTTAGTCAATTAATAATTAATGTGTATTTGTATTTGATTCAAAATTTGATTTGATACATATTAATTAATTGTCAAATGAGACTTTGACACATGCCATTAATATATGTATTTGTTATTTAATGTAAATAAAAAATACATATATAATAGTAATTATATTAATTAATTATTCAGATATTTAAATGTTAAATATTTGAATATTAAATGATATTCTTTTTCATAATTTCTATGAAAAATGTTTGATTATTATTGGTTACAAATGGCATGATTTTATTAAGCTTTAAGTGTACAAATTTACTTTGTCAAATTAAAACTTATTATATTTAATTGAATTATTTTTGGAAAATGACAAAATTGCCCTCCAAAGTTGGCAATATGGTTTTAAAAAGAAAAAAAATTTCTTTTTGCTTCCAAGGGAAGCCATGGCCGACTATTACCTCTTCCAAAAGCTCTCAAATTTTGCTTGATGATTCAAGATGAAAAAAAAAAAAAAAATCAAGAAAAAAAGCTTAAGGAATTAGGAGAATTAAAGGTAATTATTTATATCCCTAAGCTTAGAAAGCATGTTTCTTGTTTCTTGATCATCTATTGAGATTCTAGGGTTTCTTCTTTTCTTTAAAATTTGGGTGTTTTTGATTTGGAAGATTGAATTGAAGGCTTGGTGCATGTGTGAAGTAGATTTGAATGATATTATTGTAATATTGGTTCAATTTAATCATTTGATGATATGTTGCCATTCTAGAGTGTTATGACCACTCTTGTAATGCCTAAAATTGTTCTTGGGTGCTTCATTTGTGGTGGCTTGGATTAGTGTAAATATTAATATGATTAATGTTAAGAAAATTGGATTAAAGCATGAAATATTGATAATTTTGCCTTCTGGATCAGATCTAAAAAAAACTGTTTTTATGGTGATGAAAATTATGTGATATAAATTTATTGGATGTCTTTTGGGTGTTGGAACAATTGCCGGAAACTATTTCGAAGTTGAAATATGCGAAAACGGTGAAAAACGGCGTTACCGGGTGACTTTTAAGCCAACCGGGTGACGGCTGTCCAAACAGTGAATTGGTCATTGTTCGGACAGCCCATGAACTGTCCAAGTACTATTGGGGATGACCTGGGAAGCCCCCATCTGCATTGGGTAGTCTGTTCGGTCAAAACCCCGTTTTATGCCATTTTACGGAAGAACATTTTCGTAAATGTTTCGCGATGTTTCTTAACTATTTATGTCGTTATTTGATATCGAATAAATATGTTTAGGTGAAATATGAATGAATTATTCATATTAGATATTGAATAATTTATTAGGTAAATTAAAAAGTTTTAAAATTACTATTTTACCTGAACCGCGAGCTTCCACTGCGCCCGCGCCAAAACCCCAACAATAATGACATAAATAATTTAGAAATACCACGAAACGTTTACTAAAACGTTTTCCCGTAAAATAACATAAAACACATTTTTATCCAAACCGACCAACCAATACACACGGGGGCTGCCAGGTCAGCCCCAATAGTACTTGTGCAGTTCATAAGCTGCCCGAACAGTGACCAATTCACTGTTTGGACAGCGGACACCCGGTAAGCCCGAAACTCACCCGGTAATACAGTTTTTCACCGTTTTCATATATTTTCAATCTCAAATAATTTCTGTAATTATTCCAATGCCTAATGCACATCCAATACATTTAAACAACATATTTTTCGTCACTAAAATTCTGGTTTCTCCAGGATCCACGGTATCATATACACATTTCAATGTGCATCACATACGCATGGCCCTCAAGAGCTCACATAGCACTCAAGACGTAGGCAACGACAAGTAGGTCCCCTATAACATATTGAGTTTATCCAACAAACTCAATCATTTCCCTTAGCAAGCATCATTCATATTTTGTAGAACCTAAGTTATAAATCAATATGACTCAGATGCAACATCAATATTGTGCTAAAACTACTTAGTTGTCTAAGTATTTAGGGATCAAATCCAAAATACCGTGCAAACAACCGCAAACACAACATTAATATCAAAATTTCTAATCTATAAGGTCACTATGCAACTTCATAAGTCAATACTTCATAAGTTACAACTAATTCCACTCACATAGTATAATCATTCATGACACTCCCACTGCATCTTTTCTGACTTTATATGACGTAGACCATCTAACATCATAATTAGACTCAAAACTAATCTGACTCTAATGGTTATGGACTATATTCTCCATGAATAAGAAACTCATTCTTAATATCTCAAAGAACAAAAAACATGTTTAAAGACCAATCCTATGGTCTACAAGGTATCAAAATAGCTCGTAACAATTACGATTAAATTGATATATTTAATCACACATAATATAGTATTCATTATGCCATCATCCTATGATGCATAATATTGACTAGACATTCTAATCAATTTCTCTTTCGACAAAGGAATCATCCTTTACGAAATATGAATACTATATACAAGAGACACACTAACTGTCAAACAGTTATACTAAGTGTCACACAGATAGTCTTGTTGTGTCCTTTATTAGATCATATCTAATGCACGACTAATAGGAGTATCTCACAAGTCTCTGAGTTTTATATCATATATAAAACTTTATATTGAATATAATAAAAAACTACTTCCACTGCTTTCACAGAGAAAAGAAGACTTAGGTAAACCTTTTACTTCATAAACATCTCATTATTACTTTAATAATGATAATGTCGTTAGGATATATAACACCGGAAAGAAATATATATGTGTAGGCACTGTATTTTTGCATAAAGCCCAATGATGAGCCTCGTATGGAGGCACTACCCGATAAGTTGAGGAAGTCGTGGGAAACGGACGTCGAAAGGGAAAATTCAAAAATTAATACATCATCAAACTTAATTCATTTGTTTAGCCTCGGGCTCGCTTGATTGATCTCTGTTTTAAATATTAGCCTCGGCCCGCAACCCATAAAAGCCCACATACCTATACACACCCATCCAAAACCCATGCAACCCTTCTAGGCCAACACGTACAAGCCCAATCCAAGACACTCCAATCAAATTTAATCACATGCCAAATCCCTCCCAAATCACCTTCCAAATTAGCCAAAATTGTATCCCTTAATTTGGAAAGAAAATCAAGGCAAAATTAAGGAGATGGGCTGCCCCCCCCACACACACATGATAAAATGAAACCCTAACATGCACATTAGAAACACTAGCATGTACCACTATAAAAATATCACAAAACCAAAACCCTAATCTCCTCTCCTCTTCATTGCTCTCTCTCGGCCATAATAGCAAAAAAAAAAACAACAATAAAACCCTAAACTCTTAGACATCTCTCAGCAGCCACCTTCTTCTCTCATCATCTCTTATCTTCATAAACCATCCACACGTAAAACAAACAAAACCATAAGCCTTGAACCCATTAGCCACCGATAAAAAATCAATCAATACACACTCACGCAAAGACAGCCCACAAACAAACAGTAAACGACCGACTAAAGCAACCCTAAACCGACCAAATAGCAGTCCTCACCGAGCCAATAGTCCTCTAAACCAGCACCACTGACCAAGCCACAACCAAACAACAAACCACGTGAAGCAACCGGTGGCCAACGAATAAAGAAACAAAAACCAGGGACGTGAAGACAGTAACCGAAACCAGCCTAAACAACCTGCCAGCGTGAGCCAAAAAAACCAAATATTAACCAACAAACTTGCCCCTCTGACCACCGAAACACCCCCAAAAATAGTCCAAAAATCAGCATGAAACCAGTCCAGAAAACAGTCCAAACCAGTCCAAAAATCGCACTAAAAATCACCACAAAACAGCCCCTAAAAATAACAACAAAAACAGAGAAAACAGCAGCTAAAATAGCGAAAAACAGCAACAAAAATAGTAGCTAGACCAGCAGCTCAAAACAGTGAAACAGTGAATGAAAGTGTTGAAGCAGTGAACCAGAAAAGTTACGGAGCATTAACCCTTCCGGCGACGGCGTAACGCACTTCCGAGAAGAAATTTAAAAGGTAAGACCTGAGGGCACCCTTTACTATTATTTATTTATCTTTTCAGTTATTTATTATTGTTCACTCGCATGCATCATTATGTTTCACGTCTATTTTTATTTATATTGGGATAATGATCGCGTGTTATCTCTTGCGGTATATCAGATGGAAACCCAGACATAAATTCCGTAGCCGAATCCGAATAGACGATAGTGCGGTCTGTACTTGGGATACAACTCCACGTACCGCTTGAGAAATATTCATGCACGCGTTTCATTTTTGTTATTTAATTTTTATGTTCATTTATTGTTTGTGTTTATTATTCCGTTATTTACTTTCTGTATGTGATTTCATTTATTTATCTATGCATCTTTATTTAGTGCGCATGGGCTAATTACGTCGGATTAAAGGTCCCACATTTGAGGGAAATGCCTAAGGGCAGCCTTTACCATAATATTTTACCGCGTCAGACGAGGTACGCTTGGTTGGATGTGAAATATATCCAATCGGGCATACGAGGTCCCATATAGATGTCAGCCAAGTCTCTTGGTCGCATCTATTTTATTATTCCGTTATTTACTTTCTGTATGTGATTTCATATATTTATCTATGCATCGTTATTTAGTGTGCATGGGCTAATTACGTCGGATTAAAGGTCCCCCATTTGAGGGAAATGCCTAAGGGCAGCCTTTACCATAATATTTTGCCGCGCCAGACGAGGTACGCTTGGTTGGATCTGAAATATGTCGAATCAGGCATACGAGGTCCCATATAGATGTCGGCCAAGTCTCTTGGTCGCATCTCTTTTATATTCCCTTATTTACTTTATGTATGTGATTTCATTTATTTATTTATTCATCGTTATTTAGTGCGCATGGGCTAATTACGTCGGATTAAAGGTCCCCCATTTGAGGGAAATGCCTAATGGCAGCCTTTACCATAATATTTTGCCACGCCGGATGAGGTACGCTTGGTTGGATGTGAAATATGTCCAATCGGGCATACGAGGTCTCATATAGATGTCGGCCAAGTCTCTTGGTCGTATCTCCTTTATTATTTCGTTATTACTTTTTGTATGTGATTTCATTATTTATTTATGCACCGTTATTTAGTGTGCATGGGCTAATTACGTCGGATTAAAGGTCTCCCATTTGAGGGAAATGCCTAAGGGCAAGCCTTTACCACAATATTTTGTCGCGCCAGACAAGTTACGCTTGGTTGGATGTGAAATATGTCCAATCAGGCATACGAGGTCCCATAGGTCCCATATAGATGTCAGCTGATGAGTGGTATTATATCACTATTTCCCACTCATTTAACCTAATATTTTGTATAATTTCTGGGTTTGTGAATATTTTGATGGGTTTGTGTTATTTGTAAATAAATAAAGTTTCAGGACATTCTGGAGGTGATTTGGGCCAAAACAGTGAAAATTGGACAAAAAAGGCATTTTAGTAAATTCCCGCGTCGCGACGCCAAGACCTTCAGCGTCGCGACGCCTAACGTGCGCCGGGTCCACAAATCAGAATCTGAGAAAAGTTTGACTTTGCTAACGTGCGCCGTGCCACGTGTTACCATCACAGCCGATCTACTAACATGCGCCGTGCCACGTGTCAGCATCCTACGGTGCTGACAGTCGTCATCGCCACGTGTGCCACGTGTCACTCCAGGTCATTTCCATGTCATCAGCCACGTCAGCAAGTCAACAAGTCAACATTGCCACCTCACCGCCACGTTATCATCAGCCAATCAGGAAGTGCCAAGTGTCGCAATCCTACGGTGCCGACAGTCTCTTTCGCACGTGTCGCCACGTCAGTGCCACATCAGCGCCACGTCAGCATCAATCATTGAGTATCTAATCCTTATCTGACACGTGGCGGATAAGAATCTCATCGACCAATCAGAAGCCGCCACGTGTCATAATAATTGAAGCCCAACCACCTCGCCACGTGTCACCTTATCAGCTTATCCAGAATCTTCAAACCGGCGAACCAGAGCGTGCCACGTCGACAAAAGCTGGCATAGCGACGCCAGAGGCCCTGGCGTCGCGACGCTGGAAGCCTACCGAGACCTATAAATTGAGCTCGAGATTTCAGTTTTAGATGTACCACTCTCTCTATTCTATTATATATAAAGAGAGAGTTTCTCTCTCTAGTTTCTTTTAGTTTTTAGTTTTTTTTTAGTTTTAGTTTTGTAAATAATTTTAATTACGTTTTGTTAATATAGTAATTTATTTTTTTTTTTACTCTTTACAGTTTTACTATTCACCATGAGGAAGTAACTTCCCCAGCTAGGGTGAAAGGTAATTCTTTTACTGTTACTATTTAGATTAATCTCCCTTAAAAATAATATATTCACTATTTAAAATATTGACTTAAAAAGGATACCGCCAGATTGGTCGGTTGGTAATATTATCACAAGTTTATATATTATTTTATGGGAGATATCTAAAATAGTAAATAGTAAAAGTAATTCCTTTTACCTTAGCATTTTATTTTATTTTACTTTTCAGCTTTTACTTTATGTCTTTTACTTTTCAGCATTTTTACTTTATGTCTTTTACTTTTAAGTTTTTACTAGCCCTAGTTATGTGTTAGTTATCTGGGGTTGTGATGAATTCTAATATCACCGGTTTATAAGGGGTTATTTTATAGTTTGGGTAATTAAACGGTTTACTTATTAAGTCTTAAGCTTAATGCTTCTTGTTGTCTGATCACCAATAAGATTGATGTGGTAAATCTAAAATGAACTAGACATAGGGATTTTAGGTTTCAGCCTTAGACTTAATATCCCACGATCTTCCTTGAGGATAGATAACCCTTTAATAGATTTCCTTACAGGATAGACATATATCTGTCGGGCGGGGGTAGCCATAATTGGAACTTAAACTTAATGAATCCAGATAATTTGGTTGACATAGACATATGGTTCAATTGGGTTAAACTGGGTATTTGCGTCTGACCATCGACAGAGGCTTTTGCATAATTTAGTGTTCCAGGTTAGTAAACTGATTTATTACACAAACATAAAATAATCACTTCATCTTTTAAAAGATATTAGAAGGATTCATAACCCTAGATCTTTTTGTTTTTTGTTATTTTCCTTAGTATTTTCTTTTGTCTTTTTATTTATTTATTTATTTATTTTGCAAAACCACATTCAACCAACCAAGCAATCATTCTCTTATCCCTCAATTAGATATCTGTAAATAAATAGATTCAATAATTAATAACAATAGTAAGAATTAAGTCCTCGTGGGATCGATATTTTTATACTACTTGAACGATACGTGCGCTTGCGTTATACGTGTGTGTTTAAGCCGGTCAAGTTTTTGGCGCCGTTGCCGGGGGGGACTTATTTCTTGAGTATTAATTTTGAAGCTATCTAATTTACTTGTATCTAATTTTCTTTATCTGTAATTTTTATTTCTTTTTGTGTTTTCAGGTGATTGAAAAAAAAATGGAACATTATTGGGAGATTGAGAGATTACGTGCTTTACTAGAAGATGCACCCCAAATCTGGGAGCAACAGTCCGGTTTTCTGAGGCCTGTTGTCCAGCCCAACAATTATCACTGGATGCCAGAACCAAGCAATACTCCATTTGCTCAACAGAACGAGATGGGGAGATGTATGATATGTGATGGTAACCACCCGAGCGATCAATGTATATACCGTTCAGAGTGGCATAATTATTGGAATCATTCATGGTACGAAGAACCAACATATTTCACAGAACCACAATTTTCATCTTATCCAACATATATCTACGATCTCCATCAACAATCAGAACCATCAAAGATTCACATGCTCAAAGATTGGCTCGAAGAACGGGAAGCTCAATTAGATGCACATATTCAGAGACAATCAGAAATCCTTCAGAGGATGACAAATCAAATGAGACAATTAACAGAAAACCAGAACATCATACCTCAAGAAGAATTTTTAGATGACACTGATGAAGCCTTCGAGTACCCAGAGATCCACAATGACACCTTAACAGAGGATGAGGCTGAGCAGTATCAACAACCAGAGGTATCAGTTCAGGAGCCCGAACCGACAAAGTCTCAATTTGACTTTTATTATTCAGATTCTGACGAGGATGAAGTTGATCTATTTGTACAAACTGTACCAACAACGGAGGATCAACCTTTCAATCCTCAAAATGAAGATCTTGGAGCATGCTTTACCATGATTTTTGAAGAAGATCTATCTGAACCATCCATTCCAGTCATTTCAGAGGATGAAAACCTAATGTCAGAAACATCTTTGCATCCTCAGGTTGACAATTTTGAAGCATGTATCTCACAGATGACAGATGAAGAGCTGAATATAAAAATTTTACAATACATTTGTGAAGAAAAGGTGGAACAAGAAGCAGAGCAAATGGAGGAGCAAATGTCTGACCTTAATAAAGATCCAGAACATTCAGGAGAAACATCACTGTTTTGGGGAGTACAAATCAAAGATATCGCCCAGAAGCTTGACAGAATGGAACTCCCATTCCAAGTCAAGCACCATATGAGACCTCCTGATTTTCTTTCTTTCTTTGCAGGAATCACAGGAACAACAAGGAGCAAAAAGGTGGCACGAGCACTGAATGGGACAAAACTCTTTTTGCCACTTTACCGTTGGAAGAGACCCTTCAAAAACAACGCTCACAGGATTGTCTTTGATCGGACATCTAAAACGACATTGAAACCTCATTGACATATGAATTTCAGTCACGTCTGGCTGAACGAAAAATTTAGCGCTAGTAGGGAGGCAAGCATGCAATTTGTTGTAATTTCTGTTTTATATTTTTGGTATACATGTTGTAGAATTTTTTTTAATTTTGTGTGTTATTTTTGTAGGGAAAAGCACAAACGGAGTGTTTTTAGACAGAAAGAATGGTGTTTGGCAATCAAAGATGAGAAACAATTCATTAGCGATGGCTAAGTAAGGAATAAAATCTTGAGACGCATCCTAATGAATTTATACTAAACGAGTGGCGTATTGCGTACACAATTCCGTTGCCTTAATTATTGCTTTGATTTGCTTTTCTGTTGTAATTATCTTTATTTTCGTAGACAGGATCCAGAATTTTTGACCTTTCACGATTCATTTTGTGTTTAGCTAATAAGTTTCCTCTGGGAGATACTAGTGCTATTATTACTCACCCGTTTCAGGTACTATAAATTCAGATCGTCATTGCACTTTGGAAGGCATCCTGATTTGAGAAAGAAATAGAAAAAAAAATGGAAGCCACTTCAAGAAGACGAGTTGAAAACATCTGTGTGTTTTTGCGGTACTAGTGTTGGTACTAAGCCACAATACGTAGAGCAAGCACATGAATTGGGTCAAGTCTTAGCAGCAAGGAATATGCACTTAATATATGGCGGAGGCAATCTTGGACTTATGGGGATCGTTTCAAAGGCTGTACAGGAAGGAGGCAGTCACGTTTTGGGAATCATCCCAAAACCTTTGGCAGAGGCAAAATCTTATTGGATCATCAAATGGAGAGGAATTGATCGTGCCAGGTATGTCTGAACGACTGGTAGAAATGATTAACCGTGCTGATGCTTTTATCTCTTTGCCAGGTGGCTTGGGCACATTGGAGGAAATTTTTATAGTGCTATCTTGGGCGAACCTTAACATACACCAGAAACCAATTGGGCTGCTTCAACTTGATGGATTTTATGATTTTCTTTGTGTGTTTCTTGATGATGCTCGGAGAAATGGGTTCGTGTCAAAACCTTAAAATAACTACTCTTTACTGCCAGAACTGCTCGGATCTAATAGACCAACTCATAGCCTATGAACCACAAGTTGACCCTATCCTTTCAAAGATAAATTGGTCCGAGGACGATCGTGTGGTAAGAGGCATCAGATTAATCTGGATCTTAACCTTTAATTTCCTGTAGATTTTCAGCTAACCAGGTACGACCTTCTTAACTCTCCTTTTACTGTTTAAGACTTGGGGCAATGTCTTATTTAGGTTTGGGGAGGGAATTAGTTGATCAGTACTTTTTTTTTAGTTTTGTGTGTTGTTTTTAATTTTAGGCCAAAATTTTTCGAAAAATACAAAAAAAATGGAAAAATTTCAAAAAATTACAAAAAATTTTGTTGTGTTTTTATTTTGACTAAAAAGGTGAAATTGGTAAGAGATAGCTGAGTAAAGAGTTTCCACTCCTGAGACGTATCTCAAACCTATTTCGAAACAAGTTAATTTTTGTTTATTTCATTTTGAATATTTAATTTGTGAATTCTCTATAAAACAGACTAAAAGGATCTTCACTGCTCAGTTGACAGATATTATCAACATATTAGTAACATACGGACATGAGTTAAAATGAAAAGTTTGTAATATTCAGTGCTCTAGTTTAATTGGAGGAAGCATCTCAAAAAGCAGTGGAGTAAAAAAAAAAAAAAATCCGAGAGATCCGAGTTATCAAGTCTGTAAGGGTGTTTTAACACCTAGTGCCCTAAAACCAACTGGTTTGGGAGTCACGCCCAAAGCTCGCTACATGGATCAAAGATGCTGCAAAAAATATATTATCTGAAATCTGAGTAATTAAGTCCGTAGGAGTGTCTTAACACCTGGTGCCCTAAAGTCAACTGGTTGGGGAGCCACCGACCCAACACTCGTTACATAGATGAAAGATATTGTATATAAATAAAAAATAGAAAAAAAAAAAAATCAAAGAAAAAATCAGAAAAATTATTCCATTGCTACCAAAAGGTGTGAATCTGATAGAACTTTAGGACAAAAATATTACTCTCTTATCAACTACACTTATGACTATTGTGGGCAAAAAAATGAGTTGATTAATATCTGTTGGATGTGTATATGAAGAATGGTAAAAATAATCGGAGAATTTACTTATTCTGTAATTTAGAAAGAAACAAAACAACTAGTACTTGGAGTAGAAGTTTCACCTGATTAGTCACTAACATCTTTATTCTCTTTTCGCTTGTCTTTTTTACTTTGTGTGCATTAGTTTTACTACCTTTTTACTTTTGTAAAATGTTTGTGGGTATCATTGCTGTAAACCCTCACAAGACTACAACTCGTCCACTAGGGACACCTAGGGGTTTAAAGGCTTGTTGCATACGCTAAATGCAACCGTGATCCCTACGGAAGTGGCTTAGTTAATTTATTATGTTATATTTTATGTTTTGCTCGAGGACTAGCAAAATGTTAGGTTTAGGGGTGTGATGAGTGGCATTTATATCACTATTTCCCACTCATTTAACCTAATATTTTGTATAATTCTTGGGTTTTGTGAATATTTTGATGTGTGTGTTTTGTGTTATTTTGTAGATAAATAAAGTTTCAGGACATTATGGAGGTGATTTGAGCCAAAACAGTGAAAATTAGACACAAAAATGGCATATTAGCAAATTCCGGCGTCGCGACGCCAAGACCTCAGCGTCGCGACGCCTAACGTGCGCCGAACAGTGCTAACGTGCGCCGGGTCCACAAATCAGAATCTGAGAAAAGTTTGACTTTGCTAACGTGCGCCGTGCCACGTGTTACCATCACAGCCGATCTACTAACATGCGCCGTGCCACGTGTCAGCATCCTACGGTGCTGACAGTCGTCATCGCCACGTGTCACTCCAGGTCATTTCCATGTCATCAGCCACGTCAGCAAGTCAACAAGTCAACATTGCCACCTCACTGCCACGTTATCATCAGCCAATCAGGAAGTGCCACGTGTCGCAATCCTACGGTGCCGACAGTCTCTTTCGCACATGTCGCCACGTCAGTGCCACATTAGCGCCACGTCAGCATCAATCATTGAGTATCTAATCCTTATCTGACACGTGGCGGATAAGAATCTCATCGACCAATCAGAAGCCGCCACGTGTCATAATAATTGAAGCCCAACCACCTCGCCACGTGTCACCTTATCAGCTTATCCAGAATCTTCAAACCGGCGAACCAGAGCGTGCCACGTCGACAAAAGCTGGCGTAGCGACGCCAGAGGCCCTGGGGTCGCGACGCTGGAAGCCTACCGAGACCTATAAATTGAGCTCGAGATTTCAGTTTTAGATGTACCACTCTCTCTATTCTATTATATATAAAGAGAGAGTTTCTCTCTCTAGTTTCTTTTAGTTTTTAGTTTTTTTTTAGTTTTTAGTTTTGTAAATAATTTTAATTACGTTTTGTTAATATAGTAATTTACTTTTTTTTTTACTTTTTACAGTTTTTACTATTCACCATGAGGAAGTAACTTCCCCAGCTAGGGTGAAAGGTAATTCTTTTACTGTTACTATTTAGATTAATCTCCATTAAAAATAATATATTCACTATTTAAAATATTGACTTAAAAAGGATACCGCCAGATTGGTCGGTTGGTAATATTATCACAAGTTTATATATTATTTTATGGGAGATATCTAAAATAATAAATAGTAAAAGTAATTCCTTTTACCTTAGCATTTTATTTTATTTTACTTTTCAGCTTTTACTTTATGTCTTTTACTTTTCAGCATTTTTACTTTATGTCTTTTACTTTTAAGTTTTTACTAGCCCTAGTTATGTGTTAGTTATCTGGGGTTGTGATGAATTCTAATATCACCGGTTTATAAGGGGTTATTTTATAGTTTGGGTAATTTAACGGTTTACTTATTAAGTCTTAAGCTTAATGCTTATTGTTGTCTGATCACCAATAAGATTGATGTGGTAAATCTAAAATGAACTAGACATAGGGATTTTAGGTTTCAGCCTTAGACTTAATATCCCACGATCTTCCTTGAGGATAGATAACCCTTTAATAGATTTCCTTACAGGATAGACATATATCTGTCGGGCGGGGGTAGCCATAATTGGAACTTAAACTTAATGAATCCAGATAATTTGGTTGACATAGACATATGGTTCAATTGGGTTAAACTGGGTATTTGCGTCTGACCATCGACAGAGGCTTTTGCATAATTTAGTGTTCCAGGTTAGTAAACTGATTTATTACACAAACATAAAATAATCACTTCATCTTTTAAAAGATATTAGAAGGATTCACAACCCTAGATCTTTTTGTTTTTTGTTATTTTCCTTAGTATTTTCTTTTGTCTTTTTATTTATTTATTTATTTATTTTGCAAAACCACATTCAACCAACCAAGCAATCATTCTCTTATCCCTCAATTAGATATCTGTAAATAAATAGATTCAATAATTAATAACAATAGTAAGAATTAAGTCCTCGTGGGATCGATATTTTTATACTACTTGAACGATACGTGCGCTTGCGTTATACGTGTGTGTTTACGCGCCGGTCATCAGCCAAGTATTTTGGTCGCATCTCTTTTATTATTCCATTATTTACTTTCCGTATGTGATTTCATTTATTTATTTATGTATTTTTATTTAGTGCGCATGATCTAATTACGTCGGATTAAAGGTACCCCATTTGAGGGAAATGCCTAAGGGCAGCCTTTACCATAATATTTTTCCGCGCCGGATGAGGTACGCTTGGTTGGATGTGAAATATGTCCAATCGGGCATACGAGGTCCCATATAGATGTCAGCCAAGTCACTTGGTCACATCTCTTTTATTATTCCGTTATTTACTTTTTGTATGTGATTTCATTTATTTATTCATGCATCGTTATTTAGTGCGCATGAGCTAATTACGTCGGATTAAAGGTCCCCCATTTGAGGGAAATGCCTGAGGGCAGTCTTACCACGATATTTTGCCGCACCGGACAAGGTACGCTTGGTTGGATGTGAAATACGTCCAATTAGGCATACAAGATCCCATATAGATGTCGGCCAAGGCTCTTGGTCGTATCTCTTTCCTTCTAATTTTGTTATTCACTTTTCTGTTTGTTATTTTTCATTTATCGCTTTGTACTCATTCTATGTTAATGCTTGATTGTTGCCCCTCGTGTTATATCGGATGGAAACCCATACATAAATTACGTAGCCGAATCCGAATAGACGGTAGTACGGTCTGTACTTAGGATACAACTCCACGTACCACTTGAGAAACATTCATGCACGTGTTCATGCCATTATAGATACCAATTGGTAATCTCGTTCGAACGCGTTCCCGAACGCTACACGAACGCGAATGCAGTGGACATACCTCTTTTTTATCCTATTTCATGCTTGTTTGCCTCTTTGGGTTATTCCTTTTGCATTGTGTACTTAATTATCTCTCTTTATTAGTAATGCTTTTATTGTTATTATTTATTTACATTCTCGCGCTTCTCTGTTTAATATGTTTGTGGAATAATGCATTTGCTTTCATTTTTATTTACGTTTATGGGTGTGCAAACTTGTGTGTTATTTGAATTATCTTGCATGTGTTGCATAAGATTTGGTTACATCATTACGTAAACCCGTTTATTACAATTGGCATAAGTAGGGGACCATTCCGAACCCAACGGTTTGAGGTCTTCCCTTGCGAGGGGTGAGTGCGGCCATAAATCATTTCCCAGTTCACATTGGGTGGAGACTCATTTATTCTCCGATTTAGTCCCCCCGCGGGCTACTTCGTACTCCCAAAGGGCCGCGAGCCCGAACAGCGTCGCCTATCTCTGTGCCTGTGTCCACAGTATGCTCCCACTAACCCTACTATCACATATGTATTCTATATGCTTTGATAAAATCAGACAATCTGACTGTTATCAAAATTAGAGAATACAGAATTTCGGAAAGCTCATTTGAGTCTACAATAGGCTCTGTAATCTGATATATCAAATTGTGATCTTAATAGAATACAAACTTCATGGCCATTCTAGAATGAACTCTTCAAATAAAGAAATCATTATGGATCTCTTATTCGATGTAACCATTCAGTAACACTATTTTGCATTTCTAACTAAAATACATAGTTTAATATCAACATTAACCAACATATATTTATTTGTTCAATTAGTGCGACTAGAAACAGGTTTCCTCAAAATCTACAATAGATTACTGAGTATAATCTTTCTCATTGTCATACTATAAAGGTCAGACCTTTAATAAGCTCACTTTGCTTTTGCTGCGTAGACCATTTGCACATTTTATGAACGATTCATAACGAAAGCTCAATCAAGTTCAAAACTTAATCGTAGTAAGCTATGAACAATCTTAGATCTATGGTTTAATGCTAACTTCCCGAATCGATATCAAATATCGCTCCCATTATAAGTTATAGGATAATTTTCTTGATAAGAAAATAGCAGAACCATTAAGTATCAAATACTTCACAAATGATTCTGACATCCTACTGGAATTATATGGAAGATGTCTAAGGGTCTTTTCATCTTATTAATTATGTAGTTCCATTTATAGTTTATCACTCTCACAATTGACTTTTCTACAATAGTCAACATCTGATGTTACAGACTAAGTAATAAAATAATTTTATTATTCGGGATCGTAGAAAAGATATTCTATCAAATAGAATATAATATAATATTAAATATAATAAATGATAAACTTTTACTTGTACCTCCGAGGCGTAAGTACTTTTAATTATATAACCATTATATAAAAGAAAGATTCAAATCTCAAATTTTTCAAGATTCAAATTTTCTACCTATATAAATCAAATATGTAACTGTAGAAACTAATGGAACATTAATTAAAATGATGAATTAATGTTACTGGAGCATATCTCCAAGAGTATTGAAACTAATTCGGTAACACTCAATATCAAACGAATCAAATCATATAAGATTCGCTTACTCTCCTTAACCTATTCCATTAAGATGGAATCGTAGAAGAATAATATTGAGTAAGAATCATATTCATTGAATAATCTTAGAACTAATTGCCATAAATTCATATGTTTGATCGTATCAAAGATCTTTGAACAATTCAAAGACACACTATGAATTTTAATGATATAGTTCTTAAAACTTCAGATCAAATATCTTTAAACCAGTCAAAATATTCTATCTGCATTTCATCAGAAACATGCAACTAAGTCATGACAACTCATTGACTAAGTTACCAAGTAAAGAAAACTACCTTATGCAATTTACAATTCATTAAACTACATACATCTAATATATAAGTTTAATAAATTTTATGCTTCAATGAAAATCATTGGTTAAATGAGATTTAATCACATTACCAAATACAATATTCATTAAATGGATAAGGATATGTGGTGTGATCTCGTATCAGACCATCCTTTAACATGCGGAATAAACATCTAACGCTTAAGTGATAAAAAAACTCATAAAGTATTGTTTTAAATTATTTACTTAACCGAATATTTTTCTTAATGTTTATCTCTTCATCAATGACACAAGAAGTACCGAAGTGCACTCTCATTATGCCTGCTAGGGTCAAGACATTCAAAAGTTGATGGGAAGTCATCTCGCTTCCTCACCCAAACTTTCTTAGGAATCACTTTTACTCGATAATTCATTGTCAACAAAGCAAGTTTCTCACTAATAAGTTGAGTCTGTTTAGCTAGTTTAGAAACTTGAAACGCTAGATTTGAATAATCAAACCTAGTAGAGGCACGCTTAGGTTTTTTCTTTTATTTATGCAACATGAAGCACTTAGGCCTAATATATCATGTGTAGGAGCTAAGCGGGGTTTACCGCTATGCCTATGATGCTCGGCGACCACGACACTATTGGGCTCGCAGCCCGTAGAGAGTACGGAGTAGCCCACGGGGGACTAAATCAGAGAATAAAGGAGTCACCACCCAATGTGAATTGGGAAATGATTTAAGGCCGCACTCACCCCTCGCAAGGGAAGACCTCAAACCGTTGGGTTCAGAATGGTCCCTTACTTATGCCAGTATAATGGACGGGTTCACACAATGGTATAGCCAAGTCTTAATGCAATTCATGCAGGATAATTCAAATAAACACACATTTGCACACCCGTAAACATTAATAGAAATAATAAAAGCATATTAAATGAAGAAGTATGAAATACGATGACGATAATTATAATAAACAGTCAAAAGCGGGAAAAGCGTTAATAAGTAAATAGCGGATAAAAGGAGGGGGTTAATCATGCGTATATGAGTATTTCCCAAGTGGTTTGTGGAGTTGTATCCCAAGTACAGACCGCACTACCGTCCATTCGGATTCGGCTACAGAATTTATGTATGGGTTTCCATCCGATATACCACAAGGGATAGTACCACGTAATCATTAATGCAATGAATTGTCTAGGTTCGTTGTTTTTTTCCTGATGGAAGTGATAATATAGGATTGGGTCGAAGTAGTGTGGCACAAAGTTTGGAAATGGTCTAGGTTCTAAGGGTCTTATGAGTCCTTGCCTTTTCAGCTTTTCAAACACCTTTGACAAAGGTCTACCAAGATTGGAGAATCGCCTGTTTCTGATGGTAGCGACCTCAGCAGGAGCGGGCTTGGTATTGAAGGCCCCCAATAGTCATTCTATTCTGGCCATAAAACTTTCTATTCTCGGCTTCTTCTTCCTCGATATCCATGACAGTTTCTCTTAGCTGTCGAAATTCACTAATCATGGAGTTCATTCTCCTCAGCTTGTTATAGATGGAGGGCTTGGTGCCCTTATTGATCATCTTGATCTGGTCCTTCTCCGAGGGCCGAGTATGCATCTTCAAGAACTGGCTTCTTCAGTGATCCAAATAATCTTTGAAGCTATCCTCTGGCTTCTGTTTGGTGTTTTCTAGGTCACGGAGTGACAAGTCTATCTCCAGGTCTGTGACATATTGGTTCAGAAAGGCCTCTGCTAATGCCCTCCAGTCATCCCTGACCTTTCTCTCCAGGTCGTAATGCCATACTACGGGAGCCCCTTCTAGTGACATCCCGGACATCTTCTGCACCTGGCGCTTCGATAAACCCATTGAACTCATCACTGAAACATATTTCCGGAGATGGACCCTAGGATCTTCGTTCCCATTGAACTTGGCCATGTCAGGCATCTTAAACTGAGGAGGCAACTGTTCTTCGAAAGTCATCGCATCATAGTCTAACAGAACTTCATGTTTACCCTTCAGCTTGCGCGTAACTGACTCTACTTGTTCTCTGAGTTTCTGTAGTTCTTCGTGAGAGCCGGCTACCATTCCTGAGGCATACTCAGCTATGTCATAATAAAAAATATGGATTTCTTCACTCACACCCTATTCGGAGGCACCTCACGCCTGACATTCTCATTGTTTTCTGTTCCCACTGTGTAGGGTACTGCTAGACTGGCCATAACGTTGGTCAAAGCTTGTAGTTGCTCAGTAATTTTGGTGACGTTGGTCTCCAACTGATCCATACGGGAATCTCCGCTGTCTGACACATTCATGCTTGCTAAACTATGCTTGACAAGTCTTCCTTCTTCTCTAACCCAACGGATATCTAAGATGGCTTTTAAGACAAGGAGTTAGCATGATGTATGTATGCATGCGATGCATGAGGTGCATGAGATACATGTGATTATCAAAACAATATATATCATTTCGACCTTATTCCTCCCACACTCATAGTAAGTCCATTTCTGTCCTAGGTATGGCTTATTTTATGCACCAATGTGGGGTACAGAAAATCGTTCTCTCATACGCTAAAAGGGTGAACCTTGACTACTTCAGTCCATTTCCATCGGTAAAAGATAAAAACCGCCCATTTACAATATTGACTAAGCCTATTATGGGGATCGTGTCATTGTCTAGAAACGATGAATTGGGCCTTCGATAATCACGGTTGTGGGGATGGACTTGGAGATACCAAAAGTATACAAATATGCCATAACAAGGCGTATCCTTCCTGGATGAAAGCCAGTTCGGATATCGGACACATGCATTTGGCATATTCGGATCATGGTTGGAACTTCTAAGCCCATCAAGGATTTCATACAAGTTGTCTCGTTATCATTTTAAAGAGTTCAATCAGATTATCGCGAGGTGCAAACTTGTCCCAGTTGAAAAGGCCTAACAGGTTTACACTTTTGCGATAAGGTGGCTAAATAACTTCAAATGATATGAGGCCCAAACATAAGGTGGCCCATCATCATTTTGAAAACTTTTGGCTCAATTACCATAAGATGCAAACTTGTCCCAGTTTAAGTGGCCCAACAAGTTCGTATCCTATGACGAGAGGTCCAAATGGATCCAAATGATAATGGTCCCAAACACAAGCATAGAGGGTAGCTTATATAGGACATATAACTATGGTTCATATGTGGGCTTATTAGGGTATAGATAAAGCCTTTTTCCGGCGAAAGGTTGCTCACAACTAGGTCTCCCCACTCAAGGGTTCGAGCGACCAAATGAGCGCGTTTTTTATAACCTAAGTTACGTGCCAACGAGTGATGACGCCATATAACGATCCGCCTACTTGAGTGAAAGTGACTTCACGATACATAACGCCATCGGGGTAAGAAGGGTATGCAAAATATATGAGACTTGGGTAGCCAAAGCCACGGACACTACACGACATTATTTTGGGGCCGATTCTCTATCCCCAGTGGAGTCACCATCTGTAGGAGCGAAGCGGGGTTTATCGCTATGCCTATGATACTCGGAGACCACGACACTATTGGGCTGGCGGCCCGTAGAGAGTATGCAGTAGCCTGCGGGGGACTAAACCAAAGAATAAAGGAGTCGCCACCCAGTGTGAACTAGGAAATGATTTAAGGCTGCACTCACCCCTCGCAAGGGAAGACCTAAAATCGTTGGGTTCGGAATGGTCCCTTACTCATGCCAGTATAATGGACGGGTTCACACAATGGTATAGCCAAGTCTTAATGCAATTCATGCAAGATAATTCAAATAAACACACATTTGTACACCCATAAACATTAATAGAAATAATAAAAGCATATTAAATGAAGAAGTACGAAATACGATAACGACAATTATAATAAATAGTCAAAAACGGGAAAAACGTTAATAAGAAAATAGTGGATAAAAAGAGAGGGTTAATCATGCGTATATGAGTATTTCCCAAGTGGTACGTGGAGTTGTATCCCAAGTACAGACTGCACTATCGTCCATTCAGATTCGGCTATGGAATTTATGTCTGAGTTTCCATCCGATATACCACAAGGGACAATTGTTAGTGTCCTAGACATGCCCAAGGTCTCTAAGTCATGATATTGTGTGTGAATGATCAAGTGAGTTTGTGGAAAAAACTTACAATGAACGGATGTGAGATTTCAAAAATCTTTCTTTGTTGGAAGCTCCAAGCTTTATGTTGAGTGTATCCAACCCAATGGTGTGTTTTCCTATCACCTTACTCAACTCAAAATGTGCTAGCAAGCTTGAAATTCTGTAACAAAAACTTCAAAGAGAGGAGGAGGCTCACGACATTTTAGAGGATAGAGAGAAGATGAAGTTTTGATATTTTGTTTTCTAAAAACTAATACAAATGTTGACTTTCCAAAAGGTGTATATCTTTTCAAAAAAAGAAAAAAAACAAAGTGTGTTGAGCAAGTTTCTTTAAATGCTCCCATCTACTTCCATCAACTTGGTGACAATTGATGTGAGGTAGTGGGTCCCACCACTTAAATTCAAAATTCAAGTTGGGTTAGATAACTCACTTCGGGCTCGGGTTCGTTTAATCTGATTAAAAGAATTTTTCCGTTGCAACGTAATTAAATCCAATTTAATTAAATAATAATGTCTAGCAAAATTATTACGAAAGTCGCTTACGAATTAATTCCAAATTAATTCGTTCGCCCGAATTAAAATCCAATTTTAATTCCAGATTGAAATCCGATTTTAATTAATATATCCAATATATTATTTAATCGATTAATTCCAAATTAATCGCGTTCTCTCTTCTATTTGAATTTTATCCCAGATAAATTCTTACCATACTTAATCCCATTTTAATTTTCTCTCTCATAATTAATCCCAGATTAATTATGTTCAAGTCAAATGTCATCGGTGAATCTTTGGGAAGCGACCCAAGAGATCCATGGATATGTTGGTAGTAAATCTGGTTTTCTGACTATCCGACACGTGCGTACCGTGTACCACGTTCTCACCGATTTACAAGACATGGTTGGCTTCTAGCAAAGCACCGTGCCTAACCAATTCTCTAGAAATATTCAACGAGAAATATATAATCTATATCAGGCATAATATACTATGTATTGTGTATTACGATCCAATATCGGATGTCACATGCTAGGCCTAGGTCTGGAATTGTGTCTACCCTGTACGAAGCATATATCGGATCACTAGCAACTAGTCTCTGTAATCGGATAATCATAACTTAGTCATACTATCCCGATAGCTGTAGCATTTGAGAGTACAAGTTATGTATCCATGCGTGATCATCATCTCCATATGACTGAAGTGATACTTCCATCTTGACATCACACCCAATACACTACGATTCTCAGTAAACCCAGAAGAGGCGTACACAGAACCTGTTAAAGCCTCAGACGATCAAAACCAAAGCGTACTGATTGTCACAAGTATTAGTGATGCAAGTCTCAGGTTAATACCATATACACCTACCCTGATTCGGATTCCCATAGACACATAGTCATACTACCAATGGGATTTCGAGGGGTCTATCCAGAGCGAAGCTGTTCCCGGTCCAACGGCTAACATAACCTCATATCACACTTGCATAAGTATCCAATATTTAATATATGAGAACTATGCCGTTAAGCTTCCATAACGCGCACAAATGTAATACTAGTCTATTCCACATTATTGATGTTCAGTCTCGATAATACTACGACTAGAGATATTTAATGATTAAACCGTTCGTGGATTAATATTGTCTCATATCTTAATAATCTGAATTAATCATAAGGACTTTTATCATTTATATATATTCAAGTAATCCAATTAAAAAATGATAAAATTGCAATTTTCTTTGTCACATAGTTAATTTGTACAAAAACCACAATGTCTTTTACAAATAGTGATGCTATGGGTCATAATTGTCCAAAAATCTCCCACTTGGCTCATAGCCAATCACTCAAGTATCTAACACCTGAACTATGTACATGTCGCTCAAACTTTGGTTGAGAGATAGCTTTCGTCAGTGGATCTGCAATGTTGTCATCTAAAGCGATCTTTTTCGATCTTCACATCGCCACGATGTATGATCTCACGAATAAGATGGAAACGTCAAAGTTCATGTTTGGATCGTTGATGAGACCGTGGTTCCTTAGCCTGCGTTATAGCCCCGTTATTGTCACAATACAAAGGTATGAGCTCAGCTGCTAACGGAACTACTCCTAATCCAATTAGGAATATACGGATCCAACTTGTTTCTTTTGCTGCCTCAGCTGCAGTGATATATTCCGCTTCTGTTGTCGAATCGGCAACAGTCTCTTGCTTGGAAGATTTCTAGCTCACTGCTCCATTGTTCAAATAAAATATGTACCTAGATTGCGACTTAGAGTCGTCTTTATCGGTTTGGAAACTTGCATCGGTGAACCCATTCACTTCAAGTTCTCTATCTCCATATACTAAGAAAGCATCCTTAGTTCGTCTAAAATACTTAAGGATGTTCTTAACAACAATCGAGTGACCATCATCTGGATCGGCCTGATAGCAACTACACATGCTCAAAGCATACGAGACATCAGGTCGTGTACATATCATGGCATACATGATTGATCCGACTACAGAAGTGAACGGGATCTGATTCATGGTATCTCTCTTATCTTATGTTTTAGGACACATGTCCTTAGATAGAGAGACGTCATGTGACACTGGAAGCATCCCCCTCTTGGACTGATCCATGTTGAATCTCTTCAACACTTTGTCAATATATGAGCTCTAGGAGTGTCCAAGCAGCTTTCTAGATCTATCATGGTAGATCCTTATTCCCAGAATAAAGGCTGCTTCTCCCAGATCTTTCATGGAGAATTTCAATGAAACCCAAGCTTTCACCGATTATAGCATGGGAATGTCAATGCCAATAAGCAATACTTCATCAACATAAAGGACAATGAATGTCAGTGCGCTCCCACTAACCTTCTTATATACACAAGAATCATCTTGTTTTAAATGAAATCATATTCTTTTATAATCTCATCAAAATGTTGGTTCCAAGAACACGATGCTTGCTTCAATCCATAAATGGATCGATTTAACTTGCAAACCTTGTTTGCATGTTTTGGCATGAAAAAACCGTCAGACTGTTGTAGGCACTATATTTTTGCATATAAGTCCCGATGATGAGCCTCGTATGGAGGCACTACCCTTAAGTTGCGGATGTTGGTTCTATTAAGGTCCCAAGATCAATAATAAGCATGAAAACATGTGTGAATAACAATCAAGAAATTGCGGAATACTCACATCGATCGGTTGAGTGACGCAGAGGCAACAAAAATGAAATTCTGCCATCTGTTATTCGGCAGTGAGCTGCTGTGACAGTCCACTGTGTTGCGGCCATTGGAGGTACTCGAACAAGCTCCAAGCTTTATCGAATGATTTCAGGCTCATGGGTGGACTTCCCTATCACCTTCGCATGTCTCGTAAGTGTGCTAGCACTTGTGATTTTGCCACAAAATCCACTCATGCTTCCCTTCACTGCTCGGTTTTTGGAGAAACCAGTGAGCAATTTGGAGCCCCTTGGGTGTGAGATGAGAGAGATGAGATAATGGTTTTGTTTACTTCGAAATTTGTGTATCTTATACACTCATTTGAATTTCAAATTCATTTCGTGTGAATTTGGCTTTCAAAAGTCAAACAATTAAAAGCTCCAACCACTTCCATCACTCAATCCATCAAGTTGTCAAGTCACATCACTCAAAGTGACTAATGATATGACGCTTAATGCGACTAGCGATTTGACGCTTGATTTGACTTGCGTGCCGCACTCGAATTCGAAATGCGAATGCGCTCGCAAATAATCTCGGGCTCGAGTTCGCTAATTCCAAATTAATGAATTTTTCGATGTGTCGTAATTAAATGATTACGCCTAGCGAAATCACTATTCACGTCGCTAACGAATTAATTCTAAATTAATTCGTTCTCCCGAATTAAAATCTAATTTTAATTCCGTGTCGAAATCCAATTTCGTTTATATATCAAATATATTAATTTCTCGATTAATTCCAAATTAACCGTTATCTCTCTTTTCTAATTAATCCCAGATTAATTTAGAGTGTGAGTCATACGTCATCGGTGAATCTTTGGGAATCGACCCATGAGATCCCCGGATATGTTGGCAGTAAATTCGGTCGTCGGACTATCCGAACACGTAAGTACCAAGTACTACGTTTATACCGATTTACAAGACAAGGTTGGCCTCTAGCAAAGCGCCATGCCTACCCAATTCTCCAGAAATATCCTTACAGGAATAAATGATCTATATCAGACGTAGTATACGTAGTATTGCGTATTTATGTCCAGTATCGAATGATCACGTGCTAGGTCTGAGGCTGGAATTGTGTCTGATCCATACGAAGCACATGTCGGATGTCTGGTGACTAGTCTCTATAATCGGATAAATATGACCTAGTCATAATATCCCGATAGCTGCAGCATTTAAGAGTGCTAGTACCGTATCCTACGTGACCATCATCTCCATATGACTGGAGTGACACTTCCATCTTGACATCACACCCAACACAGTACGATTCTCAATATACCCAGTATTGCGGTGCAAGTCTCAGGTTAAGACCAAATACACATACCCTGATTTCAGACTTCCATAGACACATAGTCATACTACCAATGGAATTCCGAGGGGTCTATCCAGAGCGAAGTTGTTTCCCGTACCATCAGTAAAACACAACCTCCTATTACACTTGCATGAGTATCCTATACCCAAATATATGAGAACTATGTCGTTGTGCCCTCACAACGCGCACAAGTGCAATACTAGTCTTTTACGTATTTATCGATGTCCAATCTCGGTAATACTCTGACTAGGGATATTTAATGATTTATCCTTCGTGGACTGATACTGTCTCATATCATTCTCCGTCCAGGAATAAATCATAGGGACCTCCTATCATTTATACATCTAAGTGATCTAATCGCAATGATAAGAGTGCAATCTCCTTTGTCACATAGTTAATTTGTACAACAACACCATGATCTGTACAAATAGTGACGCTATGGGTCATAATTGTCCAACAATCTCCCACTTGGCCTATAGCCAGTCACTCGAGTGTCTGACACTCGAACTATGTACGGTTGGCTCAAACTGCTGAGAAAAGGCTTTCGTCAGCGGATTTGTATGATTATCTCCTGATGCGATTTATACGATCATCACATCGCCACGATGTATGATCCGAACGAATCAGATGAATATCGAAGTATGTATCTGGATCGTTGATGAGACCATTAATTCTTTAGCCTGTGCTCAAGCCTAGCTTAGCTGCTAACAGAATTATATCTAATCTAATTAGATTTGCTTATCGACCCAGAAGGCTTCTATTGCTACCTCAGGTGCAAGCAATAACCCGCATTTGTTGTTTATACTGTAACAGTATCTTGCTTGGAAGATTTCTAGCTCACTGTACCGTTATTCAAACTGTATAGTACCGTTTGCGACTTATAGTCGTTTTATCGGTTTAGAAAACTTGCAGCAGTGATCTCAGTCACTTCAAGTTCTCCATCTCCATAGTTTAAGACAGCATCCTTAGTTCTCTAAGATACTAACGGATGTTCTTAACATCAATCCAGTGACTACCACTCGGATTGGCCTGTTTGTGAATCCATATGCTCAAAGCGTATGAGACACCAGGTCGCGTACATTTTTCAATGTACGAGTCCACAGAGAGTTTTCGAAAGCCAAGCTTTCACCAATATTATTTTATGGGAATATCATTTCCAAGAAATGACGTATGTTATCATTATTTTTATAGGACAGCCACTGTCAGTGCGCTCCCACTAACCTCATTATATACACAAGAATAATTTACGTTTTGAATTAAATCATACACCATTATGATTACATCAAAACGAAAATTCCAAGAACCTATGCTTGCTTCAATCCAAACATGGATCGAATAACCCGCAAACCTTGTTTGCTAGTTTTAGTACGACAAAACCGATAGGATGTTGTAAACATCCTCCAAAAGGTTTCCTTTTCAGGAAAGCAATTTTCGGTATAGCTGACATATTTCATAAATGAAACATGAAGCATTAGCAAGCATTATCCAAATGGATTTACCATGGCAATAGGTAATAGGTTGAATCGTAATCAACACAATGTTGATAACGATACCTTTCCGCTAAAAGCCTAGCTTTATACGTTGGTATGTTGCCTTCCATGTATGTCTTCCTTGAAGACTTATAAGTACCAATAGACACAATGCCTTGTGGTACATCAATTAGTATCCAAACTTGGTTGATCTACATGGAATCTATTTCAGACTTATGACACTTTGTCATATTAGGGAGTCGATACCTTGTATCACTTCCTCATACGTAGTTAGTTGGTATACCTCAATAAGATAGACATCTTTATGAGGTGAGATCAGAATCCCATACCCCAGGTTGTTTTCTGACTCTCTCCGACATACGCGGTTCTTGTGTATTCGAAGATTATTGGTAATAGTTTCATCATTGATGAACTATTTATGTTCCATTAAGATTCGGTGCCTTGGACAGTGTTACTCCGATTTTCATCGAATTTTACTATCCTCCTACTTACCACTACATATCGGTATTCCTCTTAGGAAAACCACATGGTGAGCAACAATCTAATTGTTCTCTTATGAGTTGTATAAGTACAATACTTATGGTATCCTTAGGATAACCTACAATTGGCACTTATCCAATTGGGTTCTAGTTTGGTATCATCCAAACATATGATTAGCATACCCAAATATTCAGGAATGAGAAACTCGGTTTCTTTCCCGTTCATATCTAATATGATATCTGTCAAATAGATTATATGGAACCTTATTCTAAATAAGTTCTTGCACTGTTTAAAGCTTATCCGTTGAAGGAAATAGGAGCTCAGAGCGACTCATGATTATCCTTATCATGTCTAACAAAATTCGGTTACTCTGTTCGGACACACCGTCAATTTGACGTGTTCCAGGAGGAGTCCTCATTTGAAAGAATATTATACTCTTTCAAGTATACTAGAAACTTATTGCTTAAGTATTTTCCATTACGGTCTTGCCGTGACGGTTTAATACTTTAGCCGATCTGTTTGTCTTTTTCGTGTCGAAAACTCTAAAAGTTTCCGATTTGTGTTCTTCAAAAGAAACACATAACCATAACGCGATGCTACATCCGTAAAGGTCACGAAATATTCATATCCACCTCTAGCCTTGCTAGACATGGGCCCACTTGCTTCACTATGAACTAGGGCTAACAGATCAGTGGCATTTACACTTTTACCAAGTAAATAGTGTTTTAGGCACTTTGCCCAATAAACTAGATTCGTAGACTTTATTTGAATGGAATCAAATTAGTCCAAGTACCCACTTTTCGAAAGTGTGGATATACGATTCTTGTTTAATTGTGTCCCATACCACAATGCCACAATATGTTTCTTCTGATCAAATCAGTTTGAGCTATTTGTTTGTCATGTTATATATTCGAGATTTATTTATATTCAAAATATAAATTCTGTTATTCACATCTAATGTGTTTATCTCAATATCATCTTTATATAATAAAACATTTTAGTGTTCTAGAATATAAAGGTTCACCCGCAGCGGGTTAAACACTGATATAAAGATAATGTTTCTAGTCAAACTAGTTACATTATAACAGTTTCCTATTTTAGGTGCACACGCGAAAGGTAGTTCCTAAACTTAGGTATCTACGGTTGAAACAGCGACTTTCGTCCAGTTTCTAATTCGCAGATTAATCTCAATTGAATTCAGTATCCTGTTCAAAACAGATTCTGAACATCAATATATATTTATGTATCACACTAAGTATCTAAAATCTAATTTTAATACTAGTAGTGAATATATTTATGACAAACATATTTGAAGTCAGAGCCTTGCTCGTCTTCAATTCCTTCATGTCTGCTTTGTCCAAACGGCAGTCACGCTTCCGCGATCCCGTTTGCCACAATTTAGGCAGACATTTTGGATATGTCCTTTATCTTCCTAGAAGATTATAATGATTTTGCCTTTGCCCTTTTTCACATTCCAGTAGCCTTTGGCCAAGCCTCGGGTTTCTAGAATATCGAAGTAAGGTGCGCCTTGCGCTACTTGCCTTATTGCAAACTTTGACTTTATCTCCTTGAGAATAGTCATTAACTCTCCAAGAGTTATGTATTACAATTTAGTACTTCTCAGATTCTTTGAAGATCCTTCAATTTCATTATCATACTTTAAGGATCTAATCCTTAGTTCTGATTCAGAAATTAAGGAGTCTACTGCGACAAGCTTAATGAATTAAGCACTTAAGTTATCATTACATGATCTTCCAAAGATCATGCTCTACTATTTGCTTAACTCCGGGTTTTAGGCTAATATATTATTTTATCAATAAAGTAACTTATTATTTTTCCAAGACCATCCTGAAATTTTCCCAATTTTGAAAATTAAACCATTTAAATACATTTTCCCTATGATTATGTTTAAATGTCAATCTTTCAATTTTATCTTGATTTTAATAGTCCAACTATTTAATCAAAGATTTAGGTACTATTTATAATGATCATAATAGTCCAACTATTTAATCAACTATAATTTTAATAGATTAAAATCAATTATATTGATTACTATAATCCAATTATAAAATCAACTATAAATGAATAGTTTGAATATAGTCCAACTATTTAAAACAACAATTTAAATATTAGTCCAACTAACATTTAATTTATTTGACGAATGATATTTGTTTTGAGCGCGTATGGTAAGTAATTAAACGAGTATTTCAATTCAATTCTTGCCTCCCACTATTTTTCGGCGAGCCTCTGACCCTCTGTCGAGTACTGGGGAACCGTGTTTCCTAGTGGGCTAGGATCCCGTTAAATATCACACAATCTTGACTTTGGCCAACAAATTGTATGATAATTAACTAGGTAGATCTCTAAGATCGATTGGATCCAATCCAATTCCTAGATTCGGTAGGGGGACGTCCAAGTCCGAAACATATATCTTATATATGCCAATACATCCAATGTATTACCTAACCTTTTTCCTCTGAATCAACTAAGCCTTGGCTTTGGCACAACAAACTTAGTGATCCCAGTCAAGCGCGACCCATTGACCATGGAAAGCTTCGTAATCAATGTCGATGGACAAGAAGTGGTCTTGACTTTGGCCAACAAACCACAACTTGGATAAGACACTGACATGGAACAAAGCTCTCGTGATTCAAACACATCCTCGACAGACAAAGGCCTTGACTTTGGCCAACAAACCAATGCCGTCTCGAATCTTGAGTGAGAATCACTCAATGGAAGGAAAGACGCTTAATATTTTGCGAGGGTTTTTCGAGTGCAAATTGGCAACCAATTTATTATCTTTGTTAAGGTCTCATCATCATACACCCTTAAACATGCATTCTAAACACATAATAAAGCGCGTATAATAAAATAATAATGATATGCGGATGGATACTTTACACAATGATCCTAGATCAAATCTCTCTCTTTCTCTCTCCCGCTAGCACATGTATTACTTCTACCCGTTACACTACACTTCTAAAGAAACCTCATTTACATTGAGGGGAATATGTGAGAAGAGAATACAAAGAATAAGGAGGTGATAAGGCTGGACACGCAGGTCCAATTAATAAATCAAATTTATTACAACAATTTCTAAAATTGTCCCACCCATCTAATATCATCTGATATACACTATTCATGCATCGCAACCATGTATTCACACAAGCATGTTATCAATCAATCTAATCAAATTAATTAATCTGATAATTAGTGATCATCCAATGTTCAAACAACGATTTGATTTTGTTCGAGTCAAACTCGTTTTGCGAATAAGTACTTAAAGTACGAATTCTAGAATTAAATTAAACTACATCATTAAATCCAATTTAATATGCATTCAATTCTAATTCACTTATTTAATTCCAAATTAAATACTACACTTTATTAATAAACTTTTACGACTTAAATTCCAAATTTAATCGTTACGGGTCTCAAAGCCCGATTAACGTCCAACGTCAATTAAATTAAAGTCCAATGGGCTTTTAATTAATTTCTTAAGGCGTGGACTTTTGTTCAACTCGGGTCAAACCCATAACCAAAGTCCAATCCGGGAATTACCCCATAAGCCCAGAAATCAATTTAGGCCCATTAGGCCCAATTAAACTTTAAAGGTCCATTAAGTCGCATTTGGGCTTTATGGATGCGGTTTTGGGCCCAATTGGATCCAATCCATTTGGCCTAAACCCAACTTTGTACAACAAAGCCCAATAAACCCATTTACAACATAACAAGCCCAAATCCAATTTTAAGACCCAATTAATTAAATACAAAAAATCCAATTTTCCCAATTTAATTACCAAAGTGTATTACACAATTAATTATCCAATTGACATTTCTAAAACAACAATTAGCCTAATTAATCATGCTCATTTTCTTCATCACATGTCCAACACATTTTGATTAAAATCAAACCAATAATTACATGCTCAAAGGCTCGGCCAAGGGAGGGGATTTGTGTCCGATTCGAATTCAATCCAATTAATTCCACAATCGACATTAAATCACATTCCCGAATGATTCTAACTCATCCAATGAATCAAAAATCAAAAATCACCAAGACATTTTAGGGCTATAACTCTCGACAATTAGGGTTCATCATGCCAAATTACAAATCCAATCCAATTGAATCAAATTCAACATTAAATAAACATTCCCTAATGATTTCCAACACATCTAATGAATCAAAAATCAAAATTCCAAGACATTATGGTTCATCAACCATTCGGCCAAGCCATCCATTTTTGGGGAAAATTGTTCCAAACACAAATTCATGAAATTGATCCAATCAATATTCAATTCAACATGTATTAAGCATACTCAAACATCCAATTTATTCAAATCATGCTCAAATACAAATTACCCAAATTTTAAGCCCTAAACTTTTTCATGCTCAAACCTTGCTCTAGATGCCATTGTTGGTTTCTATTAAGGTCCCAAGATGAATAATAAGCATGAAAACATGTGTGAATAACAATCGAGAAGTTGCGGAATACTCACATCGATCGGTTGAGCGACGCGGAGGTAATAAAAATGAAATTATGCCCTCTGTTATTCGGCAGTGATCTGCTGTGATAGTCCACTGTGTTGCGGCCATTGGAAGTCCTCGAACAAGCTCCAAGCTTCGTCAAATGATTCCCGGCTCATGGGTGGACTTCCCTATCACCTTCGCATGTCTCGTAAGTGTGCTAGCACTTGTGATTTTGCCACAAAATCCACTCATGCTTCCTTTCACTGCTCGGTTTTTGGAGAAACCAGTGAGCAATTTGGAGCCCATTGGGCGTGAGATGAGAGAGATGAGAGAATGGTTTTGTTTACTTCCAAATTTGTGTATCTTATACACTCATTTGAATTTCAAATTCATTTCATGTGAATTTGGCCTCCAACCACTTCCATCACTCAATCCATCAAGTTTTCAAGTCACATCACTCAAAGTGACTAATGATTTGACGCTTGATGCGACTAGCGATTTGACACTTGATTTGAATTGCGTGCCGCACTCGAATTCGAAATGCGAATGCGCTCACAAATAATCTCGGGCTCGAGTTCGCTAATTCCAAATTAATGAATTTTCCGATGCGTCGTAATTAAATGATTACGCCTAGCGAAATCACTATTTACGTCGCTAACGAATTAATTCTAAATTAATTCGTTCGCCCGAATTAAAATCTAATTTTAATTCTGCGTCGAAATTCAATTTCGCTTAATTTATCAAATATATTAATTTCTCGATTAATTCCAAATTAACCGTTATCTCTCTTTTCTAATTAATCCCAGATTAATTTAGAGTGAGAGTCATACGTCATCGGTGAATCTTTGGGAAGCGACCCATGAGATCCCCGAATATGTTGGTAGTAAATTCGGTCGTCGGACTATCTGAACACGTAATTACCAAGTACTACGTTTATACCGATTTACAAGACAAGGTTGGCCTATAGCAAAGCGCCATGCCTACCCAATTCTCCGGAAATATCCCTACAGGAATAAAGGATCTAAATCAGGTGTAGTATACGTAGTATTGCGTATTTATGTCCAGTATCAAATGATCACGTGCTAGGTCTGGGGCTGGAATTGTGTCTGCCCCGTACGAATCACATGTCGGATGTCTGGTGATCAGTCTCTATAATCGGATAAACATGACCTAGTCATAATATCCCGATAGCTGCAGCATTTAAGAATGCTAGTACCGTATCCTACGTGACCATCATCTCCATATGACTGGAGTGACACTTCCATCTTGACATCACACCCAACACACTACGATTCTCAATATACCCAGTATTGGCGTACACAGAACCTGTTAAAGCCCTGGATGACCTCAACCAAAGTATATTGATTGTCGCAAGTATTAGCGGTACAAGTCTCAGGTTAAGACCAAATACACCTACCTTGATTTCGGACTTCCATAGACACAAAGTCATACTACCAATGGAATTCTGATGGGTCTATCCAGAGCGAAGCTGTTTCCTGTACCATCGGTAATACACAACCTCCTATTACACTTGCATGAGTATCCTATACCCAAATATATAAGAACTATACTGTTGTGCCCTCACAACGCGCACAAGTGCAATACTAGTCTTTTACGTATTTATCGATGTCCAATCTCGATAATACTTTGACTAGGGATATTTAATGATTTATCCTTCGTGGACTGATACTGTCTCATATCATTCTCCGTACAGGAAAAAATCAAAGGGACCTCCTATCATTTATATATCTAGGTGATCTAATCACAAATGATAAGAGTGCAATCTCACTCACGCCCTTCAACCCACGCCCGTGATCATCACAAGCAACAACAAAACGCAATAAGCTAGAACCAGTGAACTCTTCACGCCTCCATCACTCTCTCTCATCCCTCTTCACGAGCCAGCCTCCTCATCAACCCCAAGCCACACCTATTCAACAAAAACATACCCTTGCATGTTTATTCACGACCACAAACCCTAACTCTCCTTCAAAAGCTTCACGCAACAACCAGATCATTCACAAACACTCTCATTCTCTCTCTCATCTCATGCACACACTCACTAAAAAACCCTCAACAGCCCACTGACCATGCAGCAAACCCTCACGTAAAACACACCTCAGACCCTTCACGCATCCATCACTCTCACAAACAGCCCCCACGTCCCTCTTCTTAGCAGCCCCTCATCACGCATGAACAAACATCCCCCACGTCCCTCTTCTCAGCGGCCCCTCATCATGCATGAACAAACAGCCCTCACGTTCCTCTTCTCAGCAGCCCCTCATCACGCGTGAACAAACAGCCCTCACGTACCTACTCAGCCCCTCCACTAACGCATGAACAAAAGCCTAAACAACCACAAAACAATCCCCTAAAAATAGTGCAAAATCACCCTTGAAAACAGTCCCTAAACCCCATAAAACAATCCCTGAAATTAGTGCCAAAATAGAGACAAAACAAATAGTGAAACTGACTCGGAAATCGGAGAAAACAGTGAGCAAAACGGCAGTGAAACCGAACCAGCGAACCAAAAAATTTGTGGTGCGTTATCTCTTCCGACGACCACGTAACGTACTTCCAAGAAGCGACTAAAAAGGTAAGACCTGAGGGCACCCTTTGTTATATTTTATTTTGTTGTCCTAGAAACGGCATGATCGGTTGGACGTGGAATACGTCCAACCGGGTATGCGAAGTCCTGTATTGAAAACGTCCAAGTTCTTTGGTCACATGTTTATTATTCCGCATTTATTTCGCATTATTAATCTTTTATCATTTCGCATTTAATTCGTTTATTGTTGTTTTATTATTCTGTATTTGTTTTGTTCTCTTTGGTTATTTATAGTTATATGCATTATCATATTTCATGTATGTCAACATTGGGTTAATGATTGCGTTGTGTTAATGCTTGAGTGTTGCCTATCATGGTATATCAGATGGAAACCCAGACGAAAATTCCATAACCGAATCCGAATGGACGGTAATGCGGTCTGTACTTGGGATACAACTCCACGTACTGCTTGAGGAAACATTCACGCATATGTTCATGAAATTGTGTGCTTGCCATCATGTCGATTTACTTTTATGCATGCAAACTTATATATAGGTTGTATGCGAACTTAGATATAGGTTATTCTTGCGTATGTATGTTGCGTAGACTTGGTTAGATTATTGCACAAATCCATTCATTACAAGTGGCATAAGTAAGGGACCATTCTGAACCCAATGGTTTCTGTGTCCTACAGTCTGGCGAATCCTTTGGGGATAGTGAATCAGCCCTGAAATAATGCCTTGTAATGTTTGTGATTTTTGTTTTAGTTAACCGTGTCTATAGTGGGTTGAAGAGGTTTAATCAAAGGCACTATTAGAGCTAAGTAATGGTTTGGTGTTTTCCTTCATTCATTACCATTTTTTATAAGGAAAAGCTGTGAAGGCACCTAGATAATCATTTACTCGAAGCTTACTGTGATGGACTAATTTGGAGGACTTGTTGTTTATTCCTCTCACCAAGGCGATAAGAGCCTAAGAGGCTTGGGTATTTAAGAGAGTCCGCTCCACCCTCCCTCTGGGGAATCTTCAATAGGAAATCCATCTGACAGTCAGTCATGCATCATAACGCGTTGGCATATACCTTAACGTATAAAAAAGGTGCGCTCACTTGGTCGCTCGGACCCTTGAGTGGGGAGACCTAGTTGTGGGCAATCCTTCACCGACGAGAGCCTTTGTCTATACCCCTATAAACCCGCATATGAACTGTAATTGTATGACCAATAAAAACTATCCATTTATCGTCATTTGGATTCAAGTGGACCTTTCGTCATGAATTGTGAACTTGTTGGGCCATTTAAATTGGGACGAGCTCGCCTCTTATGAAGATTGGGCCAAAAGTTTCTAAAATGTCGATGGGCCACTTTGTGTTTGGGCTCCTTTTCATTTGAAGTTGTTTAGCCACGTTATCACAAAAGTGTAAACCTGTTGGGCCTTTTTCAACTAGGACAAGCTTGCACCTCGCAATAGTATGATTGAATGCTTTAAAATGATAATGGGCCGACTTGTATGAAAACCTTGATGTACTTAGAAGATCCAAACATGATCCAAATATGTCAGAAGAATGAGTCTGATATCTGTTTTGATAACCACATGCATATTATACCTCATACATCGCACGCATCTCATGCATCTCATGCATACATGCATCATGTTAACCCTGTGTCTTAAAAGCCATCATGGATATCTGTTGGGTTAGGGGTAAAAGAAGACTTGTCAAAAAGAGTTTAGCGAACATGGATATCGGGAAAGGGATGCCGAGAAACATAAAACGTTATGGCAAGGATAGAAAGACCATTGGGGGGCCTTCAACAAAAAAAAGAAAGAAAAAAAGAAAAGAGAAAAAAAATTGTTTGTTTTTAGTCCTTAATAGTTAGGCATAAGTCCAATGATAAACTCTTGATGTGCTTTTATCTGATACTTTGAGTGATTGATCTATGTTAGACTCGTAAGCACTTCACTATAGGTTCTTAGCGGTGAAAACCTGAGTAGTTGGCAAGGTGACTAGTTGAAGCAATTGTAGGTCGGTGAATGACCGTTTGCTTAGATGTCTATCTTGATTTGCTTATGTTATGATGTGTGGTATGGTTGAAAATGAAAGAAAAGTCTCTAAAGAAAACAATTGAACCACCTATAACCGATAAGCGTGAAGCTACCCATGGGCGAGTATTAGGACCACCATGAGGAGAAATGCTACCTTAAAGGGTAGGTGTTTTGAAAAAAAAAGAAAAAAAAAGAAGTTCAAAATGAAAAGAAAAAAAAGAGTGAGACAACAGAAAAAGAAAACCATACCACATTGAGCACAGAAAAGCAACTGCATGGCATAATTGAGACATCTAGGTTGGTTTGACCCATCGATCCCAATTTTTTGACGAAATCATTGAGTTGGCTTACCAGGGGATGAATCTGCAAATGAACCTTTGCACACACATACTTTGAGTCTGGCTTAGATCATTTATTCAAAGACTTGGATTTGAGTTGCGTTGAATGTTTTGAAAGTTCTCCGGTTTCAATACTGGACATTCTTTGAGGACAATAATATGTATAGCTATTGGGACTATTTCGTAGCATGTGATATAATATGATGATATAGAATGTCCACCTTGACCTAATGCAAGCAGCAGAGAGCAGAAAGCTAAACCAAGACTGGGGGCGACCAGTCTACCACCTCGCGAATCAGGGACATAATGAGATATTGAGTCATAGGACCAAAGAGAACCAACCAATCACCAGAAGAGAATTGGCAAAAGGAAACTGTAAGCATGCCTAGAGGGCGACCAAAGACATTAGTAGGCGAAGGGCGCCAGAGAGCACAAGGAAGGCCTAACCCATCGGAATACGAAACACATCCATGCATACATGCATACATGTCACATACACGTATTTTTTGTTTTGTTTTTGTTCGCAGGTTTTGAAGAAAAGGAAAAAGCGGCAAAGACAAGAAGTTTGGGGAATAAATCCCAGGGTCCAGGCCCACACTATCAGAAGTTTCGGGAATGAATCCCAGGGTCGAGGCCCACACTATCAACAGTTTCGGGAATGAATCCCAGGGTCGAGGCCCACATCATCAGTAGTTTTGGGAATGAATCCTAGGGTCGAGGCCCACACTATCAGCAGTTTCGGGAATGAATCCCAGGGTCGAGGCCTACATCATCAGTAGTTGGGAATGAATCCCAGGGTCGAGGCCCACACTATCAGCAGTTTTGGGAATGAATCCCAGGGTCGAGGCCCATACTATCAGCAGTTTCGGGAATGAATCCCAGGCTCCAGGCCCACATATCAGCAGTTCCGGAAATGAATCGCATGGTCGAGGCCCACATTGTCAGCAGTTTCGGGAATGAGTCCCAGGGTCGAGGCCCACATCAGTATCGGTTTTGGGGATGAGTCCCAGGGTCGAGGCCCACAGCAGTATCAGTTTTGGGGATAAGTCTCAGGGCCGAGGCCCACATCAGTATCAGTTTTGAGGATGAGTCCCAGGGTCGAGGCTCAGTTTTGGGGATGAGTCCCAGGGTCGAGGCCCACATCAGTATCAATTTTGGGGATAAGTCCCAAGGTCGAGGCCCATATCAGTATCAGTTTTGGGGATGAGTCACAGGGTCGAGGCCCACATCAGACGCCGGAAATGACACTCCAGAAATGGAGCACAGTTCAGAAATGGACCACTATCACATCAGCGACGACTCAGAAATGAGGTTTAGGACGCCGGAAATGGCACTCCGGAAATGGAGCACGGTTCAGAAATGGACCATCACATCAGCGACACCTCGGAAATGAGGTTTAGCATGCCGAAAATGGCACTCCAGAAAATGGAGCACGGTTCAGAAATGGACCACTATCAGATTAGCGACGCCTCGAAAATAAGGTTTAACATGCCGAAAATGGCACTCCGGAAATGGAGCACGTTTCGGAAATGGACCACTATCACATCAGGGACGCCTTGGAAATGAGGTTTAGCATGCCGAAAATGACACTCTGGAAATGGAGCACTGTTCGAAAATGGACCATCACATCAGCGACGCCTCAGAAATGAGGTTTAGCATGCCGGAAATGGCGCTCCGGAAATGGAGGACGGTTCGGAAATGGACTATCACATCAGCGACGCCTCGAAAATGAGGTTTAACACGCCGGAAATGGCACTCCGGAAATGGAGCATGATTTGGAAATGGACCATCACATCAGCGACGCCTTGAAAATGAGGTTTAAAATGCCGAAAATGGAACTCCGGAAATAGAGCACGGTTCGGAAATGGACCACAACTATCACAACCGCGACGCCTCGGAAATGAGGTTTAGCATGCCGGAAATGGCACTCCGGAAATGGAGCAAGGTTCGGAAGGGGACCACAACTATCACAACAGTGACGCCTCGGGAATGAGGTTTAGCATGCCGAAAATGGCACTCCGGAAATGGAGCACGGTTCGAAAATGGACCACAATCTCAACTCAATGGAAATGGACCACCTCTTATCAGTTCAGTTCGGTAGTGATTCCTAGAGATCGCAGCATCTTACATGGATGAACCTCAGGGGTCGCAATATCTCACCACCACATCAACTCAGTTCGAAGCAGCAGGCAAGTCAAGCAGCAGCTGGCGAGCCAGGTAAGTAAAAATGCATGAATAACTTGGATAGGATTGTCATTGTCACACACTGCACAAGTCCCATCAAAGTGGGGGCGATTGTAGGCACTGTATTTTTATATATAAGTCCCGATGATGAGCCTCGTATGGAGACACTACCCTTTAAGTTGTGGAAGTCGCGGGAAACGGACGTCAGAAATGAAGATTCAGAAATCAATACCTTGTTGGACTTAATTCGTTTGCTTAGCTTCGGGTTCGCTCGTTGGATCTCTGTTTTAAAATTCATCCTAAGCCCACACACTACCAACCACACACCCAAGCCCACCAACTAGCCATCCTACACGCCCATAAGCCTCCAAGCCCATTAAATCACCTTCCTAATTAAATTAAATCACATGCTTCAACTAAATAAAATCAAATAAAATCCCATAAATCACCTTCCTAATTAAATTAAATCACATGCCTAAACTAAATAAATTAAATAAATCAAATAAATCCCTCTCCTAACTAAATAAATCACCTTCCTAAATTAAAGAAATCTTTTCCTTATAACAAACTAATTTAATCTTCCCCATGATCACACAATCTCCATTTCCTACCCATACAGGACAATCCTAACCCTCTCCTATAAAAAGAGACATAAACCACACCCTCTCTTCCCTAGACTCTCACGACACAACACACAAAAATAATAAATCCTATTCCTCTCTCACTCCAGACAAACTCTCGACTTCTCTCTTTTTCCAAGCCCACTGACCATGCAGCAAACCCTCACATAAAACACACCTCAGCCCCTTCACGCAACACCATACTCAGCCAGCTCACTCACGCCCTTCAACCTACGCCCGTGATCATCACAAGCAATAACAAAATGCACTAAGCCAGAACCAGTGAACTTTTCACGCCTCCATCACTCTCTCTCCTCCCTCTTCACGGCAGCCCTCCTTCATCAACCCTAAGCCACACCTATTCAACAAAAACATACCCTTGCATGTTTCTTCGCGACCACAAATCCTAACTCTCCTTCAAAAGCTTCACGCAACAACCAGATCATTCACAAACCCTCTTCTTCTCTCTCTCATCTCATGCACGCACTCACTAAAAACCCTAAACATCCCACTGACCATGCAGCAAACCCTCACGTAAAACACACCTCAGCCCCTTCACGCCTCCATCACTCTCACAAACAGCCCCCACGTCCCTCTTCTCAGCAGCCCCTCATCACGCATGAACAAAAAGCCCCCACATCTCTCTTCTTAGCAGCCCCTCATCATGCATGAACAAACAGCCCCCACGTCCCTCTTCTCAGCAGCCCCTCATCATGCATAAACAAACAGCCCCCACGTCCCTCTTCTCAGCAGCCCCTCATCATGCGTGAACAAACAGCCTTCACGTACCCACTCAGCTCCTCCACTAACGCATGAACAAAAGCCTAAACAACCACAAAAAAATCCCCTAAAAACAGTGCAAAATCACCCTTGAAAACAGTCTCTAAACCCCATAAAACAGTCCCTGAAAATAGTGCCAAAACAGAGACAAAAATAGCGGTGAAACCGACTCGGAAAGCGGAGAAAACAGTGAGCAAAATGGTAGTGAAACCGAACCAGCGAACCAGAAAAGTTATGGAGCGTTAACCCTTCCGATGACCACGTAACGCACTTCCAAGAAGCGACTAAAAAGGTAAGACCTGAGGGCACCCTTTGTTATATTTTATTTTGTTGTCTTGGAAACGGCATGCTCGGTTGGACGTGGAATACGTCCAACCGGGTATGTGATGTCCTATATTGAAAACGGCCAAGTTCTTTGGTCATATTTTATTATTCCGTATTTATTTCGCATTATTAGTCTTTTATCATTTCGCATTTAATTTCCATGTATTATTGTTTTATTATTCCGCATTTGTTTTGTTCTCTTTGGTTATTTATAGTTATATGCATTATCATATTTCATGTATGTCAACATTGGGTTAATGATTGCGTTGTGTTAATACTTGAGTGTTGCCTCTCGTGGTATATCAGATGGAAACCCAGACGTAAATTCTGTAGTCGAATTCGAATGGACGGTAATGCGGTCTGTACTTGGGATACAACTCCACGTACTGCTTGAGGAAACGTTCACGCATATATTCATGAAATTGTATGCTTGACATCATGTCGATTTACTTTTATGCATGCAAACTTAGATATAGGTTGTATGCGAACTTAGATATATGTTATTCTTTGTATGTATGTTGCACAGACTTGGTTAGATTATTGCACAAATCCATTCATTACAAGTGGCATAAGTAAGGGACCATTCCGAACGGTTTGAGGTCTTCCCTTGCGAGGGGTGAGTGCGGCCTTAAATCATTTCCCAGTTCACACTAGGTGGTGACTCCATTTTATTTCTCTGGTTTATTCCCCCGCGGCTACTCTGTACTCCCGACTGTGTCGCGAGCCTGGAACAGCGTCGCCGATTTCTGTGTCCTACAGCTGTTACATATAAACATCCTCTAAAAGGTTTCCGTAAAGGAAAGCGGTTTTGACGTCCATATGCCATATTTCATAATTGAAATATGCAGCAATAGCAAGCATTATCTAAATGGATTTAATCATGGTAACAGGTGAAAAAGTTTCGTCGTAATCGACACCATGTCGTTGACGATACCCTTTCGCTACAAGCCTAGCTTTGTACGTTTATATGTTGCCATCCATGTCCATCTTATTCTTGAAGACCCATGTACAACCAATCGGCCTAACGTCTTCGGGTACATCAACCAGTGCCCAAACTTGGTTGGTATACATAGAATCCATTTCGGACTACATGGCCTCTTGCCATAAAGCGGAGTCGATACCTTGTATCGCTTCCTCATACGTAGCCGGTTCATCTTCCACAATAAGATTAATATCTACATGAGGTGAGATCAGAAACCCATACCTCTCAGGTTGTTTTCTGACTCTCTCCGATCTATGCGGTTATTATGTATTAGAAGATTGTGGTACAGTCTCATCCTTGATGAACTATTTATGTTCCGTTAGGGAGTCGGTGTCAGGAATAGTATCACTCTGATTTTCATCGAGTTCTACTTTCCTCCCACTTACCACTGCATTTAGGAATTCCATTTCGAGGAAAACCGCATGGAGAGCAACAAAAGTTTTGTTCTCTTGTGGGTTGTAGAAGTAATATCCTTTGGTTTCCCTTGGATAACCTACAAATAGGTACTTTTCCGATATGGGTTCTAGTTTGGTACCATCCAAACGTTTAACATATGCCCAGCATCCCCAAATCTTCAGGAATGAGAAACCTGGTTTCTTTCCTGTCCATATTTCATATGGAGTCTATCCAACAGACTTTGACGTAACCTTATTCAAAATAAGTATTGCAATATTCAATGCATATCCCCAGAAGGAAATTGATAGCTCAGTGCGACTCATCATAGACCTTACCATATCCAACAAAGTTCGGTTTCTCTGTTCGGACACACCGTTCAATTGAGGTGTTCCGGGAGGAGTCCACTGTGAAAGAATACCATACTCTTTCAAGTAATCGAGAAACTCATTGCTCAGGTATTCTCCATCACGGTCCGACCGTAATGTTTTAATACTTTTTCCGATCTGTTTTTCTGCTTCGTGTCGAAACTCTTTGAATTTCTCAAAAGTTTCCGACTTGTGTCTCATAAGATACACACAACCATAACGCGATACATCATTCGTAAAGGTTACGAAGTATTCATATCCACCTCTAGCCTGGCTAGACATGGGCCCACATACGTCACTATGAACGAGGGCTAACAGTTTGGTGGCACGTACACCTTTACCGCTAAAAGTCATTTTAGGCATTTTACGTAATAAACAAGATTCGCAGTCGTCATATGAATTATGATCAAATTCGTCCAAGTATCCACTCTTCGAATGTGTGGATATACGAGTCTTGTTAATGTGTCCCAGACGACAATGCCACAGATAAGTTTCATTTTTTTACTTAATTTTAGCCTTTTGTTTGTCATGTTATATGTTTGAGATTCATTTATATTCAAAATATAAAGAACATTATTAGCATCAGCAATACATATCTCAAAATCATCTTTATAAACAAAACACCCAGTGTTCCGGAATACAAAGATATACCCACATTGGGTTAAACAAGATACAGAGATAATGTTTCTAGTCAAACTAGGTACATAATAACGGTCTGATAAAGTAAGTGCATGCTCTGCGGGAAGTTCCAAAACATAGGTCCCTACAACCAAAACAGCGACTCTCATCTCAATTCCAACTCTTAGGTCAATCTCGCCTGAAGCCAGTCTCCTGCTAATCTGCAGATCATGCACATCAGTACATATATGAGTACCACATCCAAAATCAAAAATCTAATTTTTAAAACTAGAAGTAGACATGTTTATTTCAATAACAAACATACCGGAAGCCGGAGCCTTGCTCGCCTCCACTTCCTTCATATGCGCCTTGTACTCACGGCAGTCACGCTTCCAGTGACCCCGTTTTCCACACTGTAGGCAGACATCTTAGGATTTGTCCTTTGCCTTCCCAGAATACTTTGATGATTTGGCCTTGCCCTTTCTTTTCTTCTTCTTCACACCTGCAGAAGCCTTCGGCCAAGCCTTGGCCTTCTGAGATGTCGAAGTGAAATGCGCCTCACCCCAACAGTCGGGCAGAGACTGTAGGATCAAATCTATGGAAGTCTCAGCCTCGAAGGTTATGCCTAGCTGCACCTAGTTCGTTCGAACACACAAACAATCATCTGCGACACATAGTGCTCAACAGATGTACCCTCTGACATACGTGAGCGAAAGAGCTTCTTTTGCAATTCATACTTCTGAGATCTAAGATTAGATCTATGAAGGTTCTTCAATTTCAACATCATGTTGTAGGGATCCAATCCATTGTTTTGACGATGAATTGAGGATTCATTGCGGCAAGCATGACAGACTGAGCAGTTGAATTGTCATCATTATGAGTCTTCCAAAGCTCATAATCAACTACCCACTCATGTCCGGGCTCAGGCCCGAGAGGTCTGTCTATAACATAGAGCAACTTCTCAGCTCCCAGGACAATCATGAGATTCATCTCCTAATCTGGAAAATTAGCGTTGTTAAAGACATTATCACCCATGATGATGTCTCTAACGCTAATCTTTCCAGCCATCTTGATTGCAATAGTCCAACTATTCAATCAACGATATCGGGTACAATCAAATGTATTGATTACTATAGTCCAACTATATAATCAACTACAAGTGAATAGTTTGAATACAGTCTAACTGTTCAATAAAAATAATAAAATATTAGTCCAACTAATATAAATATATAATGACGAAAATAATTTAAAAGCGCGTATTTGGCAAGTATTAAACGAAATTACAAATCTAATATTGGCATCCCACTATTTTTCGGCGAGCCTCTAACCCTCTGTTGAGTACTCGAGAAACTCAGTTTCCTAGTGGGCTAGGATCCCGTTAAATAACACACAACCTTGACTTTGGCCAACAAGCTGTATGAAACTTAACTAGGTAGATCTCTAAGATCAGTTGGATCCCATCCAATTCATAGATCCTGTAGGTCGACCTCCAAGTCCAAGATATATATCCAATATATATTTCCTAATATTTTCCTCTAAATCAACTAAGCCTTGGCTTTGGCTCAACAAGCTTAATAATTCCAGTTAAGCGTGACCTATTGACAGTGGGAAAACTTTGTAATCCATGTCGATGTACATAAGTGACCTTGACTTTGGCTAATAAGTCACAACTACCCAAGACATGTGATATATATAACAAAGCTTTCGTGGTTCAAAAACATCCGAGATGGACAATGATCTTGACTTTGGCCAACAAATCAAAGCCAATCTTGGATCTTGAGAAGGAACCACTCAATGGAAGGAAAAACGCTTAATATTAAAGTGAAGGTTTTTGTGTAAATTGGCATCCAATTTATTATCTTTGATTAGGTCTCATCATACACCCTTAAACATGCATTCTAAAAGCATAATAAGGCATGAATAAATTAATAATGATATGCGGATGGATATATAACAAACTTTGTTCCTAGAACAAATCTCTTCATTTCCTCTCTCCCACTAGCACTATACATACTTCTACTCAATTAGATAATACATTAAAGAAACCTTATTTACATTGAATGGATTGGTGAGAAGAAATACAAAGAGTAAAGAGATAATAGGCTGGACACGCAGGTCCAATTTAATAAATTCCAAATTTATTACAACAATTTCCAAAATTGCCCCCACCCTTCTAATATCCATCTGATATACATTATTCATACAAATACATCCAAGTATTCACACAAAGCATGCTATCAATCAATCTAATCCAATTAATTAATCTTTGATTAATGACCATCCAATGTTCATACAACGATTTGATTTGCGCGAGTCCAACTCGTTTAAGAATAAATACTCAAAGTACGTATTCTTGAATTATATCGAACTATAATTTTTAAATCCAATTTAATTTGTATTCAATACTAATTTGAATTTAATTCTAAATTAAATAATTACACTTATTTATGTGCCTTAAAGACTTGGATTCCAAATCCAATCCAATTGGATCTCAAATGCCCAATTAGCATCAAATGCTTATTTAATTAAAGTCCAATGGGCTTTCAATTAATTCTTTAGGCATGGGCTTTGGCCAATATGGATCCAATCCAATAGCCAAGGCCCAATAAGGAATCACCATTTTTCCAAAAATCAATTTAGGCCCATTAGGCCCAATTAAATTATTAAAGGCCCAAAAGTTATATTTGGATTTTATGGAAATGGTTTTAGGCCCAATTTGGATCCAATCCAATTGTCCAAAATCATGCTTGGCCCAACCAAGCCCATTAAACCCAAATACAACAAATTAGCCTAATCTAATTTAAAGACTAATTTATTATTAACATAATATTCCAAATATCACATTAATTTAATTAAAGTGTAATTGCCATAATTAATTAATTAAACTAATATTTCCAAAACATCAATTAAACTAATTGATCATGCTTTAATCATCCAATTCATGTCCAACACAAATTGAAGCAAAATCAATCCATCACAACATACTATAGCTCACGGCAATATCATGAAATAACATTCAATTTTGATTTCAATCCAATTAAACCAACAATTAATATTCAATTCATGATTTAAACTCATCCGATAGTCTAAAATTAAAAAATCACCATGAGAATGCTAGGGTATTATTTTCGGCCATGCTAAGATATTTGGGGAAAAATTAATCTAATCAATTTTCTCAAAATCTATGATGCACAAATCCAATTAATCATCATCAAATCACAACCAAACAACCAATTTGGAAAAATACATACTCCAAACACAAAATCCCCAAATAAAGTATATAAACCCTAAATACAAATCATGCTTATATATGGCTCATGATACCATTGTTAGTGTCCTAGACACGCCCAATGTCTCTAAGTCATGATATTGTGTGTGAATGATCAAGTGAGTTTGCGGAAAAAACTTACAATGAACGGATGTGAGATTTCAAAAATCTTTCTTTGTTGGAAGCTCCAAGCTTTATGTTGAGTGTATCCAACCCAATGGTGAGTTTTCCTATCACCTTACTCAACTCAAAATGTGCTAGCAAGCTTGAAATTTTGCAACAAGAACTTCAAAGAGAGGAGGAGGCTCATGCATTTTAGAGGAAAGAGAGAAGATGAAGTTTTGATATTTTATTTTCTAAAAACTAATACAAATGTTGACTTTCCAAAAGGTGTATATCTTTTCAAAAAAAGAAAAAAGCAAAGTGTGTTGAGCAAGTTTCTTTAAATGCTCCCATCTACTTCCATCAACTTGGTGACAATTGATGTGAGGTAGTGAGTCCCACCACTTAAATTCAAAATTCAAGTTGGGTTAGACAACACACTTCGGGCTCGGGTTCGTTTAATCCGATTAAACGAATTTTTCCGTTGCAACGTAATTAAATCCAATTTAATTAAATAATAATGTCTAGCAAAATTATTAGGAAAGTCGCTTACGAATTAATTCCAAATTAATTCGTTAAAATCCAATTTTAATTCCGCATTGAAATCCGATTTCAATTGATATATCTAATATATTATTTAATCGATTAATTCCAAATTAATCGCGTTATCTCTTCTATTTAAATTTTATCCCAGATAAATTCTTACCGTAATTAATCCCAGATTAATTTTCTCTCTCATAATTAATCCCAGATTAATTCTGTTCGAGTCAAATATCATCGATAAATCTTTGGGAAGTGACCCAGGAGATCCCTGGATATGTTGGTAGTAAATCCGATTGTCGGACTATCGGACACATGCGTACTTCTCACTGATTTACAAGACATGGTTGGCTTCTAGCAAAGCACCGTGCCTACCCAATTCTCCAGAAATATTCAAAGAGAAATATATAATCTATATCATGCATAGTATACTATGTATTGCGTATTACGATCCAGTATCAGATGTCACATGTTAGGCCTGGGCTGGAATTGTGTCTGCCCCGTACGAAGCATATATCGGATCACTAGCAACTAGTCTCAGTAATCAGATAATCATGACCTAGTCATACTATCCCGATAGCTGCAGCATTTGAGAGTACTAGTTCTGTATCCATGCGTGATCATCATCTCCATATGACTGAAGTGATACTTACATCTTGACATCACACCCAATACACTACGATTCTCAGTAAACCCAGAAGAGGCGTACACAGAACCTGTTAAAGCCCCGGATGACCAAAACCAAAGCGTATTGATTGTCGCAAATATTAGCAATGCAAGTCTCATATTAAGACCACATACACCTACCCTGATTCGGATTCCCATAGACACATAGTCATATTACCAATGGGATTCCGAGGGGTCTATCTAGAGCGAAGCTGTTCCCGGTCCAACGGCTAACAGAACCTCCTATCACACTTGCATAAGTATCCAATACTTAAATATATGAGAACTATGACGTTAAGCTTCCATAACGCGCACAAGTGTAATACTAGTCTATTCCGCATTATCGATGTCTAGTCTCGATAATACTACGACTAGGGATATTTAATGATTAAACCGTTCATGGATTAATACTGTCTCATATCTTATTAATCCGGAACTAATCATAAGGACTTTTATCATTTATATATATTCAAGTAATCTAGTTACAAATTGATAAAATAGCAATTTCCTTTGTCACATAGTTAATTTGTACAAAAACCACAATATCTTTTACAAATAGTGATGCTATGGGTCATAATTGTCCAACAATAATACCACGCAATCATTAATGCAATGAAAGTAGATGCGAAATAATATAGCACAACATAAACAAAAGTAAAAGCGAAACATTAAAATAATGATAAATGCGAGTAAATAGATGGAAAAGACAAATAACAATAATAAATAACAAAGTAAATGCGAAATAATAAATAAAGATAAATAATAAAACTAAGTGCGGAATAATAAAACAAATAACACAAAATAAATGCGAAATAGTAAATAGCGGTGAATAAATAAAATAAAAAAATATAAAAGTGGAATAAAGAAATAACAATAAATAAAAAGATAAATAATGAAATAAACACGAAATAAAGAAAAGTGTGACCGAAAGTTTGGCCGTCTATAATGTAGGACTTTGCATACTTGGCTGGACGTATTTCACGTCCAGCCAGGCGTGCCGTGTCCGGAACTATAAAAGTAAATAGGGTAAGGGTGCCCTCAGGTCTTACCTTTTAAGTTATTTCTCGGAAGTGCGTTAGGTCATCGTCAGAATGATTAAAGCGCTGTTTTTTTCTGGTTTGCTTGTTCAATGTATCTGCTTACTGTTTTATTATTCTTGGGCTGTTGTTTTAGGGGACTATTTGTGCGGTTTTTGGTGATTGGTTTGTGCGGTTTTTAGGGACTATTTTGGGTTGTTTATTCACTGCTTTTTTGGACTGTTCTTCGGTGATTGTAGGGGCTATTTTCTGCGGTTTTTGGACTGTTTTGGGGGATGTTTTTTTTGTATTTTTTGTGTCAGTGGTGGGGCATTTTTATTTGTTTGTATTTGGTTTCACGGTTGTTTGTTGCTTGGCTGGTGTGGTGTGTTTTGTTTGTGTGTGTCAGTGAAGGCTGGGATTTGGGTGAAGGCTTTTTGTTGTTTGTGTGTGTCAGTGAAGGCTGGGATTTGGGTGGCTGTTTGGCTTGGTTGGTGTGGTGGACTGCTATTTGTTGTTGCTTGCCGTGAGTCTCTTTAGTGGCTGGTTGATTTTGTTGTTTGCGTCTAAGGGTGAAGAGCTTAGTTTTGTTGCTTGATTGTGCAGTGAGAAGACTGTGTGTTGTTGTCTTATTTTTGGCGAGAAAAATAGAGTTAGGGTTCTTGTTATATCGTGAGTTTATAAGCCAAAATGAGAGAGTGTATGTGAGAGAGAGCCTAGGGTTTTTCTTATCAAATTGTTGTGAGTGTGAGAGAGAGAAAGAGAGCTAGCCCTCACTTGGTTTGGTCCTTTTTAAGTTGTGCTTCCTAGGTTTTTGTTAGGCATCCTAGGGTTTATTTTCCTATTCTTTTTGTATGTGTGGCCGCCACTCTATCTCCTTTTGCCTTATGTGTCAAGATTTTCTTTCCATGTTAATGTGTTTGAGGGATTTCTAATCTTTTATAATTGGAAGGTCATTTGAAGAGGATTTGGCACATATGTTTTGCATGGGGTTTTATTATTTGGGAAGGCTTGGGCGTGTGGGCTTTGTGGATGGGTTATATGGGCCTTGTGTGCGTGTATTTTGAGGACAAATGGGCTTTCATGGGTTGCGGGGGTTTTTTGAGCCTAGGCTAAGGTTTGAAACAGAAATTGACTAAGCGATCTGAGGTTAGCTAGTGAGTTCAAATCCGATAAGGTACGAATTTTAGAGTTTTCCGTTTCGGCATTCGTTTCCCGCGACTTTTGTAACTTTTGAGGTAGTGCCTCCATACGAGGCTCATCATTGGGCTTCATGCAAAAAGATAGTGCCTACAGTCGCCCCCATTTTGATGGGACTTGTGTAGTGTGTGACAGTGATAACCCTATCAAAGTTATGCATGCATTTTTACAAACCTGGTTCGTCGGCTGTCGCCGGATATACCTGTTGTTTTGCGAGATACTTCGAATTGAGTTGATTTGGTAATGTGGTGCTTCAACCCTGGTTCATTCTCGAACCATTACTGACGTGAGATGGTTCATTCCCGAACCGTTACTGATGTGAGATGGTTCATTCCTGAACCGTTACCTGGTGTGATATGATTCATTCCCGAACCGTCCTAGGCTTCATTCCCGAACTAAGTTGAGTTGATGGTGAGGTGCTTCGACCTCTGGGCTTCATTCCCGAACCATCATGGGCTTTATTCCCGAACTGAGATGAGGTGATGGCGAGGTGCTTTGACCTCTGGGTTTCATTCCCGAACCATCCTGGGCTTCATTCCCGAACTGAGTTGAGTTTATGGCGAGGTGCTTCGACCTTTGGGCTTCATTCCCGAACCATTCTAGGCTTCATTCCCGAACTGAGTTGAGTTGATGGCGAGGTTCTTCGACCTCTGGGCTTTATTCCCGAACCATCATGGGCTTCATTCCTGAACTGAGTTGAGTTGAGTTGATGGCGAGGTGCTTCGACCTCTAGGCTACATTCCCGAACCATCATAGGCTTCATTCCCGAGCTGAGTTGAGTTGATGGCGAGGTGCTTCGACCACTGGCTTCATTCCCAAACTATCTTGGGCTTCATTCCCGAACTGATTTGAGTTGATGGTGAGGTGCTTCGACCTCTGAGCTTTATTCCCAAACTATCTCTGGGTGATAACATTTTGGTCCATCTGCGTGACTCTATGATGATAAGGTGTTTCGACCTCTGGGATTCATTCCCAAACTGATGATAATGTGGGCCTCAACCCTAGGATTCCTTCTTGAACTGTCGAAATGATGGGGGGCACTTCGCCCCCTGATCTGTCCTCATTCTCGAGGCTCTTTGCTCATCTTTATTCTTGAGGTTGTTCTCCATTCCCGGAGTGCCATTCCTAGCTTGCTCGTCCTCACCCCCGAGGAGTTACTCGTCCTTATTCCCGAGGTTGTTCTCTATTCCTGGAGTGCAATTTCTGGTTTGCTCATCTTCGCCGCCTTTTCTTTTTCTTCAAAGCCTGCGAACAGAAAACAAAAATTATGTATATGCGACATGTATGCATGTATGCATGGATGCATTCCCTATTCCGTTGGGTTTTCTTTGTCTAATTGGCTTGATGTCATCTTTGGTTAGGCATTCCTTGTGCTCTTCTGCTCATGAGAAACTATGGTCGCCCCATTGGCCTACTTGCAGTTTCCTTCTACCAGTTCTCTTCTGGTGATTGCTCAGTTCTCTTTGGTCACATGGCTCGAGATCCTGCCGTGTCCCTTGTTCGCGAGGTGTTAGACTGGTCGCCCCCATAACTGGATCAGCTTTCTGCTCTTTGCTACCTGCATCGGGTCACGGTGGATTTCACCTTTTTGAAAGTGACCTCATCCTTTTTGGGATACTGAAAGTCATGTCTTCCGATTCCCAAAATATGCCCTCTTTCGGAGGAGTTTGCTGCCATTCTTGGCTTGGATTTTTCTCTTATTACCCTTCCTGCGATGTTGCGTTTCCAATGTCTATAACTTCAGGAGGCCTTCGAAGTTTTCCTTATTTTGTAGGTTCGTACTATCTTTTGCTTAAGTTGTCTCCCAATAGTTACACATATTATTGTCCTCAAAGAATGCCCAGTAATGAAACCAGAGAACCTTCAAAACACTCAATGCAACTCAAATCCAAGTCTTTGAATAAATCATCCAGGCCAGACTCACAGTGTGTGTGTGTAAAGGTTCATTTACAGTTTAAATCCTAGGTAAGCCAACTCAATGATTTCGTTTAAAAATTGGGATCGATGGGTCAAACCAACCTAGATGTCGTAATTATGCCCTGCAATTGCTTTTCTGTGCTCAATATGGTATGATTTTCTTTTACTTTTCCTTTGTCTCTATTTTTATTTTATTTTTTGGAACTTTTCTTTTTTTTTTCTTTTTTTTCAACATACCTACCCTTTAAAGTAGCATTTCTCTTCATGGTGGTCCTAATACTCGCCCATGGGTAGCTTCACGCTTATCAGTTATATGTGGTTTAATTTCTTTGCTTTAGAGACTTTTCTTTTATTTTCAACCATACCACACATCATAACACAAGCAAATCAAGATAGACATCTAAGCAAACAGTCATTCATCGACCTGCAATTTCTTCAACTATTCACTTTGCCGACTACTCATGTTTTCACTGCTAAGAACCTATGATTAAGTGCTTATGAGTCTAACATAGATCAACTACTCAAAGCATTAGATAACAGTACATCAAGAACTTATTGTTTCTAAGATTTCACCCGAAAGCAAACAATTTCACCATTGGACTCATGCTTAACTATTAAGGACTAAAAACAAACAATTTTTTCTGGCTGAAGGCCCCCCAATGGTCCTTTTATTCTGGCTATAAAAATTTTTTTTCTTTTCTTTTTCATGCAAGAAGCTTGGTGGTTGAGAGTTTGGAAGACAAAGCTTTCAGGCAGGACGGAGTTGATCATGTATGTGTGTGGTGGAACAGAGTGGTAGTTGGATTTTTCTTTTTCCGGGGTCGGATATCTTATGGGTGTCAATGAGGTCTTGGATCTCATGCCTGAGGCGGGCGCACTTGTCAGTTTTGTGGCCTTTTTCCTGATGGAAGTGACAGTATAGGTTTAGGTCGAAGTAGTGTGGCACAAGGTTTGGAAATGGTCTAGGTTCTAAGGGTCTTAGGAGTCTTTGCCTTTTCAGCTTTTCAAACACCTTTGACAAAGGTCTACCAAGATTGGAGAATCGCCTGTGTCTGATGGCAGCGACCTCAACAGGAGCGGGCTTGGTATTTGAAGGCCCCTTAATGGTCCTTCTATTCTGGCCATAAAACTTTCTGTTCTCGGCTTCTTCTTCCTCGATATCCATGACAGTTTCTCTTAGTTGTCGAAAGTCATTAATCATGAAGGTCATTCTCCTCAGCTTCTTATAGATAGAGGGCTTGGTGCCCTTAATGATCATCTTGATCTGGTCCTTCTCCGACGGCCGAGTCTGCATCTTCAAGAGCTGGCTTCTCCAGCGATCCACATAATCTTTGAAGTTCTCCTCTGACTTCTGTTTGGTGTTTTCTAGGTCACGGAGTGACAAGTCTATCTCCAGGTTTGTGACATATTGGTTCAGAAAGGCCTCTACTAATACCCTCAAATCATCCCTGACCTTTCTCTCCAGGTCGTGATATCATACTACGGGCGCCCCTTCTAGTGACATCCCGAACATCTTCTGCACTTGGCGCTTCAAAAACCCACTGAACTCATCACTGAAATATATTGTCGGAGATGGACCCTAGGATCTCCGTTCCCGTTGAACTTGGCCATGTCAGGCATCTTAAACTGAGGAGGCAACTGTTCTTCGAAAGTCATCGCATCATAGTCTAACAGATCTTCATGTTTACCCTTCAGCTTGCGCGTAACTGACTCTACTTGTTCTCTGAGTTTCTGTAGTTCTACCTGAGACCCGGCTACCCTTCCCGCGGTATACTCAGCCATGTCATAATTAAAAATAGGGATTTCTTCGCTCACCCTTTTCGGAGGCACCTCACGTCTGGCATTCTCATAGTTTTATGTTCCCACTGTGTGGGGTACTGCCAAACTGGCCACAGCATTGGTCAAAGCTTGTAGTTGCTCAGTAATTTTGGTGACGTTGGTCTCCAACTGATCCATGCGGGAATCTTCGCTATCTGACACATTCATTCCTTCTAAACTATGCTTGACAAGTCTTCATTCTTCTCTAACCCAACGGATATCTATGATGGCTTTTAAGACAAAGAGTTAGCATGATGCGTGTATGCATGCGATGTATGTGATTATCAAAATAGCATATATCCTTTCGACCTTATTCTTCCCACACTCGTAGTAAGTCCATTTTTGTCCTAGGTATGGCTTATTTTATGCACCAATGTGAGGTACACAAAATCGTTCTCTCATACGCTAAAAGGGTGAACCTTGGCTACTTCAGTCCCTTTCCATCGGTAAAAGATAAAAACCTCCCATTTACAATATTGACTAAGCCTATTATGTGGATCGTGCCATTGTCTAGAAACGACGAATTGGGCCTTCGATAATCACGGTTGTGGGGATGGACTTGGAGATATCCAAAAGTATACAAATATGCCATAACAAGGTGTATCCTTCCTGGATGAAAGCCAGTGCGGATATCGGACTCATGCATTTGGCATATTCGGATCATGTTTGGACCTTCTAAGCCCATCAAAGATTTCATACAATTTGGCCCGTTATCATTTTAAAGCGTTCAATTAGATTATCGCGAGGTGCAAACTTATCCCAGTTGAAAAGGCCCAACAAGTTTACACTTTTGCGATAAGGAGGCTAAACAACTTCAAATGATAGGGGGCCCAAACATAAGGTGGCCCATCGTCATTTTGAAAACTTTTAGCCCAATTACCATAAGATGCAAACTTGTCCTAGTTTAAGTGGCCCAACAAGTTCGTATCCTATGACGAGAGGTCCAAATGGATCAAATGATAATGGTCCCAAACACAAGCATAGAGGGTAGCTTCTATAGGACATATAACTATGGTTCATATGTGTGCTTATAAGGGTATGGATAAAGGCTCCCACCGGCGAATGGTTGCTCACAACTAGGTCTCCCCACTCAAGGGTTCGAGCGACCAAGTGAGCGCGCCTTTTTTATACCGTAAGATACGTGCCAACGAGTGATGACGTCATATAATGATCCGCCGCCTTGAGTGAAAGCGACTTCATGATACATAACGCCATCGGGGTAAGAAGGGTATGTAAAATATGTTAGACATTTATGATCCATGCGAAGGTGATATGAAAGTCCACCCATGAGCCGGTAACCGTTCGATGAAGCTTGGAGCTTGACGAAGGACCAAAACCGAGCCAAAACCAGTGAACTGTCACAGCTCACTGCCGAATCCAGTGAAGAAGAGAAGAAAAGTTTTGTTCGTCAAAGCGTCGCTCAACCGATCGATGTGAGTATTCCACAACTTCGTTGATTTGTATTCACACATATTTCATGCTTATTATTGATCTTGAGACCTTAATAGAAACCAACAAATGGCCACAACATGCTTCACTCCACAATAATCATACAAACGAAACTCAATAAATAATAAAAATACAACTGAAAAACGGATGTGAAAGAATACCCTCAGGTCTAACCTTTTTCGTCGACTCTCGGACTCGCGTTTCACGGTGATCGGAAGGGTGAAAGCTCCGCAACTTTTCTTGTTCACTGGTTTGCATTTTTTCTCACTGTTTTGCTGCTCAATCTACTATTTTGACTCAGTTTTGCTGCTGTTTCGCTGCTGTATTTCTGTTGTATTTCGGTCACTGTTTTTGGTGTTTTAGGCTACTATTTTGGGTGTTTTTAAAGGCTTTAAGTGCAGTTTTTTAGTTATTATTTTAGGGATTAAAAGCACAGTTTTTTTAGTCACTGGTTTATGTGATTTAGGGGCTGTTTTGGGGCTACTGTATAGGGGCTGTTTTTCAGTGATGTGTGATGCTGTATAGGGGCTGTTTTTTGGTGATGTGTGCTGCTGTATAGGGGCTGTTTTTCGGTGATGTGTGCTGCTATATAGGGGGCTGTTTCGGTGGTGTTTCAAGTTGTAATGTTTTCAGTAATGGAGGGGTTTATGGGGCTGTGATTTTCGGCTAAGAGTGTATGAGGAGAAGAGAAATATTTGCTTGCTGTATGCGTGAATCAAGAGACTTTTTTTCTTGATGTATGCGTGTATCAAGAGGCTTTTTTTTTCTTGCTGTATGCGTGTGAGTGAGAGAGTGCAAGGGTTGGGAGAGGTTGGTTTTATATAGGCAAAGGGGGTAGGGCTACTCCTTGCTTGACAAGGAAAGGGATTTGGCATTTAAGGGGGATTTGATTTAGTGTCAAACAAGGAAATCCTAAGATTGAGGGGGGACAAAATTAGTTCAATTTAGGAAGTCAATATATTTAATTTGTGTTGTTTAGGCATAATATTTGTTAAGTTAGGAATACAATATTTTTAATAAGGAATAATTTTGTTGATTGATTTTAATTAGGCATGATTTAATTTAATGTTTTATTTAATTTGGTATATGATTTAATATTTTATTTAATTTGGTGTATGACTTATTAATTATTTTATTTAATTTGGTATATTATTTAATTATATTTTATTTAATTGGGTTGTATGTTTGAGGGCCTTGGGCGTGTGGGCCAAGTGTGGTGGGCTAGGTGTTGTGTTGGTTTGGTTAGTGGGTTTGGGACAAGGTTAAATGGTTCTGGGTTTTTTAGGCCAAATGTGCTTTAAAACGGAGGTCCAACGAGTGAGCTTGGAGCTAAACAAGCGGATAAAATTTAACGAAATACTGATTCCCTTCCGACGACCGTTTCCCGCAACTTCCTCGACAAAAAAAGGTAGTGCCTCCAAATGAGGCTCATCATAGGGACTCACATGCAAAAATGCAATGCCTACATTTGTAATCTGATATATGCTTCGTACGGGGCAGACACTATTCCAGCCCCAGGCCTTGCATGTGACATCCGATACTGGATCGCAATACGTAATACTACGTATACTACGCCTGATATAGATTATATATTCCATTAAGAATATTTCTGGAGAATTGGATAGGCACGGTGCTTTGCTAGAAGCCAACCATGTCTCGTAAATCGGTAAAAAAGTAGTACGAGGTACGTACGTGTTCGGATAGTCCGACGACCGGATTTACTGCCAACATATCCAGGGATCTCTTGGATCGCTTCCCGAAGATTCACCGATGACATATGATTCGAACATAATTAATCTGGGATTAATTACGGAGAGATTTTATCTAGGATAAAATACTATTTGAAGAGAGAGAAAGATTAACTTGGAATTAATCGATAAAATAATATATTCGATATATTAAACTAAATTAGATTTCGAAGCGGAATTAAAATTAGATTTTAATTCGGGAAAATGAATTAATTTAGAATTAATTCGCTGGCGATGTGAATAGTAATTTTGCTAGGCATGATTATTTAATTAAAATTGATTTAATTACATCGCAAAAGAAAATTCGTTACTTAGGAATTAACGAACCCGAGCCCGGAATGTGTTTGCGAGGCCACTCCGATTTTGAATCAAGTACGGCCACAAGTCACATCGCTTGTCACTTTAGTGATGGATGTCAAGTCACCTTTTGGTGATTGACAACCATTCACTATTCATGATGGTTGTGGTTGTGGACATTAATGTCATTTTGCCTCCAAAATTTGTTTTGCTTTTTGGAAAAGGTTTTACCAAATTTTGTGAAAACTTTTGATATATGTTTTTAGAAAACAAAATACCAAAAAAAATAAATCAAAAAACTCTCTCTCTCCCTAATGGCTCAAAACCGTGAGCCTCCATTCAAGAACAAGGAAAATTGTTTTCTTTCTTCACTTGCTAGCACACTTCAAGAATCATTCAAGGTGATAGGGAAACCATCCAAAGAGCTTGGAATCCTCTCAAAGCTTGGAGCTTGTTCATCTACTTCCAAAGAGAGACCTTGGCCGAATCTTGGAGGGCTTCTCAACAAGAAATTTTTGTTATCAATACTTCCATAATCCGTTCATTGTAAGTATGATTCCACCATACTTCTTTATGTATTCACATATTTTATGCTTAAATATGATCTTGGGAATGCCTTAGAAACCAACAATGGTATCAGAGCCTAATTTGAGCATGAAAAAGATTAGGGTAAAATTTGGGTAAAATTGATTTGAGCATGATTTGATAAAATTGATTGATTAAGTATGCTTGAATGATGATAACTTGGAGTTATGCATGATCAATTTGAAGAAAATTTAATTGGATTAATTTTCCCTAATTTTTGTATGTTGGCCGAATGCAACATTTACCCTAAAGTCATGGTATTTTTGTTTTTTGATCATTGGATGAGTTGAAAAACATGATTATGTTGATTTGAGATTCAATCGGATTGAAATCAGAATCGAACGTAAATAAACCCTAAAATGTCGTGAGCTATGGAGCATGAAATGAGATGATTTTTTGTTTCAAAATGTTGGACATGAGTTGAACAAATTAATACATGATTAATTGATTAAATTGATATTTTGGAAATGTTAATTTAGATAATTAATTGATGTAATACAATTTAATTAGTTAAATTATGAAATTTGGAATTTTAAAATTTAATTAGTTGGGCTTAATTTAGAATTGGGCTTAAAATGTTGTATTTGGGCCTAATGGGCTTGGTTGGGCCAAGTTGGTTTAGGTCAATTGGATTGGATCCAAATTGGGCCTAAACCATTCCATTAAGTCCAAATAGGACAAATGGGCCTTTTATGTTTAATTGGGCCTAATGGGCCTAAATTGGTTTCCTGGCAAATAAGGGTGATTCCTTAATTGGGCTTTGGTATTTGGGTTTGACCCATATTGACCAAAGTCCATGCCTTAAGAAATTAATTGAAAGCCCATTGGACTTTAATTAAATAACATTGGATGTTAATTGGGCTTTGAGACCCATTTAGATTAGATTTGAAATCTAAGTCGTAAATGCACATTAAAAAGTGTAGTTATTTAATTTAGAATTAAATATGGAATTAGTATTGAATACGAATTAAATTAGATTTAAATTGTAGTTCGATATAATTCAAGAATTCGTACTTTGAGTACTTATTCTCAAACGAATTGGACTCGCGCGCAAATCAAATCGTTGTTTGAACATTGGATGATCACTTAATTCAAATATTAATTAATTGGATTAGATTGATTGAATAACATGCTTTGTGTGAATACATAGATGTGTTGAATGAATAATGTATATCGGATGGATATTAGAAGGAAATGGCAATTTGGAAATTGTTGTAAATTTAGAATTTATTAAATTGGACCTACGTGTCCAGCCTTATCTCTCTTGATTCTTTGTATTTCTCTTCTCACCTAATTCCCCTCAATCTTAATGAGGTTTCTCTTATTGTATTATGTAATTGGGTAGGAGTAAGAATAGTGCTAGTCGGGGAGAGGAAATGGAGTGATTTATTCTAGGAACAATCTGTGAGATATCCATCCGCATATCATTATTAATTTATTTTTGCGCCTTATTATGCTTTTAGAATGCATGCTTAAGGGTGTATGATGAGACCTAACAAAGATAATAAATTGGTTGCCAATTTACGTGAAAAACCCTCAATAAATATTAAGCGTTTTCCTTCCATTGAGTGATTCTTACTCAAGATCCAAGATTGGCACTGGTTTGTTGGCCAAAGTCAAGACCTTTTTCCATCGTGGATGTGTTTGAATCATAAAGGCTTTGTTGCATATCGTGTGTCTTGTCCAAGTTATGATTTGTTGGCCAAAGTCAAGATCACTTCTTGTCCATCGACATCGATTACGAAGCTTTCCAAAGTCAATGGGTTCCGCTTAACTGGAATCATTAAGCTTGTTGTGCCAAAGCCAAGGCTTAGTTGATTCAGAGGAAAAGGTTAGGAAAATATATTGGATATATTGGCATATATATTGTATATATGTTTCGGACTTGGAGGTCCACCTACCGGATCTAGGAATTGGATGAGATCCAATTGATCTTATAGATCTACCTAGTTAAATATCATACAGCTTGTTGGCCAAAGTCAAGGTTGTGTGTTATTTAACGGGATCTTAGCCCACTAGGAAACTAGGTTTCCCGAGTACTCAACAGAGGGTTAGAGGCTCACCGAAAAATAGTGGGAGGCTAGTATTGAATTTGTAATTTCATTCAAATACTTAGCTTTACGCGCTTTCAAATTATTTCGTCAATTACTTTTATTAGTTGGACTAATATACTATTATTTTTCTTGTAACAGTTAGACAGTACCCATACATCGTTAATCGAATAGTTGGACTATTGCGGTTAAGATGACAGGAAAGTTAAGCATTAGGGATATTGTCATGGGCGACAACGTCTTTAGAGGCACAAACTTTCAGGACTGGTATATGAATCTTAGAATTGTTCTGGGATCCGAGAAGTTACTCTACACTATAGAGCGACCTCTTGGGCCTAAGCCCCGACCTGATCAGTTGCTTGAGCCAGAGCTTTGGAAGACTCATAGCGATGACGATGCGACTTCTAAATCGGTAATGCTTGCCGCTATGACTCCGTAATTCCGTCGTCAAAACAAGGGGTTGGATCCCTATGAGATGATTGCGAAGTTGTATGATCTTCACCGATATAACCTTAGATCGCAAAGATATGAGTTGCAGAAGAAGCTTTTCCACGCTCGAATGTCAGAGGGTACGTCTGTTGAGCACCATATGTCACAGATGATTGCTGACATTGAGCAGCTCGGACAGATGGGCATAGTCTTCGAGGCTGAGACTTCAGTAGATTTGAACCTACAGTCTCTCCCCGACACTTGGAGTGGGTTCATCATGAACTACAACATGTTGAACCAAGACCAACTCTTGGAGAGTTGATGTCCACTCTGCGTGAGGCAGAAAATGAGCTCCTTAAGGGCAAGAAGCGCGAGGCGCACTAGCTTCAACATCTCAGACTCCGAGGGCTTGGCCCAAGGCGACTGGAGGTGTTAAGAAGAAGAAGCATAAGAAGAAAGGCAAGGCCAAATCGTCAAAGGGTTTTGGGAAACCTAAGGACAAATCCCAAGATGTTTGTCTCCAGTGCGGCAAGCGGGGTCACTGGAAGCGTGACTGCCGCGAGTATAAGGCACACATGAAGGAAATCAAAGCGGGCAAGGCACCGGCTTCATGTATGTTTGTTATAGAAATAAACATGTCTACTACTAGTTTTAAAAATTGGATTTTTGATTCTGGTTGTGGAACTCATATTTGTACTGATGTGCAGGATCTGCAGATTAGCAGGAGACTGGCCTCAAGAGAGATTGACCTCCGCGTTGGAAATGGGACACAGGTCACCGTTTTGGCCGTTGGCACTTTTGTTTTGGAACTGCCCTCGGGGCATGTACTTAAACTTTCAGACTTTTTATGTACCTAGTTTGACTAGGAATATATTTATGTATCTATGTTAACCCAATGTGGGTATACTTTTGTATTTAGAAACACTGGGTGTTTTATGTATAAAAATGATATGGAAATTTGCACTGCTGATGTAAATAATGGTCTATATATTTTGAATATGAATCAATCTCAAACATATTCTGTAACAAACAAAAGGCTTAAAGTAAGTAACAAAGATGAAACTTATATGTGGCATTGTCGTCTGGGACACATTAACAAGACTCGCATATCCACACTTTCGAAGAGTGGGTACTTGGACGGATTTGATCCAAATTCATATGACGTCTGTGAATCTTGTTTATTAGGCAAGATGCCTAAGTCACCTTTTAGTGGTAAAGGTGCACGTGCCACCAAACTGTTAGCCCTTGTTCATAGTGACGTTTGTGGGCCCATGTCTAGCCAGGCTAGAGGTGGATATGAATACTTCGTAACCTTTACGGATGATGCATCGCGTTATGGTTATGTGTATCTTATGAGACACAAGTCGGAAACCTTTGAGAAATTCAAAGAGTTTCGACACGAAGTAGAAAAACAGACCGGTAAAAGTATTAAGACATTACGGTCGGACCGTGGGGCGAATACTTAAGCAATGAGTTTCTTGATTACTTGAAAGAATATGGTATTCTTTCACAGTGGACTCCTCCTGGAACACCGCAATTAAACGGTGTGTCCGAACGGAGAAACCGAACTTTGTTAGACATGGTAAGGTCTATGATGAGTCGCACAGAGCTACCTATTTCCTTCTGGGGATATGCATTGAACAGTGCAATACTTATTTTGAATAAGGTTCCGTCAAAGTCTGTTCAACAGACTCCATATGAAATATGGACAGGAAAGAAACTGGGTTTCTCAAACCTGAAGATTTGGGGTTGCTGGGCATACGTCAAACGTTTGGAAGGTACCAAATTGAACCCAAATCGGATAAATGCCTATTTGTAGGATATCCTAGGGAAACCAAAGGATATTACTTCTATCACCCACAAGAGAACAAAGTATTTGTTGCTCTACATGCGGTTTTCCTTGAGAAGGAATTCCTAAATGCAGTGATAAGTGGGGAAAATAGAACTCGATGAAAATCGGAGCGATACTGTTCCTGGCAAAGAATCCTTAACGGAACATGAACAGTCCATCAGGGATGAGACTGTACCACAATCTTCGAATACACAAGGACCGCGTAGGTCGGAGAGAGTCAGAAAACAACCTGAGAGGTATGGGTTTCTGATCTCACCTCATGTGGATATTAATCTTATTGAGGAAGACGAGCCGGCTACGTATGAGGAAGCGATACAAGGTATCGACTCCGGTTTATGGCAAGATGCCATGAATTCCGAAATGGATTACATGTACACCAACCAAGTTTGGACACTGGTTGATGCACCAGAAGGCGTAAAGCCTATTGGTTGCAAATAGGTCTTCAAAAGGAAGACCGACATGGATGGTAACATACAAACGTACAAGGTAGGCTTGCAGCGAAAGGGTATAGTCAACGACATGGTGTCGATTACGACGAAACTTTTTCACCTGTTGCCATGATTAAATCCATTAGGATACTGCTTGCTATTGCTGCATATTTCGATTACGAGATATGGCAGATGGACGTCAAAACCACTTTCCTTAACGGAAAACATTTGGAGGATGTTTATATGCAACAGCCTGACGGTTTTGTCGTACCTAGACTTGCAAACAAGGTTTGTAAGTTAAATCGATCCATTTATGGATTGAAGCAAGCATTGCGTTCTTGGAACCAACGTTTTGATGAGATCATAAAAAAGAATGATTTCGTTCAAAACGAGAATGATCCTTGTGTATATAAGAAGGTTAGTGGGAGCGCACTGACATTCATTGTCCTTTACGTTGATGATGTATTGCTTATTGGCAATGACATTCCCAAGTTAACATCGGTGAAAGCTTGGCTATCATTAAAATTCTCCATGAAGGATCTGGGAGAAGCAGCCTTTATTCTAGGAATAAAGATCTACCGGGATAGATCTAGAAAGCTGCTTGGACTCTCCCAGAGTACGTACATTGACAAAGTGTTGAAGAGATTCAACATGGATCAGTCCAAGAGGGGACTGTTGCCAGTGTCACATGGTGTCACTCTATCTAAGGAGATGTGTCCTAAAACTCAAGATGAGAGAGACAACATGAGTCGGATACCGTTCTCCTCGGCAGTCGGATCGATCATGTATACCATGATATGTACGCGACCTGATTTCTCGTATGTTTTGAGCATGTGTAGTCGCTATCAGGCCGATCCAGGTGATAGTCACTGGATGGCTGTTAAGAATATCCTAAAGTATCTTAGACGAACTAAGGATGCTTTCTTAATCTATGGAGATGGAGAAATTCAGGTAACTGGGTTTACCGATGCAAGTTTCCAAACCAATAAAGACGACTGCAAGTCACAATCCGGGTACATATTTTGTTTGAATAACGGAGCAGTAAGCTGGAAATCTTCCAAGCAAAAGACTGTTGCCGATTCAACAACAGAAACAGAGTATATTGCTACAGCTAAAGCAGCAAAAGAGGCAGTTTGGATCCGTAAATTCCTAATTGGATTAGGAGTAGTTCGTTAGCAACTGAGCCTGTTCCATTGTATTGTGACAATAACGGGGCTATAGCGCAGGCTAAGGAACCACGGTCTCATCAACGATCCAAGCATGTTCTTCAATGTTTCCATCTGATTCGTGATATCATACATCGTGGCGATGTGAAGATCGAGAAGGTCACATCAGAGGATAACATTGCAGATCCGCTGACGAAAGTTATTCCTCAGCAAAAGTTTGCGCTACATGTACATAGTTCAGGTATTAGATGCTTGAGTGACTGGCTATAGGCCAAGTGGGAGATTGTTAGACAATTATGACCCATAGCGTCATTATTTGTAAAAGACATTGTGGTTTTTGTACAAATTAATTATGTAGCAATGGAAATTACATTTTATCATTTTGTAATTTGATTACTTAAATATATAAATGATAAAAGTACATATGATTAGTTCCGAATTATAAGATATGAGACAGTATCAATCCATAAAGGTTTAATCATTAAATATCCCTAGTCGTAGTATTATCGAGACTGGACATCGGTAATGCGGAATAGACTAGTATTGCACATGTGCGTGCTATGGAAGTGTAACATCATAGTTCTCATATATTTAAGTATTGGATACTTATGCAAGTGTGATAGGAGGTTGTGTTTACCGATGGTACGGAAACAGCTTCGCTCTGGATAGACCCCGCGGAATCCCATTGGTAGTATGACTATGTGTCTATGGGAGTCCGCATCAGGGTCGGTGTATTTGGTCTTAACCTGAGACTTGCATCGCTAGTACTTCCGACAATCAATACGCTTTGGTTTTGGTCGTCCAGAACTTTAACAGGTTTTGTGTATGCCTCTTCTGGGTTTATTAAGAATCGTAGTGTATTGGGTGTGATGTCAAGATAGAAGTATCACTTCAGTCATATGGAGGTAATGATCACGCAGGGATACAGAACTGGTACTCTAAATTGGTTGCAACCATCGGGATAATATGACATGGTCAGGATTATTGGATTAAAGAGACTAGTTGCTTGTAATCTGATATATGTTTCGTACGGGGCAAACACTATTCCAGCCCCAGGCCTTGCATGTGACATCCGATACTGGATCGCAATACGTAATACTACATATACTACGCCTGATATAGATTATATATTCCATTAAGAATATTTCTGGAGAATTGGGTAGGCACGGTGCTTTGCTAGAAGCCAACCATGTCTCGTAAATCGGTAAAAATGTAGTACGAGGTACGTACGTGTTCGGATAGTCCGACGACCGGATTTACTGCCAACATATCCAGGGATCTCTTGGGTCGCTTCCCGAAGATTCACCGATGACGTATGATTCGAACATAATTAATCTGGATTAATTACGGAGAGATTTTATCTAGGATAAAATACTATTTGAAGAGAGAGAACGATTAATTTGGAATTAATCGATAAAATCATATATTCGATATATTAACAAAATTAGATTTCGACGCGGAATTAAATTAGATTTTAATTCGGGCAAACGAATTAATTTAGAATAAATTCGCTAGCGACGTGAATAGTAATTTTGCTAGGCATGATTACTATGGCAAGATGCCATGAATTCTGAAATGGATTACATGTACACCAACCAAGTTTGGACACTGTTTGATGCACCAGAAGGCGTAAAGCCTATTGGTTGCAAATAGGTCTTCAAAAGGAAGACCGACATGGATGGTAACATACAAACGTACAAGGTAGGCTTGCAGCGAAAGGGTATAGTCAACGACATGGTGTCGATTACGACGAAACTTTTTCACCTGTTGCCATGATTAAATCCATTAGGATACTGCTTGCTATTGCTGCATATTTCAATTACGAGATATGGCAGATGGACGTCAAAACCACTTTCCTTAACGGAAACATTTTGGAGGATGTTTATATGTAACAGCCTGACGGTTTTGTCGTACCTAGACTTGCAAACAAGGTTTGTAAGTTAAATCGATCCATTTATGGATTGAAGCAAGCATTGCGTTCTTGGAACCAACGTTTTGATGAGATCATAAAAGAATATGATTTCGTTCAAAACGAGAATGATCATTGTGTATATAAGAAGGTTAGTGGGAGCGCACTGACATTCATTGTAATTTACGTTGATGATGTATTGCTTATTGGCAATGACATTCCCATGTTAACATCGGTGAAAGCTTGGCTATCATTAAAATTCTCCATGAAGGATCTGGGAGAAGCAGCCTTTATTCTAGGAATAAAGATCTACCGGGATAGATCTAGAAAGCTGTTTGGACTCTCCCAGAGTATGTACATTGACAAAGTGTTGAAGAGATTCAACATGGATCAGTCCAAGAGGGGACTGTTGCCAGTGTCACATGGTGTCACTCTATCTAAGGAGATGTGTCCTAAAACTCAAGATGAGAGAGACAACATGAGTCGGATTTGTTCTCCTCGGCAGTCGGATCGATCATGTATACCATGATATGTACGCGACCTGATTTCTCGTATGTTTTGAGCATGTGTAGTCGCTATCAGGCCGATCCAGGTGATAGTCACTGGATGGCTGTTAAGAATATCCTAAAGTATCTTAGACGAACTAAGGATGCTTTCTTAATCTATGGAGATGGAGAACTTCAGGTAACTGGTTTACCGATGCAAGTTTCCAAACCATAAAGACGACTGCAAGTCACAATCCGGGTACATATTTTGTTTGAATAACGGAGCAGTAAGCTGGAAATCTTCCAAGCAAAAGACTGTTGCCGATTCAACAACAGAAACAGAGTATATTGCTACAGCTAAAGCAGCAAAAGAGGCAGTTTGGATCCGTAAATTCCTAATTGGATTAGGAGTAGTTTCGTTAGCAACTGAGCCTGTTCCATTGTATTGTGACAATAACGGGGCTATAGCGCAGGCTAAGGAACCGCGGTCTCATCAACGATCCAAGCATGTTCTTCAATGTTTCCATCTGATTCGTGATATCATACATCGTGGCGATGTGAAGATCGAGAAGGTCACATCAGAGGATAACATTGCAGATCCGCTGACGAAAGTTATTCCTCAGCAAAAGTTTAAGCTACATGTACATAGTTCAGGTATTAGATGCTTGAGTGACTGGCTATAGGCCAAGTGGGAGATTGTTAGACAATTATGACCCATAGCGTCATATTTGTAAAATACATTGTGGTTTTTGTACAAATTAATTATGTAGCAATGGAAATTACATTTTATCATTTTGTAATTTGATTACTTAAATATATAAATGATAAAAGTACATATGATTAGTTCCGAATTATAAGATATGAGACAGTATCAATCCATAAAGGTTTAATCATTAAATATCCCTAGTCGTAATATTATCGAGACTGGACATCGGTAATGCGGAATAGACTAGTATTGCACATGTGCGTGCTATGGAAGTGTACATCATAGTTCTCATATATTTAAGTATTGGATACTTATGCAAGTGTGATAGGAGGTTGTGTTTACCGATGGTACGGAAACAGCTTCGCTCTGGATAGACCCCGCGGAATCCCATTGGTAGTATGACTATGTGTCTATGGGAGTCCGCATCAGGGTCGGTGTATTTGGTCTTAACCTGAGACTTGCATCGCTAGTACTTGCGACAATCAATACGCTTTGGTTTTGGTCGTCCAGAACTTTAACAGGTTGTGTATGCCTCTTCTGGGTTTATTAAGAATCGTAGTGTATTGGGTGTGATGTCAAGATAGAAGTATCACTTCAGTTATATGGAGGTATGATCACGCAGGGATACAGAACTGGTACTCTAAATTGTTGCAACCATCGGGATAATATGACATGGTCATGATTATCCGATTAAAAGACTAGTTGCTTGTAATCCGATATATGTTTCGTACGGGGCAAACACTATTCCAGCCCCAGGCCTTGCATGTGACATCCGATACTGGATCGCAATACGTAATACTACTATATACTACGCCTGATATAGATTATATATTACATTAAGAATATTTCTGGAGAATTGGGTAGGCACGGTACTTTGCTAGAAGCCAACCATGTCTCGTAAATCGGTAAAAATGTAGTACGAGGTACGTACGTGTTCGGATAGTCCGACGACCGGATTTACTGCCACATATCCAGGGATCTCTTGGGTCGCTTCCCGAAGATTCACCGATGACGTATGATTCGAACATAATTAATCTGGGATTAATTACGGAGAGATTTTATCTAGGATAAAATACTATTTGAAGAGAGAGAACGATTAATTTGGAATTAATCGATAAAATCATATATTCGATATATTAACAAAATTAGATTTCGACGCGGAATTAAAATTAGATTTTAATTCGGGCAAACGAATTAATTTAGAATAAATTCGCTAGCGACGTGAATAGTAATTTTGCTAGGCATGATTATTTAATTAAATTTAATTTAATTACGTTGCAACGGAAAATTCGTTAATTAGGAATTAACGAACCCGAGCCCGGAATATTTTTGCGAGGCCACTCCGATTTTGAATCAAGTGCGGCCACAAGTCACATCGCTTGTCACTTTAGTGATTGACAACCAGTCATTATTCATGATGGTGGTTGTTGTGGGCAATTAATGCCATTTTGCCTCCAAAATTTGTTTTGCTTTTTGGAAAAGGTTTTACCAAATTTTGTGAAGACTTTTGATATATGTTTTTAGAAAATAAAATACCAAAAAAAAAATCAAAAAACTCTCTCTCCCTAATAGCTCAAAACCTTGAGCCTCCATTCAAGAACAAGGAAAATTGTTTACTTTCTTCACTTGCTAGCACACTTCAAGAATCATTCAAGGTGATAGGGAAACCATCCCAAGAGCTTGGAATCCTCTCAAAGCTTGGAGCTTGTTCATCTACTTCCAAAGAGGGACCTTGGCCGAATCTTAGAGGGCTTCTCAACAAGAAATTTTTGTTATCAACACTTCCATAATCTGTTCATTGTAAGTATGATTCTGCCATACTTCTTTATGTATTCACAAATTTTATGCTTAAATATGATCTTGGGAATGCCTTAGAAACCAACAAAATATATGAGACTTGGGTAACCAAAGCCAAAGGCACGGACACTACAAGGCATTGTTTTTGGGCCGATTCTCTATCCCCAGTGGAGTCGCCATCTGTAGAAGCGAAGCGTGGTTTACCGTTATGCCTATGATGCTCGGCGACCACGACACTTTTGGGCTCGCAGCCCGTAGAGTGTACGGAGTAACCCACGGGGGACTAAACTAGAGAATAAAGGAGTCACCACCCAGTGTGAACTAGGAAATGATTTAAGGCCGCACTCACCCCTCGCAAGGGAAGACCTCAAACCGTTGGGTTCAGAATGGTCCCTTACTTATGCCAGTATAATGGACGAGATCACACAATGGTATAGCCAAGTCTTAATGCAATTCATGCAAGATAATTCAAATAAACACACATTTGTTCACCCATAAATATTAATAGAAATAATAAAAGCATATTAAATGAAGTAGTACGAATTGCGATAACGACAATTATAATAAATAATCAAAAGCGGGAAAAACGTTAATAAGAAAATAGCGGATAAATTGAGGGGGTTAATCATGCGTATATGAGTATTTCCCAAGTGGTACGTGGAGTTGTATCTCAAGTACAAACTGCACTACCATCTATTCGGATTCGGCTACAGAATTTATGTCTGGATTTCCATCTGATATACCACAAGGGATAATACCACGCAATCATTAATGCAATGAAAGTATATGCGAAATAATATAGCAGAACATAAACAAAAGTAAAAGCGAAACGATAAAATAATGATAAATGCGAGTAAATAGATGGAAAAGATAAATAACAATAATAAATAACAAAGTAAATGCAGAATAATAAATAAAGATAAATAATAAAACTAAGTGCGGAATAATAAAATAAATAACACAAAATAAATGTGAAATAGTAAATAGCGGTGAATAAATAAATAAAAAAAGATAAAAGCGGAATAAAGAAATAACGATAAATAATGAAATAAACGCGAAATAAAGAAAAGTGTGCCAGGAAGTTTGGTCGTCTTTAATGTAGGACTTCGCATACCCGGCTGGACGTATTTCACGTCCAGCCAGGCGTGCCGTATCCGGAACTATAAAAGTAAATAGGGTAAGGGTGCCCTCAGGTCTTACCTTTTAAGTTGTTTCTCGGAAGTGCGTTAGGTCACCGTCGGAAGGATTAAAGCTCGTTGTTTTTCTGGTTTGCTTGTTCGCTGTTTCTGCTCACTGTTTCACTATTTTTGGGCACCTGTTTTTAGGGACTATTTGTGCGGTTTTTGGTGATTGGTTTGTGCAATTTTTAGGGACTGTTTTGGGTTGCTTATTCACTTCTTTTTTGGACTGTTATTCGGTGATTGTAGGGGTTATTTTCTGTGGTTTTTTGGACTATTTTTGGACTATTTTTGGGCTATTTTTATTGTATTTTTTGTGTCAGTGGTGGGGCAGTTTTATTTATTTGTATTTGGTTTCACGGCTGTTTGTTGCTTGGCTGGTGTGGTGTGATTTTTTCTGTGTTTTTTTTTGTTTAGTGATGTGTTGTTTTCAGTTTTGGGTGAAGGCTTTTTGTTGTTTGTGTGTGTCGGTGAAGGCTAGGATTTGGGTGGCTATTTGGCTTGGTTGGTGTGGTGGACTGCTATTTGTTGTTGCTTGCTGTGAGTCTCTTTAGTGGATGGTTGATTTTATTGTTTGCGTCTAAGGGTGAAGGGCTTAGTTTTTTTGCTTGATTGTGCGGTGAGAAGACTGTGTCTTGTTGTCTTGTTTTTGGTGAGAATAAGAGAGCTAGGGTTCTTGTTATGTCATGAGTGTGTAAGCCACAAGGAGAGAGTGTGTGTGTGAGAGAGCCTAGGGTTTTTCTTATCAAATTTCCGTGAGTCTGAGAGATAGAGAGAGAGAGCTATCCCTCATTTGGTTTGGTCCTCTTTTTATAGTTGTGCTTCCTAGGGATTTTATTAGGCATCATAGAGTTTATTTTCCTATTCTTTTTATATGTGTGGCCGCCACTCTCTCTCCTTTTGCCTTGTGTGTCAAGATTTTCTTTTCATGTTAATGTGTTTGTGGGATTTCCAATCTGCTAATTTGGAAGGTGATTTGAAGAGGATTTGGCACATGTGTTTTGCATGGGGTTTTATTATTTTGGGAAAGCTTGGGCGTGTGGGCTTTGTGGATGGGTTACATGGGCCTTATGTGGTGTGGGCGTGTATTTTGAGGATAAATGGGCTTTCATGGGTTGCGGGGGTTTTTTGGGCCGAGGCTAAGGTTTGAAACAGAAATTGACTAAGCGAATCTGAGGCTAGCTAGTGAGTCCAAATCCGATAAGGTACTAATTTTAGAGTTGTCCCTTCTGGCATTCATTTCCCGCGACTTCCGCAACTTTTCAGGTAGTGCCTCCATACGAGGCTCATCATTGAGCTTCATGGAAAAATGCAGTGCCTACATCATGCCTTGCCACAATGATGGCAAATAGGCAAAAACCTTAGACAAGAGCGAGGTTTATCCACCACACCTCTAGATTGAGGTTGGATCATATGATGAGGGACATCAAAGGGGATCACGTGACTATATTCAACATGTTTCATACCTAAGTCACGTTTAAGAGGGATATGTATAATTTTAGACTATGACGCCTTATCAGATTTTGACTTACCGCTAATCCTTAACATGCGATCTAGTTTATCACTCCCACTAGAAAATATAGACAACTGTGGTATAGCATTCTCAATGTCTACTTCTAGGAATTTGACTCTACCGACTAGTCATCTATTCCTCTCCTCAAGGTCCCCAATAAGCAAAAGGTTTTGCTCAAACTCAGCTTGAGCTTCATTCTTGTCTAGCTCAGTTTCTTTTAACCTCTTACTGACCTCAATGTTTGTCTTCTTGATAGTTAGGCTCTCATTGGACAATTATGTATATGCTACCTTAAGACCATCCTCATTTACAGAGACATCGTGAGAGAATTCCGAACAGGCATCCACGTCACTAACATTGGTCTCTCTCTCACCAGTCACGCTAGCAGTAAAAGCTATAAAGTTGCTCTTATCCTTATGAGACTCAACAAAAGTATAACCACTTTCTGAATCACTAAGTGAGGCTGCCATAACTTTCTTGCCCTTATACTTTAGGTATGTGGGACATTCAGACCTAATATGCCCATACCCTTCACATTCATGGCATTGGATAAAGAGAGGTTTGCTATCTTTTTCCTCTATAGAATCTCTCCTACTATGCCTACTCTCTCTAGGATTTTGCTCTTTAACCATATCCGTGCTACCGCCACTCTTCTCCATCTTAAGAAATTTCTTAAGTCTTTTTGCAAACTTGGCCAAATCTATATCCGTGAGAGCATTATCATTATAGTCACTTGACAGATCATGTCCAATTTCTTTTACGATCTTCATCACTGTAACATCCCGTTTGACGCCAAGATGCTACCAAAAGGAGACAGGAAAACCCATCTCCATAAGCCTCTGATGCTACTAAAATTTCGGCATGACCTCGGTTAAAAATCATGAAACCCGGATCAAAATCCAGCACCTCGAGGTGTCTGGATATTAAATTCAAAAGCAATCATTTCAAATTATGCAAATAGGTCTCCGACCTGACAAAACTCAACTCATATGTAAATAGGCCTCCGGTCTGACGTTAGACAAATAACTACAACAACTACGTGCTCATCACGATTTAAAATTATACATATGATACAAATAAATAAAACTAAGACTATGGGAGTCCAATTACACATCCCAGAACCATACAACGACTCAAGACTGACTTAACTGCATCGAGGTGATTCGTTGTCTGTAAGACGTCTATGGAAATCTTCTAGCCCTTTAAGTCCAATGTGAACCTGCAAAACTAGCAAACAATCGGGGTGTGAGCTATAAAGCTCAGTAAGTAACTCATGTCTTATATAAATATATCAAGTAACTGTATGAATATAAAAAGTAATAAGATATATGTGAATATACACAACTTATAAATCTCATCTCTATCTGATGGCTGTTTACGTATATTATACCTGGATAATTTACTCATTGTACTGAATGAAACATTGTAGTAATCTTATATTCTCTGTTCCACACTATATTATGTATCTACGAAATTCTAGCATCTCATTAACTTATTACCTACCAAACCACCCAAACCGCAGCTAAGGCCATCCCAAACCTGTGGTGGTTTAGTCAGCTTAAACTATGGCTGATTACTTCATATGGGTCACGTGAGCTAAAAACTCAAGTATTAGCTAATTGTGAGCTGTAGAACGTTTACTGAAACACTGAGCTGAAACCGCAGACCTCTATACAACATAAGATACCGACATTGGATTCAATCCATTGGAATCTTCACAAACTACATTCTGAATGTAGTAAACACTCAACACTCAGTCCTTACATTAATATCACGAATCGACCAAGCATCTCAACATACAATTTATACATAGTACATACGTATAACATACTACCATCTTACTCATCGGATCTGAACTAGACATAACTGAACTTTCATGTCAATGAGAACTATCTCTACCAAATAAGGAAACCAACTGTGTAGGGTCAAAATTCTGAAATCACACTATAATAGAATAACAACCACATCTAGTGCCGTAGGGCAAGCTATATGCAAAAGCTAGAATTTCTATATCTGAGAATCGTAAAAAATTAATAGAAACTCTGAAAACTATATAGGTTTGTAAAACAAGAAATCTCATATGTTAAAAATTATCCAAGCCAGCTGGGAGTAAAACCGAGTTCAAAATATGTGATGGTATACAAGATCAAGTAGTGTCAAAAACATATACATGAAATTCCACTTTGGTACTCTGTTGGAAATCATTTCTTTTATGAAAGTAAACAGTTATTCACAAGGATTATCATAAAAATCTCCATAGTTTGAAAGCTGAAATCGTCTTAAGGAAGCTGTCTTTTCTGAAATCTCTTTTCTTATTTAAAAATATGTCTTTTCTGTAAAACTTTTTCGGAAACTATGTTCAGTATGTAAAACTCTGATGCTTTTATGTAAAAGTTTATTCTCGTGAAAACGTTTTTATAAAATTTATCATTTCTGAAAATCATATCTCTGGAAATCAGTTTCTGAAAACTCTATCTCTGAAATCTGTGGAGAAATCTGGCACATAAGGGTGCTACGTCTCGTTGTCCCCCCATACGCAAAATTTGGCCCATACACAAATATCTGGTGGTCTTGGGGGGTAACATCTCGTCGTCTCCAAGCCACAAATCTGGAGTCGGGGGTGCAGATCTATGCTACCCTCCTAACTCTAAATCTGGGATCTAGGGGCATATGTCCTCCCTAGTCCTGAACTACGTGTGCATATGATATCTGTATCAGTCAATTCCATATTTGAGTCAAGTTACATACTGAGGTGGGTTTTTCCCCATGCCTCCAAAAATCATAAAACTCAAGCTTTTAAATCAATATTTTAAAAAGACATTTTCAATCGTAAGCATTTGTAAACAAATTTAGCTAACGCCCTAAAATATTTAAAAGTAAGTCTCAAGTCAAATTGATGAATAAATCTCAATTTGAAGAGGAAAAATGTCCACTCACTGTAATTAAGATCCAAGGGCATTACGCATCGCCGTCCTTCTGGTCATGGGTCTGTATCTGTCAATGTGCAATGTGTCTCCCTCTGGATGTGCAAAATGCGTACGCATCATCATAACAACCACATGATCATGTAAGTCATGCAATGAAATGCCATTACCCATATACACAACAGCAAAATCAACCATAGTCAATTACGAGCCGGTGACATCTCACTCATCCAATAAATACAAAATGGGCCCGTACCCCATTTCAACAAACGCACCCATATGAAAAATGCCCGCACGTGTCATCAAACATATCAACACATTTCATACCCGGAGTGATTTTTTACTCGCACATATTTTCCATTTCGTTAACAAAATTATTGTGTTGATTTGATTTTGTTTACTGCCTTAATATATTTGCTTTGATTCATATATGTTTTAGACTTAAAGATGCATGTTGTGAATCCATAAAAATAATAATTAGGACTTGTCACATATGCAAGGATTTCGTATGATTGTTATTTTTAAATTTTTAAATTTGGCTGCTGCTCTTCATTCTTTTCCCTGCTTCACCATCTTTCTTCTAACAACTGCCTGCTTCTTCTCTCTCTAGCCAAACGAACCCTCCATTATTTATTGAATGTGTGCCTTTGAATTGAAGAATGTGTTGAATTGAAGAATGTGCAGACGAAACCAAATCTAAGAAATTTTTAATGATTAATTGATAAAAGGCCCAAAACTCGTTAAAATTAGATCGGGTCACCAATTTACCGGTTAAACCGATCGATTCGACAAGTTTAAGACCGATCCAATAACAAAGAGTCAATGGGCTTACCCGAACTGGACCTTAGATCGGGTCCTGATTTTTCCAATCGACCGGTCGATCCGGTCCGGATTTTAAATAATTGGTTACAACTTTTTTTAACTCACCACAATAGCAAACGTACCCTACTATGGTTGAAACTCCTAGTAGAATAACAATCGGTCGGAACGAGTTGGGATTTGTCAATCTTAATCCCTTCTCGAATGTCGAATCAGTTTTTGAATTGTGAAAAAAATTGTTTCAAATCCTAGCCTGATTTTTTTATTCAAGATTAAAAAAAATTATCTCGAATCTCATACTAAACAATATGAGATCTTGAATTCCGATGGAAATTCGAGATTTTCTGCCATGTCTAACTCTGATCCAAAAACAAATTTCAAAAGCTCTCAACAGCCGCAAACACATGAAGAGAAAGTTCAGTGCCCAGCTTTCTGGTTTCTGCAGACATAAAAGTGTAGTAAAGCAACAAACACTGAACTCAACAATTATGAAGATGCCTTAGCAAATCATTACTGCAAGTTAAGTAAATGACAAAACGTACAAGCAATATCACTCTGGCAAGTACTAATTATAAACTCAGAAAATTGATCTTCCCCCCCCCCCCAACTGACAACTGACACATTCCCCTCCCCCTCTCTAATTTGGAATTTACAAAAAAACCCTTATCAATATTTACAATTCCTTATTTTTTTTTTTTTAAATTTACACATTATAAAATTTAAATATTTTATTAATAATTAATAAAATGTTAATTTTTTTTTTTTTATTTTTGTTAATAATATTACATATTTTTTATCTATTCGTTTAATTTTTTTAATTCATTTTAATTTAATTAAAACTACTTATGTATAAAAAAAAATATTTTAAACAATATAATTTTTTTTTATTATTAATTTTCGAAATTTAAAAAAAAACCAAAAATTGGGCCCCAAGGGAATCATCCCCCTTGGGGCCTGGAGCCCTGGACGATGATCGTCCAGGGCGATTGTTCCCCTTTTGAGGGGAACAATCGTCCCCCCCTCCCTTTTTTTTTTTTTTTTTTTTTTTAATTATATATATTATTTTTTTTTAATTTCGAAAAAAAAGTTTAATAATTTTAAAAAAATTATATATATATATATAATATATATATATATATATTAAATTTAAAGTTGTGTTGAGTTACAGGACGTGACAATTTAATTTAAACAATATAATTTGGACGATAGGATCGTCCAGGGGACGAACTTTTTTTTTTTTAATTATTTTATTTATTATTTTTAATTATTTCAAATCTATGAGAAATATTTTATAATTTTTGATTTTTGTTAATAAAATTAATTCATAAAATAACATAGATTAGATTAATTCATAAAAATTTTTTTTGGATTTTTTGATTTTTCTAATATACATGAAAACATTTTTTATATGTATAAGTAGTGTTAAATAAATTAAAAAAGAATCACAAAAATTAAATGAATAAATAAACACAAAATAATATAATAACATATTTTTTTTTTAAAATTTATCAAAATATGTTATATATATATATGTATGTATAATGTCAATAAATAAATAAATTAGATTTATATAGTTTATTTGAAAGTTGAAAATGGAATTTTGGTAAAAGGAAAAGGTAAATAGGGAATTACAGGGGAGACAAAAAAGTAAAATGTGTAAGGGGAGGTGGGAAGATAAGCCCTCATAACTCAGCTTTAGGAAAAAAATATTAATATATTTATTACAACAGAAGTAGTATCCTATAATGTTGTCTAGAAGTAGATGTCTAATAGTGGGCCAAAACAAATACAAAAGCTCCAGTGACCTTTGCCCCATCATTTCTATCCGTCGCTGGGCAGACCACTATTTTGCTTATACATTTTCATCTTCACACCGATATAATTGAATACACAACTTAATCCAATAGGAACCGTAACAGTGTATGGAACAAATCATGTTGTTATTTCCAAACTTACAAGAATTACCATTGGTCTGCATCCTCAACATTCAATACAGGTTTAATGGCTCCTCCTCAGTGTCTCTTTCCCTCATTGCCCGTTCTTGTGTTTCTGTAACCAATACAAATATTTCAAACTATAAGCATCGAGAAGTTATGTAGTGTCCAAAAATTGGGATTTATGTTTACAAAATCTAGATACTGCATAGAAATTAATGTTAGAGAATGCTATTAATGCTGTTTTCCCTACATAGAAACAAGCCTGAAGAAGATTGAGTCTGTTGTATATGTACTTGAAGATAAATACAAGTGGCAGAAAATACAGTTGCAAGGATTAAACTCACTTGGTTTGTCTGAAATCACCATCAGCCGCCGCCTCTGCAAGACTGCAGCGACAAAGAGGAAAATCGAGCACATACCAAACATAACGGTGATGGGGAATGCATTAACCTTAAGAGACAAAACAAAACCAGTAAGCGATAGAGAAGAGAGCGAGAGAGAAAAAGAGATTCTAAAACGGTCAAGTGTGTAGCCTTCTACACAATCCTATATTCTAAAAACCGATGAATAAGACAATATTTTAAAGTAACAGTGGAACGTACATTATACAGCACAACGCACACAAAGATATTGAGAGGAATGCGAAAGAAGTTCATGATGGTGCTTCTGGCCTCCTCTGGTATGTACTGGGACCTCATCTTCATTCATAATATGGCCAGAATATGCCTACACAAGCCTCGAAAGTACAGAAGCCAAGAATTGGAGAGAATATGCAAATGAGATGCCTCCACCTTTCACACTCGAAGGAGCTACCAGGAACTGTTTCAAATTAGTGAAATTAGAGATCATTACAAAATAGAAGAGAAAGAAAAGAAAGAAAAGGTTTAAGTGCAAGCGGTAACATACACTGGTGATAATTGGAAACATTAAGGAGGCAGATGACACTACAAAAACTATCTGCATGTAGCTCTCAACCCTGGGTGATGAGCGAGCCATCAAACGAGATGCAAGGGAACTTCCCAACATTGAAGCCAACATGAAAGTTGCAAAAATAACCATGGGGAATTTCCTCATCATTTGGACTTAAAGAAGGAGTCCAGAGAACACAAAGGTATACATTGAACCTTCAAACAAGGACTGGATAGCACCCAGCAAGGCGATTTTTTCATCTGCAGCACATAAAAATGGTACTAAACATCAAAGGAGGAGAAGGAAAGCAAAACATATTAAGAAAAGTCTCAAGCGTCAGAAAAATAAACATGAATTGGTAGACAGGAAAGTAGTGAGGAACAAAGAAGATAACTTGGCCCACCAAATGCCACCATGATCACTGTACACAGTCTAAGTATATATTGAACTCTTACCAGAAGCAATTGCCACAGCAGCACCCCTGAATTGTCTAAGCAAGTCCTTGCTCTCCGAGGGATCTCCATAGTTTTCAGTCCAAGATGATAAAATAATGGCCATCCCAATTGCAAGAAAGCAAGCAGCGGCATCAAAGGGGCCACAGGCCCTAGAGAAAATGAATCAACAAGAAGATTTCCAAACAATCCAGACAAAATAGCAACAAGACCATTTCCAAGAAATATTGCCTTCGAGAATGTTATGACAACCATTGTTGCTCAAAGCCCCTCTGCAAAAATTACGTGAAAAAATAATTGAAATGAGATAACATCCAAAGAAGATAGCACAACAAGTAAAACAAGGCATTGAAATGGTTGTAAATGACGTGAACAGAAAAATTCCAGTATCTAGGTATTCAGAAAGGTTAACAAGGGATAATTAATAAATTGTATAATAACAACAAAAAATATCCACCTAGGAATAACCAATATATTTTCAGAGCATGAACAGAGAAGAAAGAATTTTCTCACCTTGTTGTGCTCCGCAACAAGCCATGACTCAAATGCTGAAAATAAGAGAGAAGTAGCGATGCCTCCCAAAACAGACGACCTATCATCAGAATTTTGTATTGAGGAGAATGCTTAGTGATGCAGCTCAGAATGTATGCTATGCAATACGTCACCATGCCCTCTTTCGACCCCTGAATTAAAACAGGAATGTATCATTAATTTGAGTCAACATACTCCCCTAATCATGAACCATAAGAGCACAAGAAGAGATCTCACTGTTTGTCAGCTAGAGATCCCACAATTGTCCCCAACAACATGGAGACCCAAAACCAGCTATAAAAACTGCCCGATCTCCCCTTTTCCAAATCCATAGGTACTGTAAGAGGTAGTAGACATAAGGACCCTGCAACCAGTCCCCAGCTATTGCCGAGTAAACAGAAATCCATCAGACAGAGAATTACAATTACTTCAAGAACTCAATCCAATTCAAATAGTTTTATTTTATACAACTGCTAGAACAGATAAGAAAAGATCATTTGGGAATTGGTTTTAAATAAGAATATTAACTGCTTTTGAGCTTCGAGATCACGGACAAAGCTTAGTAATAAGCTACCATGACCCTGAAAGATGACTGACATTGATAGTTTCAGAAAAGACCAAACATCAAAGTATAATTATTTAGCTACGAAAAGTGTTGACCCAATTCATATTTAACGTATCTAATTTAGGCAAAACACATGATTTTACATGATAATTTATTAAAAGCTTACTATATCAGCTAAAGCGAAATTTGGTTAAAACTTCAGTATCAAATTATGTAATACAGTGATGATCTAATAGATCAAATTCATGAGCGATCTATCCCACATATGTCAATCACAGATCATAAACATTTACTTTCAACAGACACTAAAGCTAGTTCTGGCTCCTACATAATACAAAAATTTATAACCAAACTTGAGTACATTTTCTAAGCAATCAAAAGAAACCAAATGCGACCCAGATCCTATATCTAAAACGCAAATCTAAGAAATGGGCATTTATATTAAAGGCCGCAAAATCTAAAAAAAGTCACATCAGATCCAAAGTACAGTGAGCGAGTGAGTGAGATCTAGAGCAATTAAAACATGAAAAACGATCAGATCTGAGGAAAGTGAAGTACCCATCATGAGTGAGTAAACGAGAAGGTAATTGTTCTTGAAAGAATTGAAAGCCGATGAAGTATTGATTCTATCTTTGTTGGTTTTACTCAGCTCCATTGCAGCCACCACTGCTCCATCGCACCAAACAAAAGGTAATAAACATCTCCATTTTTTTATCGCCGAGAGATAATCAAACAAAAACAAAAACAAAACCCACAAAATATTGAACACAGATTCTATTTGAATTGAGTAGCTTGGTGGTTTGCTCACTGAGAGAGAGAGAGAGAGCGCGCTGTGTGTATGTGTTTGGGTTTTAAAGAGGCCACAGTGTCTTTTATCCACTGATTTGCTTAGCTTTTCTGTTGTTTTTTCCACTGCTTTTCTTTTATTGTACGTTTGACTCTTGTGTTAATAAAAATTGGGGTAATATTACATCAAGGTCCTAGTCTTATGTTTTCTAAGGGTATAGTTTGTTCGTTTCTAACAAATAGGCCCCTAAGTCGGAGCACTAAAAATGATAGAAAATACTAAATCCCGACTAAAAAAAAAATCAGACATGGATGCATGACGATTTTTCATCACAAATCTCGATTTTTTGTCTAAGAAATCAGGAATCCTAATAGGAAATTCAGGTTCATGAACTATTCAGCTAGAAATTTGAGATAAAGAATTGTCTTGATTAAAAAATCGACAAGAAATTCATGTTAATTTTTAATCGTGAATACACAATAAGATGTCACGATATTGGCAAATCTCAGTCCATCCAGACCAATTACCAACTTAGTAAGTTTCATCATATAGAAGTATGTAATGTAACATTGAATGATGTATTTGGTGAGCCGTATTATACTTTATTGCAATAAATTAAATTAATAAAACTGATTAGGTTGGATCGCATTTACTCTTTTTCATTTTTGTACAATGTCGTATACACTGATATTGATGTAGGATGAACTAAATTAGCATTTAATAATTTATTTTAATTATTAGTAAAAATAAAGTTTTACTAGCCACCGTTGAAGACTGTTGGTGTCCTTGAAGTCAGATACGGTACCATCGAAATTTTCATTTTGTAGTTTATGTCACTATACAAATATCTCTAATAATTGAACTCCCTTTTGTTGACAAATGAGAATTGAATTTTCAAGATGGGAGCACTGTAGTACTAGAGTGCCCTCCAATTACACGAGTACCGTTGGATTTTCATCCAACGGCCTGCGTGCTAAACGAAAAAAATTAGAGGGATAAATTTTTGTTCTCTCTCTAAATCTGGACCGTTGGATCAAAATCCAATGACCCAGATGTGTATTGGAGGTAGCTTCAATACATTCAAATTTTCAAGTGTCATTTAACACATTTCCAATTAGTGAGAAAATATTGTCACCACTAGCAACTTTAATATCAAGACCAATTTCATAAATGATTTACATGACAGATGATTTTATAATCCAATATTTTTTTTAATGTTTGAGAGTTCAATCCTCCATGATTTTTTGTATTATTTATAGATCAAGAGACGAGGATTTTAATAATATAAGTGAAGACTCTAATAGATTTTGAAACTAGTGATAAAGGTAGCACATAGATGCCAATAATTATTGTAACGATGGTCAAGATTATTTTATTATAATAAATAAAGATGAGAGTTAAATAAACTTGACTTAATGATGTGTAAGTTAAATTAGAAGGGCTTTTAGTTCATAATTTCACTTTTCTAATCTATATAGGTCATTATAAAAATCTCACCAAATAGGAGTTAATATCATTTTTATGTAGAACCCTCATTTTAAGGTGTGGAAAACGGTCCCCAAATAGTCAAAAGATGATTTCAATAGATAGGGCTATCGAGCTAGGGACCTATTTGATAAAATTTGATAAACTATATCCTTAATTGATAAACCCTAAAACGTTTAGGAGCCATATGTGATTAGCCCATTTCTAAAGGTACAATGACAGGATGCGTGAGAGTGTAGCCTTTGAGTGTGGACAGTGCTGTAGAGGATGCGTGCCGAACAACGCGGTCTTATATCATCCGTTTGTTTTGGAGATTGCCACGTGGCGAGATCTTAGTTGTCTTTTTTTTTTGCTTGTGTGTCGGTGGATCCTGTAATGTGTAACTTTTGAGGACCCCACTTTTAAATTTTTTCTGTACGCCGTCTGATTAATTTAATTTTAATTGATCATGATATGAAAACTCCTTGTATTGGTACGGGGTCCTGTTATTTAATTCTAAATTCCTTATGCCTTCATTAATTAAATTTTTTGTCCTATAAATGGATCACGAGTACAAAAAGTACTTAAAAAATTATTTTCATTTTCATTAATATCATTTATGTGTTGTTGTTCTACGTATTTATAATCGAAATGACATGAAATCAGAATAAACAATCTATAAAAATACTATTTATTAAAATTATTTATTTTTTATTAATAAAATAAATAAATGAATATTTTCAAATGAAATATACACATATTGATTATAATATTGTCCATAACATTATAAAGTATATCTTAATTAATTAATAATTAACAATTTAATAACTACTAACTATTAATCATTAATTTATTATTTAGAAGTGGTCATTCTCATTCCATGTAAATGAATTCTCGAAATATAATAGGCCCATTATTTTCATTCCATTGGTAAATACAAAAATAAAAGTTAACATTGAGAATCATTTTTCATTCTCATTACTTAACACATAATTAATCCAACGGTATTGTTTTAAAGTTAAAAGTAACATCAAAACCAAGCAAATATCTTCTTAGTTTTATTTTTTAAAATTGTTATAATATACTAATATATTACAATTTGAATCTATTGAGTGTATAAATATACTTTATTTATAATCTTGTTGGTGCCTAAATTTAGTTCTACTCTATTTAGCCTCATGTCGTCATATCAATGAATCTTCCTCAACAAGTTTCCTCAGTGAAACTGCGTTGGACTGACAAAGGCCCAGATAAAGACATCTATCATGGTACTATTAGACATACAACACTAGTAAATGGGAGAAGTCAAGATGATTCTCGGAATTTCGGAGCTTCCTAAGAAAATCAGAGATAACTATCACATTCCAGTATATCTGGGACATGACCGGCATGAGACGGTCTTACCGTCCGTATAATCCTCCGATATATACATACATGGTATGATAACATGCATGCATATGTGTCTCACCATGACTAAACATGAACATGCATACTCTAAATTGTGTTACATTATGAAAAATTCTGTTAAATATACATAATTTGTATATAATAATGTATTACACTTGAAACGTTTGAATTGACCGCATATAACATGACAATGTTCACAGCATTAATAGGCCTCACTGCCTAACACATTAAAATGATAAAAGTGGACCCATGTCATGAATGACTATAATACTGCAGTTGGTGCCCATCACCTCCAAGCCGCCCGGTCTGAAAAAAGGGGGTCCTCACCAAAAGAGTACTATGGTTGAGTCATGCAATCAAAAACTGAGTAGTTGGGGGGTAAGTCATTGGTACAACGTAGTGAGTGAATGTTGTAAGTAAAAACATTAAATGTTAAAATTATAATATCCTCATTACGGGAATGTTACCGGCAAGCAACAGATCCCACTGTCGCCTAAGCCTCTAACTTATGCAATAGAATACTTATTTTTATCGTAATACCATGCAAACTTATAACCAGTTACACATGCAAACTTAAAATTAACATAAATGCATAATCCTCCGATATATACATACATGGTATGATAACATTCATGCACATGTGTCTCACCATGACTAAACATGAACATGCATACTCTAAATTGTGTTACATTATGACAAATTCTGTTAAATATACATAATTTGTATATAACAATGTATTACACTTGAAACGTTTGAATTGACCGCACATAACATGACAATGTTCACAACATCAAGATACCTCACTGCCTAACACATTAAAATGACAAAAATGGACCCATGACATGAATGACCCTAATACTGCAGTTGGTGCCCATCACCTCCAAGCCGCCCGATCTGAAAAAAGGGGGTCCTCACCAAAAGAGTACTATGGTTGAGTCATGTAATCAAAAACTGAGTAGTTGGGGGGTAAGTTATTGGTACAACCTAGTGAGTGAATGTTGTAAGTAAAAAACATAAAACGTTAAAATTATAACATCCTCATTACGGGAATGTTACCCGCAAGTAACAGATCCCATTGTCGCCTAAGCCTCTAACTTATGCAATGGAATACTTATTTTTATCGTAATACCATGCAAACGTATAACCAGTTACACATGCAAACTTAAAATTAACATAAATGCATAATCATGAAATATATATACATATATGAAAATATTTATCATGTGCACATCATCAAACATATGTCTATAATATATCAAAATGAAATCTCAGAGAACTACACTCTATATGAATATAGATCTGGGATGATGAACCCAATAACTAGTGACTGCAGCATAACTCTTGTCCTCGAGTTGAGTCTCCAAAAGTTGCACGTGGCTCACCAAAAGATGGATCCTGCAAAAGAACTAGAAAATGGTGGGGGTGA
>SKCR01023767.1:0-209885 GCA_019454045.1 Zanthoxylum bungeanum
ACAACATTAAGCGTTTTCCTTCCATTGAGTGGTTCTCTCTCAAGATCTAAGATTGGCTTTGATTTGTTGGCCAAAGTCAAGATCATTGTCCATCGCGGATATGTTTGAACCACGAAGGCTTTTTTTATATATCGCATGTCTTGGGCAGTTGTGACTTGTTGGCCAAAGTCAAGGTCATTTATGTACATCGACGTGGATTATGAAGCTTTCCCACTGTCAATGGGTCACACTTAACTGGAATCATTAAGCTTGTTGAGCCAAAGCAAAGGCTTAGTTGATTCAGAGGAAAAGGTTAGGAAATATATATTGGATATATATTTGGACTTGGAGGTCCACCTACCGGTTCTAGGAATTGGATGAGATCCAATTGATCTTAGAGATCTACCTAGTTAAATATCATACAGCTTGTTGGCCAAAGTCAATGTTGTGTGTTATTTAACGGGATCATAGCCCACTAGGAAACTAGGTTTCCCGAGTACTCAACAGAGGGTTAGAGGCTCGCCGAAAAATAGTGGGAGGCCAGTATTAAATTTGCAATTTCATTTAAAACTTGCTAAATACGCGCTTTATTTTTCGTCGTTACATATATTTATTAGTTGGACTAATACTTTATTGTTTTTATTGAACAGTTGGATTGTACCCTTAAAATATCATTTGTAGTTGATTATATAGTTGGACTATAGTAATCATTACATTTGACTATACCCGATATCATTGATTGAATAGTTAGCCTATTGCAATCAAGATGACTGGAAAGATCAACGTTAGGGACATCATCATGGGTGATAATGTCTTTAATGGTTCTAATTTTCCAGACTGGTATATGAATCTCATGATTATCCTGGGAGCCGAGAAGTTGCTCTATGTATTAGACAGACCTCTCGGGCCTGAGCCTGGACATGAGCGGGTTGTTGATTATGAGCTTTGGAAGACTCACAGTGATGACAACTCAACTGCTCAGTCCATCATGCTTGCTGCAATGACCCCTAAATTTCATCGTCAAAATAAGGGATTGGATCCCTACAACATGATGTTGAAATTGAAGGACCTCCATAGATCTAACCTTAGATCTCAGAAGTATGAATTACAGAAGAAGCTATTTCGCTCTCGCATGTCATAGGGTACATCTTTCAAGCACTATGTGTCGCAGATGATTGCTGACATCGAACATCTAGGTCAGCTGGGCATAACCTTTGAGGCTGAGACTTTCATAGATTTGATCTTACAGTCTCTGTCTGACTGTTGGGGCGGGTTCATCATGAACTACAATATGATGAACCAAGAGAATACTCTTGGAGAGTTGATGGCATTGCTGAAAGAAGCAGAGTCAGAGCTTCTGAAGGGCAAGAAGCACGAGGCGCACTTCGCTTCACCATCTCAGAAGGCCAAGGCTTGGCCGAAGGCTTCTGGAGGTGTGAAGAAGAAGAAAAGAAAAGGCAAGGCTAAATCATCAAAGTCTTCTGGGAAGGCAAATGACAAATCCCAAGATGTCTGCCTGCAGTGTAGCAAACGGGGTCACTGGAAGCATGACTATCGTGAGTACAAGGCACATATGAATGAAGTGAAGGCGGGCAAGGCTCCGGCTTCAGGTATGTTTGTTATTGAGATAAACATGTCTACTTCTAGTTTTAAAAATTTGATTTTTGATTCTGGATGTGGTACTCATATATGTACTGATGTGCAGGATCTGCGGATTAGCAGGAGACTGGCCTCAGGCGAGATTGACCTATGAGTTGGAAACGGGACCAGAGTTGTTGTTTTAGCTGTAGGGACTTTTGTTTTGGAACTGCCCTCGGGGCATGTACTTAATTTAGCAGACTGTTATTATATACCTAGTTTGAATAGAAATATTATCTCTGTATCTTGTTTGACCCAAAGCGGGTATACTTTTGTATTCCGAAACACTGGGTGTTTTGTTTATAAAGATGATTTTGAGATATGTACTGCTGATGCAAATAATGGTCTTTATATTTTGAATATAAATGAATCTCAAACATATAATATGACAAACAAAAGGCTCAAAATGAGTAAAACATATGAAACTTATAAGTGGCATTGTCGTCTGATACACATTAACAAGACTCGCAGATCCACACTTTCGAAGAGTGGATACTTGGTCGGATTTGATCATAATTCATATGATGTCTGCGAATCTTGTTTATTTGGCAAGATGCCTAAAACGCCTTTTAGCGATAAAGGTGTTCGTGCCACTGAACTGTTAGCCCTCGTTCATAGTGACGTATGTGGGCCCATGTCTAGCCAGGCTAGAGGTGGATATGAATACTTCGTAACATTTACGGATGATGCATCGCATTATGGTTATGTGTATCTTATGAGACACAATTCGGAAACTTTTGAAAAATTCAAGGAGTTTTGAGACGAAGTAGAAAAACAGACCGGCAAAAGTATTAAAACATTACGATCAGACCGTGGTGGAGAATACTTGAGCAATGATTTTCTCGATTACTTGAAAGAGTATGGTATTCTTTCACAATGGACTCCTCCCGGAACACCTCAACTAAACGGTGTGTCCGAACGGAGAAACTGAACTTTGTTAGACATGGTAAGGTCTATGATGAGTCGCACTGAGCTACCAATTTCCTTCTAGGGATACGCATTGAACAGTACAATACTTATTTTGAATAAGGTTCCGTCAAAGTCTATTGAACAGACTCCATATGAAATATGGACAAGAAAGAAATCGGGTTTCTCATTCCTGAAGATTTGGGGATTCTTGGCATACGTTAAACGTTTGGATGGTACCAAACTAGAACCCAAATAGGATAAGTGTCTATTTATAGGTTATCCTAGGGAAACCAAAGGATATTACTTCTACAACCCACAAGAGAACAAAGTATTTGTTGCTCTCCATGCAGTTTTCCTTGAAAAGGAATTCCTAAATGCAGTGGTAAGTGGGAGGAAAGTAGAACTCGATGAAAATCATAGTGATACTGTTCCTGGCACTGACTCCCTAACGGAACACGAACAGTTCATCAGGGATGAGACTGTACCACAATCTTCTAATACACAAGAACCACGTAGATCGGAGAGAGTCAGAAAACAACCTGAGAGGTATGGGTTTCTGATCTCACCTCATGTAGATATAAATCTTATTGAGGATAATGAGCCGGCTGCATATGAGGAAGTGATACAAGGTATTGACTTCGTTTTATGGCAAGATGCCATGAAATTCAAAATGGATTTCATGTATACCAACCAAGTCTGGGCACTGGTTGATGCACCAGAAGGCGTTAAGTCGATTGGTTGTAAATGGGTCTTCAAGAGGAAGACCGATATGGATTGTAACATTCAAACGTACAAAGCTAGGCTTGTAGCGAAAGGGTATCGTCAATGACATGGTGTCGATTACGATGAAAATTTTTCACTTTTTGCCATGATTAAATCCATTCGGATATTGCTTGTGATTGCTGTATATTTCGATTATGAAATATGGCAGATGGACGTCAAAACTGCTTTCCTTAATGGAAACCTTTTGGAGGATATTTATATGCAACAGCCTGACGGTTTTGTCGTACCAAAACATGCAAACAAGGTTTGCAAGTTAAATCGATCCATTTATGGATTGAAGCAAGCATCGCGTTCTTGGAACCAATATTTTGATGAGATCATAAAAGAATATGCTTTCATTCAAAACGAAGATGATCCTTATGTATATAAGAAGGTTAGTGAGAGCGTACTGACATTCATTGTCCTTTACGTTGATGATGTATTGCTTATTGGCATTGACATTCTCATGCTACAATCGGTGAAAGCTTGGCTTTCATTAAAATTCTCCATGAAAGATCTGGGAGGATCAGCCTTTATTCTGTGAATAAGGATCTACCGGGATAGATCTAGAAAGCTGCTTGGACTCTTCCAGAGTTCGTACATTGACAAAGTGTTGAAGAGATTCAACACGGATCAGTCTAAGAGGGGACTGCTACCAGTGTCACATGGCGTCTCTTTATCTAAGGACATAAGTCCTAAAACTCAAGATGAGAGAGATAACATGAGTCGGATCCCATTCGCTTCTGCAGTCGGATCGATCATGTATGCCATGATATGTACACGACCTGATGTCTCATATTCTTTGAGCATGTGCAGTCGCTATCAGGCCGATCCAGGTTATGGTCATTAGATTGCTGTTAAGAACATCCTTAAGTATCTTAGACGAACTAAGGATGCTTTCTTAGTATATGGAGATGGAGAACTTGAGGTTACTGGGTTCACCGATGCAAATTTCCAAACCGATAAAGACGACTCTAAGTCGCAATCTGGGTATATATTTTGTTTGAACAACGGAGCAATGAGGTGGAAATCTTCCAAGCAAGAGATTGTTGCTGATTCAACAACATAAGCGGAATATATCGCTGCAGTTGAGGCAGCAAAAGAAGCAGTTTAGATCCGTAAATTCCTAATTGGATTAGGAGTAGTTCCGTTAGCAGCTGAGCTTGTTCCTTTATATTGTGACAATAACGGGGCTATGACGCAGGCTAAGAAACCGCGGTCTCATCAACGATCCAAGCATGTACTTCGATGTTTCCATCTGATTCGTGAGATCATACATCGTGGCGATGTGAAGATCGAAAAGATCGCTTCAGATGACAACATTACAGATCCACTGACGAAAGCTATTTCTCAATAGAATTTTGAGCGACACGTACATAGTTCAGGTTTTAGATACTTTAGTGATTGGCTATGAGCCAAGTGGGAGATTGTTGGACAATTATAACCCATAACATCACTATTTGTAAAAGACATTATGGTTTTTGTACAAATTAACTATGTGACAAATGAAATTGATATTTTATCATTTTGTAATTAGATTACTTTGATATATATAAATGATAAAAGTCTTTATGATTAGTTTCAGATTAATAAGGTATGAAAAAGTATTAATCCACGAACGGTTCAATCATTAAATATCACTAGTCGTAGTATTATCGAGACTGGACATCGATAATGCGAAATAGACTAGTATTACACTTGTGCGCGTTATGGAAGCTTAACGGCATAGTTCTCATATATTTAAGTATATGATACTTATGCAAATGTGATAAGAGGTTATGTTAGCCGTTGGACCGGGAACAGCTTCGCTCTGGATAGACCCCTCGGAATCCCATTGGTAGTATGACTATGTGTCTATGGGAATCCGTATCAGGGTAGGTGTATTTGGTCTTAACCTGAGACTTGCATCGCTAATACTTGCGACAATCAGTACGCTTTGGTTTTGGTCATTCGGGGCTTTAACAGGTTCTGTGTACGCCTCTTCTGGGTTTACTGAGAATCGTAGTGTATTGGGTTTGATGTCTAGATGGAAGTATCACTTTAGTCATATGAAGATGATGATCACGCATGGATACAGAACTAGTACTCTAATATGCTACAGCTATCGGGATAATATGACTAGGTCATGATTATCCGATTAAGGAGACTAGTTGCTTGTGATCTGATATATGCTTCGTACGGGACAGACACAATTCCAGCCCCAGGCCTAGCATGTGACATCTGATACTGGATCGTAATATGTAATACTTAGTATACTATGCCTGATATAGATTATAATACACAACTTTTGGTGGTTGACTTTGGTATGTGTTTTTTTAGAAAATAAAATACAAAAACCAAAAAATTTCACTTCTCTCCACACAAAGCCGAGCACTTTCTCCCTCCCATGGAATTTTGTTGCAAATTTCTACAAGCTAGCACTTAAAGGAGTCAACTAAGATGATAGGGAAACTCATCATTGAGTTGGAAACAACATAGAAAGCTTGGAGCTTCATCTACATCTCTTGATTTTTGAAATCTCAACCGATCAAAGTAAGTAAATTCCGCAACTTGTCTTTGATTTATTCACACACATATCATGACTTAGAGACCTTGGGCATGTCTAGGACACTTACACTTAAGATTATTGTAAAATATGTGTCATTAAAAGAAATTTAACATGCACCAAACAGATCTACTACCATGCCAACCTTAAATCATAAATCTTAGTAGAATAAGAAAAACCTGGAAAAATATTGAAGATACTGAAAACGAAATCCAAGTCGAGATGTCTCTGTCTTATTAGCCCCCGTCTCGGTGCTCTACAGATGCTATGTGGCTAATGTTCTCCCAGGATTCGTTGGATGCTTCTTGTAGAATGGGCACTCCTTTAACAAGATCTTGAACAAAGACAATGGTGGAAACTCTCTTTTTCTTAAAAGACTTTCTAGTATGCAAGGCTCTTAGAGAATGTATATAGAAAATTCAGTGAATTGAAATGGGAATGTAATGCCTTATTTATAGACATGGAGGGTTACCATTGAAAATGTACCTTTATATCTATTAAGACAATTCCTAAGGGTTATGTCATTTACTTAAAGGACATATCATTCCCTTTAAACCTAAGGGTTTAATCTCTTCACTTAAGGATTACATCCTTTCATTTCCTGTATATAAACTCTTACAACCATATTTTGAAAATTTCTTACAATCCCCCATAATTTTCCAAATATTCATGCAGACACTAAGAGAGTTCTCGTGAAATAAAACTGCATCGAAATAGGTAGTTTTTTCCTTGAATATTTCCTAGTGAATGACAATCGGATTTACTTGGTGAACCAGTGACCCATAGTCTTGAACTGTTCCGTTGTTGGTGTAAACCAAGACAATTGCCAACACACAGCTTTACTTCGATCATTTCTCGTTCTATGGTTGTGTTCATTTCGGCCATGAACATTGGTCATGGATTCATCAAGTCCTTTAGGGAATTCAGCCTGTAAAAATCCCATGGAAGCGGCCTCACTTCTTACTTGAAATAGGTGATCTACTATAAAGAGGTAATATGTCTTTACCCTCATTAGGACTCGTCTCCTAATATAATGATCATTAAAAGCCTTCGTTTATCCTAGCCTTGATAGACAGCACTATGTGTCATTATCGGAATGGGAAAGAGTATAAAACTCTACAATGCTTGTTTTGAATTGCACAAAGTTTCAGTTGTCCATTTTGAACCTAGATCTTGGGATCTCCAGTCAGCTAGGTTGGGTTTACACAGTGACAATTCTTAATTTATAGGCTTCAAGCCCATTCCCTTTGATGACTTCTCAACTTGCTCTCTAAGTAAACCTTTAGTAAGTGGATCCGCTAGGTTTTCCTTTGATTTCACATAATCGATCGATATTATGCCACTTGAGAGCAGTTGTCGTATGGTATTATGTCTGCGATGTATGTGTCGACACTTACCATTATACATTGTATTTGGGCTCTCCCAATAGCCCATTGACTATCACAATGTATGCTTATCGCTGGCACTGGTTTTTGCCAATTAGGAATATCCTCTAGGAAATTTCGAAGTCATTCCGCTTTTTCCGCTATTTTGTCTAATGCTATGAATTCTGATTCTATAGTAGACCGGGCAATGCATGTTTGCCTCGAGGATTTCCATGACACAGCTGCACCATTAAGTGTGAAAACAAATTCACTCGTAGATTTGGAATCAACTGTATCAGATATCCAGTTAGCATCGTTATATCCCTGTAGAACAGTAGGATATCTTGTATAATGCAGACCATATTTTGAAGTTTCTCTCAGATACCTCAAAACTCTTACTATGGCTTTCCAGTGGTTATGTCTTGGATTGCTCGTATATCTACTAAGCATGTTTACAGCTTGAGCGATATCAAGTCTTGTGCAATTTGTGAGATACATCAGGCTTCCGATGATTCTCAACTATGTAAAGAAATAAATTATTAATATCTTCACAACTATGTAAAGTAATGCAAAGAATGCAACATGAGACAATACAAATACCTCTTCTACGTAAAACATCATCGGTGGGAAGTTTATTCTGTAAAAGGTGCCATACCAAATAAGAGCATTTAAGGAGAGTAAAATTAGTCCAAGTCTTACCACATCAAATACTGCAAAAGGTGGTTTAGTATCAAAAGATCATAACAAAACTTCATAGTAAGCAAGCCATCCCGAGAGTTGATCCAAATTAAGGATCCATTGCTAATGATCCAACGAGAGCTTCTAAAAAAATAGGAAGAATAGTCCTGAAGCCTGACCAAACAGCAAAAATTCAAGAATCTATTTGTCAGAGAGTTTAAGCCATATCGAGATATGAGATAATCTGAACTAATAGAAATTATTTGCTTTACATCCTAGAGGAATTTCAATAAGCAAGCCTTGTTGAGAGTATTTCAATGGCGAAGCCCTAGTTACCCTTCCATTTTAGGAGTGTAAAAACAATCCCAAGACAGCAAAGCCAACTTCCGCTTATGATCATCGTTGTAAAGAATAAAATTGCGAGATTATCGTTGAAGATGATTAATAAGAGAAATTATCCAAAGATAAACGTAAAATATATGAAGCAATAAGCTCTGATAAACAGACTTAACCAATTCAATCCTACCAGTAAAACACAACAAAAGACCCTTCCAACTAGAGAGCTTAGCTTTGACCTTATCAACCAGAACTTGAAGATGATGACATTGGGAACTTAAAGATTGGAACAACTAAGTAAGAGAAAATGAATGAACCTTTCGAAAAACCAAGAACAGTTTGCATAGTATTTTTACGAGAAACGATAGTCTAACCCAAATAAAAATGAGATTTATCACTACTAACACAGAGAGTTTAGCAGATTCAAGAATTAAATGAATCCAACCAATAAATTTCTCATTAAAGTCGAAACAATGAAGAATCCTTAGAAGAAATTTCAAATCCAAAGTATCAAAAAGTTGCAATATATAACTTTAGTCCCAGATTGCCCCCATAAACCTTCTTGTCATATTAACACCTTCTGAAATCATGGTAATGCAGTCATGAATGTGCCTTCCATGAATAAAACCAACTTGATTGGGAGAGATAAAATTGGGTAAGAGCAAGGTGGGATGGTTGGCAATGACTTTAATGATAATCTTGAAAAAGAAATTTGCTAATGAATAGGATGAAATTGAGAGATCTTGTTAGCGCCAGAAACTTGGGGAAACAAAACAATAAAGCTAGAGTTAAGGCTAGGTAAAATATAATGATCTTTGAAGAATTGATGACGGACAGCTCGAATCACACGTAAGTAACCATCTGGCCCTGGAGCACGAGCATGACTTAACTGAAAACTAACTCTTTGATCCTAATGTCATCAGTAATTTTAGTAAGAGTGTCATTATCAAACCTGGTAATTAAAGATGGAATGTAATGGGTAATCTTATCAATCTTACCCAAATCAACGTATAAATTTATGTAAAAATCCACCATAAGAGCTGAAACAATATTAAGATCATCAACCAAAAATTATCAATAATAAGGCAATTTAATCGATATTTTGTCATTTTCATCTTAGCATACATGTGAAAAAATTTGGAATTGCGGTCTTCGTCTCGCTACCATTGTACATGCAACTCTTTGTTTCTGTTGAGGTCAGTAATCAGACATGTCACATTACGTATGATAGACTACTCCAGCTTTTCCTTTCAAGAAAGGTGGTGAGTGAAGGAAGTCGTCTAAAATAGCTCGCAGATCTTTGAAGAGATCACAATAGTCCCACTTAAAACCCAAATTTCTTAGGCTTTTATCGCTATGGTGCCATAATCAAATCAGACTATGTATCCATGACTAAGCAAACCCAATCATTGCCATTGAACGACATGACCATGACTTAGGGGCCATTGCACCCTGTGTTCAATAAAGTCAAACCATTATCGCAATATGATTTTGGGACAAATAGGTATTGGTTGGTTTGATAAGGCCGAGTCCCACCAATACTGTTTAAGCCCATTAGGTCTATATCCAATAATGGAAGGCAATAGTTTAGACTATAATTATTATTGAGGGTTTTAAAAATTTTGATTAATTAACTTTAGTATTTAAAGTTTTCTTGATTTACCCAAAATAGTCTCACATCTTCTACAAATTATTTAAGTTTTGCAAATAAGTGGTGACTTTTAATTTCTCCTAATTGGCAAAATAAGTCTCTAAGTTCATCATGGATTTTCCTAGCAACTAATGAATAATCAAAACACTTTCTATTTCCTAGAATGTGTCTCTAGACACATTATTCCTATATCAATTGCTATAATCAATTCTTAAGCTTTGAAAAAAATATTAACGCCATTTCCCTCCCAAAAACCACTGATTTTGGCAGTGCAAGATACTCCTAGCATGATATTACATGTACATATTAAGTGCATAACATAAAAAACAAATAATCATGCTTAAACTCACCAAAAAACGAACATGCATAACATGTGTTTTCATGCAATTTCAAAAAAAAAATATATAAATACACATTAATACGTCGACGGGATTATACCTAAAGAGTTTTGATGTTAATATCTATATCTCTGGTATAATCCGGATACCTGTGACAGAGGGATTATACGTATGCAATGACTTCGACCTGTATTGTTCAACGAGTTTATCTGTGGTTGTCATAATTTAGGGGTGGGTAAAGTATGGACAGAAATTGGATTTCCTGATGGATATATCTGAACTTAGAGAGTCTCACATAATGAAACAAACTCGTAAAGCACTAGGACAACAATTATAAATAATATTGATTATTTATAAATCGTTTAACGGTTAAACGAATAAATACATGAAAAGAGATTTTTCGGTAATTTCTAATAAATGTGTATTTATATTTAATACATGATTTTATTAAATACACATTAATGAATTGTCAAATAAGATATTTGACATATATCATAAATATATGTATTTTGATTATTTAAAGTAATTATGATACATATATTTAGATATTTATAGTTAAGTAATTATTTAATTATTTAATTGTTAAATAATTAAAGTACATGAAATATAAATATCTAAAGTTTTGATTAAGTTAGGAAATGGATTAATATGATCGGTTTAACTTGTTGTAATACATTTAAAGTTGTAATGTACAATTTGAACAAGTAAACTATTGCTTATTTAATTAATAAAATTGAAACAAAAATCTAGATATTTATTCCTTAAATTTGGCCATCAAAAAGTGAAGTATATAATGTTTTGTTTCATTTTTCTTTCATTAGGTTAAGCCTCCAAAATACATAAACCAAAAGACTTGAGAGAAAAAGAGAAAGTGCTAAAGAAAAATCAAAGAAAAACTTGAAGATTTGTAGGTATTTTCAACTTTTCTTCAAATAGAAAAATATTTTTATTGTTTTAAGCTATAACATATGATGTCTACATGTTTTTCTACTCTCTTGGCTTTGTGTTGAGAAGTTTGGAAGCTTGAATGATATAAATATGCTGTATGTTTTTAATGTAAGCTGATAAATGGTGTATAAGCACATTTTTTGGTCATTTGATGACTTGGTTGTCATTCTAGAGTTGTTATGCCACTCATTGATTACATATAATTACTCTTGGATTATTTCAAAATGGTGAGGCTTGATTGGTGTTGTAGAAATTGGATTAAAATGTGATATTGAATTAATTTTGGTTAATTTGATTATTTTGAAAAATTAGGTTTTTGCCTAAACCAAAATTGAGGCTTTTCATATATGTGATGTATTTTGATGTATATGAGATGTATAAATCATTTTGGTAGTGATTGAAAATCACCTAAACTTGTATTTGACAATTTAGGACTAAAATGATCAAATTGAAAAATGTGGGGGTCTCTCAACAATTTGATAAAAATATGGATTTTGTGCGTGAGTTGTATTTTGATGTATATGAGATGTATAAATCATTTTGATGGTGATTGAAAATTACTTAATCTTATATTTGATAAATTTAAATTAAAATGATCAAAATGTAAATTTTTATACAATGCGATTATGTTACTAAAGGAAGCTGTGGGCAATGCGATTATGTTACTTCGAAATTACAAAATTTAAGGTCTTTGGAATCTTAGTGGAATTTCCCTTTTATCTCTCTTTTTATTCCTTTAGTTTATTTTTTCTTCGATTCCATTTATCAACGTAATTGCCAGGTTAAGAACACGAAAAAGTTATACACGGCCCTCCATTTATTCTCTTTTTCTCTTCTCCAAACATGTATATAAAGCCACCTCTCTTCTCCCATTTCTTCACCAAATTTAAATCCTTCTATTTCCTCTTCTCTTTGAACTTCCTTTACATTTTCTCAAGGTTAGTTCTATATAATTTATTTTTATTTTTTCTTTCGGCTAGTGCTATTTAATTTAATTGAATAAATTTTTTAAAATAGTACAAAATGTCTAAGATTTGAAGTTGTCATGAGAAAATATTAAAGAACTTTTTATTAGAATTCAAGTTTTTATTTCATTAATTAATATCTTCATAGATACAATTCTCGGGCAGTCTATGATACATTTTATTATTATTATTATTATTTTATTTATTAAAAAATAAGTGATGGGCAAAGTCTAAATTCAATTTCTTTTCCTTTACTTTATCTGAAATTTAAACCCGAATGATAAATTAAATAGGATTACTTGAAAATCACTTCATCTAGTCTTTGAGGACAAGTCTATGATATATTTACTCTGTCACGTCATCTATACGAGAATTTACAATCATGTAATTAGTTGTTAAAAAAAAAAATATGAAATATATGGGTCACATGATATTAGTAGAAGAATACTACAACGGATATTCTAGGCTTTTTTCAAAAAATAAATATATTTACTTTTAAAGGTCACTAAATGATTTTTTTTTTTTTTTTTTTGGGTCGTGCAGGAACTATGAACAGGCCAGGAGATTGGAACTGCAGGTCATGCCAGCACCTGAACTTCCAGCGGCGCGACTCGTGCCAGCGTTGCGGCGACCCTAAGTCCGGCGACTTTGGTGGTTTCGGTGGAAGAGGAGGATCATCATTGGGGTTCGGAACCGGGTCCGACGTCAGGCCAGGCGACTGGTACTGCTCCGCCGGAAACTGTGGGACACATAACTTTGCCAGTCGCTCTAGCTGCTTCAAGTGTGGTGCATTCAAAGATGTTGATGTTGCTGGAGGCTTTGACTGTGACATGCCTCGTTCCAGAGGCTCAGGTTTTGGTGGCAATCGATCTGGTTGGAAGTCTGGTGATTGGATTTGCACCAGGTGATATTTATGTTGCATATTCAAATCCATTAACATATTGGTGGAATTTTTTTCTTTTTTTTTAAAAAAAAAAAAAAAATATTTAAAAAACCCCCCCTTTAGTTGGCTCTGAACTTTTATTATTGTTATCTATTTTATTATTTCACCCAATAATTTTAATTGATCGACGGAGAATTTTATCATATTTGGGTTATACTTGAAAAAAATATATACATTAAAAAAGTTAAAAGTTCAAATTTTTTTTTTTTAACGGCATGGAGTTTTAGTGACTTTTAAACATGAAAGGGCAAATGATATATTATTGAACAAGGGGATTTTGATAATTTTTCTTTTTTCTTAACTTTATGTATCAAAATTCACCTTTTTTGACTGCTTTTGTAAGTTAGATATAATACTTTAATTTAGGAATCTCTTTGTCTCAAGACATACAATGAGCAGATGAAATGTTTTATTGAAACAAGGGGTATTTAATCATAATCTCTTTTGCTAATTTATTTATATAATTTATTCAATTTTACAGATCTGGATGCAATGAGCATAACTTTGCTAGTAGAATGGAGTGTTTCAAATGCAATGCCCCTAGGGACTTTAGCAACAGAACTTTCTACTAGGCACACTTCATTTTTGGGTATGAACATCATTAACCTTCATGTAATTATTTATATTTTTAAAAAAATTATGTTTTTATGATAAATTGGCTTCTTGTTGCAGGTATTGCAGCCAACCCAAGATTTGAGAGAGATTCAGCTTTTTCTTTCATATGATTATTTGTTTTGGGTTCTAGGGTTTCTTAAGGGGAAACATATGGGCAAATTATACCAATATTGTTCACTTTGAGATTTAACCCAGTTATGGTATTTTGTTAGGGTTTCAGTTCCCATGAGAATTATAGGAATGTAGCCCTTGTAGTGCATTTCAATTTTCTATCCATATGTTTTTTTATTATTATTATCATGAGTTTATTTATTGTATTGCTGCATGGCTTTCTTAAAAGAAGATGATTTGCATGAACTTCATAAAAAAAGTTTCTCTCTCCAGCACTGAATGCTGAATTTTGAATTCTTTCTCCTTTTTTTTTTTTTTTTTTTGGTTGCTTTAAAACAATCATTTTTACCATATTAAAAAAAAAAAAAAAATTAAATGAAAGGAACAAAATATGAGTATAGTGGAGGACCCTCATCCTTCAAAATCTACATAATACAAGATCACTAGTCTGTGGCGGCTCAAGATTTTTGGCCCAATGCAAAAAAAATATATTTAAAATTAGTTAATATTAATTATACAGAAAATAATACAAATATAAATAAATACATATTAAATGGGATGTGAACTCATTCGGACAATTGCCTAATTTGGGCAAGAGACAGACTTTTGTACAAGGTATACATACAGGCGAAATTATGTTGTGCGTAGGGCACTGACCCCAAATTGAAAAGTAAAATTTGTATTTATGGGTCCAATTGTTTCCCCAAAAAAACTTTTCAAGAATCGTTTTATCATTTTTCGATATCTATGATATTTACTGAAAATTTGGTTAATCTGATAAATGAAAAAGTTTAATTTTTTCCAGAAAATATCTTATTGAATATAATCGATAAGTCATTTTATGGAAAAATAAATCTTTCATTGTTCACTTCCAATTAGGGATGGAAATCCGAACCTGGAGTTGGATCTGCATGAATCTGAATCCATATACTTTCGTGGATCCGAATCCATATTCGGATCCAAAAAAAATCTGGACCTATACCTGGATATATCTAATCTGAATCTGAATAGACCCGGACGGATCCTCAAAATCCAAATTGTTTTTTACTTTTTTTCATTTTGTTTTTTTTTTTATTACAGTATTTTATTTTTATTTTTATATTTTGTACTTTTTACTAATCTTTAATTCTATTCTTTTATATTTTGTATTTTTAAAATTTTTTAAAATATAAATTAATAAAAATTATGGAATTTCGAAATTATATAGATTCGAATCCGGGTCCGCAATTTGCTACCCATGTTTGGAAAAAAAAAAATTGTACCTCTGTCTTCTATGTCTATACAGATTCTAGTTCGGGAAGACCTGGAAATGAAAAAATTTTATACTCGGGATTTCCAAGTCCATGCGGATCCAAATTCATAAAATATTTTTGGATCGGGTGTTTCCAGACCCAAGTCTTTAGGGTCTATGCCGATCCGAGACTGGAAATAATCGATTCCATAAATTCATTGTCCGTGACAAAATTTTTGGACTCGAGTCTATATGGATATTGGTTAGACTCAGTTTCAATTATATCTAGATCCGTGCTGGCATGGAATTTCGCTACTCAGTACATAAATTTTTTTCGGACCCGGGTCTCTATGTCTATGTGAACTTGGGTTTTTGGTATTTTCATACCCAGGTCTAAGTAGATCTATGTCGGACTCGAGTCTGGATTCGTGTGGGTTATAAATTTTACTATCTGAGTCCATAATTTTTTTTTTTTATTTTTTTTACAAATTCATGTATTTATGAACTCGAGTCCTTTGAGTCTATATATATTCTGGTCAAAAAAATTTCCAAACTGGCGAAACTCGGGACCTAAACCCGAGTCCGGGTACGAGATTTTGCTACCCAGGACCAGAACTTTTTTTTTACAGACCTAGATAATTCTGGACCATGGTATTCTAGATCTACGCAAAGTTAGGTAAAAAAAATATACAAAAATTATTTCAGACTCAAGTCCCAGAACGAAATTATCACTACCCAAGTTTGAAATTCTCTTTAGGGATTCGGATCTTTCGGGTTTATATGAATCCGTTTCTTTTTATCATTCATATTTCTAATTATCAGAAAAAAAAAATTTTTAAATATTGGACACGCAAATATCTGAATAACTTTCCAGAAAGTATTTTCAAAAGATAACCAAACAAAGAAATACATTTTCCTTGAAATATAATTGATTTTTCTCTTCTGAATTTTACGGTTTGAGTCCCTTAAATTATAATTTTTTCATACTCGTCTCCATACATTGGAATTTTTTTCAGTTAGCCTTCATTGAAGCGAGATTTCTGCTATATATTGAATTTTCACACGTAGTATGATTGAAAATTCTAGTCACAAACTTGGGTATTGTATCATATATTGAATTAATATTTTCATGATTTTGAAAATTCAACTTCATAAACTTTGAATTGATATTGTTAATGTATTTTTCAAACCTGAACCTAAATATAAAATACTTAGGCTATTGACTTTTTCAAATCCGACCCATTTATCAATCGGATAAACAATTAACATTTTTACTACAAATATTATTGAGGGACCACAATTCAGCTTTCTGTTCTTCCTAAATATGCGAAGGGATGATTATGTCAAGACTCAAGATTCATAATAACTAAGCATATTATACTTTTAAGAAAGCCTGTGTCGCTAGTTCTAATTGCACCTATTTCGAAGTTTATTATAATCTAATTGAATTGCCTTGGGTTCAGGGGCGGAACCACTTTATAGTTTAAGGTGGTTTAGGTCACTCAATGATTTTAAAAACCATTTAACTTGGTTTTATGAATTTTAAATTAAAAAAATAAGGATAATGAAAAATTTTAAGATTGATGTTTACAATATTCTAAGAACCATAAATGGACAGGGTTACATGGAAATACAATTATTTCATTAATAATTTTTAAAAAAAATTAGAATCTAATTTGGCTTAAGTCCACTTCATATCAAGCAGTTTAGGATTAAGTTCAATCCTCTCATAAATGGATAGAGTTTGTGAGGGCTTGGGTTTTAAATTATAGTCTAGTCCCGGCCCGGCCCATTGCGAACCCTGCACAACTGTTTGGGCGTACAGTTTGTCTAATTTCTTTATAATAAGGAAAGCTCCGATCATATATAGCGGTTTCCAACATGGACATAAGTTTCAACAAAAATGCAAAAAATATAAAAATGAATCAAAATATATATAACAAAAAAGAGACGTATTAACTTAGAATTTCTCTTCATGCAGAGGTTGGAAAAGCATATTCATGATAGAAAGCAAACCCCATTTATTTTTTGTTTTTTTAACGGACGTTATAATTATATAAATATATACCATCTAAAACCTATTATGAAATTAGATAAATTTATACAAGCATAATACCAAAAGTCTATTTTTTTTTTAATACTTTGGGAAATGTCAATCCATATATTCAAATTTTCACATTCTTATGAGTAATATTCTTAATAAGTAATAAAGAAATAAGTACCCCAGGACAGCAAGCCCAAGTGAAGAAAGAAAAAAACATGTTCAATACCCTTCATATTAACCTCTCATTTATATTTATGAAAATCTATAAAATATATTATATATGGTGGATTAAAAAGCAAACGATACATTTTTATAGTATGCTCTATCATAATTATGCTCTAAAGATTTAAGCAAAGATCATTGTCTCTCTATTGAGTTAGCTTTTAACTTTTTCGGCTGAAAATAGTCTAATGCCACATTTTATCAAAACCTAGTTACTTGGCAATTGGCATGTCATTTGGGCCCGGAATGTCCTCCTATACAACTCCATTCAAAATCCTGCCCCCCGATGCACCTGTCCTGCGTCCAAACCGAGCCGGTTGAAGTGGGAAGTTGGGATCGGTGGAACACAACGATTATGACACAACACCAACCCCCTCGGAAGAAGTAAACCAGTCTTACAGTAAGAGAATAGCCCGACCCGTGCCAACACCTCCCTTTTTGGACTTCGTCAACCTTAACATAAATAGAGCCTCTACCATCACCCGAGCTAAATTGGACTAGTTCAGAGAGATATTTGAGATTCCCGAGCAGATTAGTTTGGACGTCCTTGAGGAATGGGAGAAGTGGCGATTAGGTTGCCTTTTGTACAACTTTCTTTGATATAGGTGTGCTCCTACCCTTCCAAGGATACTTTGCAAAGATGTTGCAACAATGAACTTGGTCCCATTTTAACTGAACCTGAATGGATGGAGGGTACTTGCCGGGCTCTACGTCATCTGGAGTCAAGCCGACCTAGGCGAGCCATCGGTGGAAAACCTGAAGAGACTTTATCAACTGAATGCCAACTGTAAGGAATACAAGGGTTGGTATTACTTGTCCACCTACGCTAGTGGTAAATATTTAAATACCAACCTCCCGGCCAACAATAAAAAATTCAAAGATAAATGGTTATGGGTCGGAGGAGTATGAGTAAAACCCAAATTGTCTCTGGTGAGGATATCATTATACCGATCGTCTTCCGAGTTGGAGGTAATGACCCGTCCTCCCTCTCATTCTTTCCTCTACTTAGAAATTTTCATCTTCGCTTTGTCGTCTAACTTGTGCCTTTTATAGCTTGCTGGGTTGATCCTCCAAAGGTTCGCCATGAGGTCAAGGCGGGGAAAAATAAGCCTCCCAATATGCAAGTCATTATAGAGACCTTATCAACCCATCCTCATTCACCAATGACGTCTTTATACCGAGCTCTCATCTATCGGTTGATAAACAGTCTGATAAGGACTGACCAACTGACTAGCTTCTATTCATTCCTTTTTGATGTTGTTTACTATTTACTCTTGTATTTTGCACTTACTGACCTGATCCTCGGTTTTTTCTTTTTCTAACCTTATGTTTTCTTAATGCATGCATGGTAGGAAGAAGACCCAACCTATTGTAGATTGCTCAAGAATCCAAACGCCAAGCCCTTGTAAGTCATAGCGAGAGCTGTTCTCGACTCAACACACCAATTTCTCCATCCCAAAAATAAAAATCCCCGATGTAAACCTCTACCATACTGACCCAAACCGTAAATACTCCCCACCAAGACAAACTCAAATGCCATCCACCCAAACATCACAACACAACCTGAACCACGAGGCCTAAAAAGACGCTTCCATCAGGTCGGAGGTGAGACCTCTAAAGAGACAGCCGATTAGACCCTGCTGAGGAAGACCACTGCCCCTTGTTGCATGGCCCAGTGACTTCTGCTTCTAATAAAGGGGAAACCTATACTTTGGGGGTGGAAGACCTCCCGGAGAATACGAGGTAAGGCCTGACCCTTCTCTTGTCGATCATCAATTACTTGGCCCAACACGTGGACATCACCAGGGCCCTAGCCTATGAGAGAATTGTTGGGTGTATGCCCTAGAGCTACATGTGATGTAAACGGTTTCATGTGTTTTGAAATAAAACGATGCATTATTCATTTATCAAATTGTTTGTTTATTTTTCGCATATTATATATCTTCGTAAATACCGTAGATTACTTATGTACCTTCAGACTTAGTGTATGAGTGTCATACACCAGAGGATTTAAGTCTGAAGTTAGTAATCTTAAATAGTCCATAGAGAGCAAACAAAGTGGGTACTTTGTTTGTGGTTTATCTATAGATGCGGTCCATTCTATATTTGTATGGCGATCTTAATCCGGATCTTCCATGTAAAGACATGAGAATGGAGGCACCTTGTATGATGCGATCATATAGGACTGGACCCAGATAGAAATGACATTCTTATAATATCTGTTAAGCAAAGAAAGTCATTTCAATCTACTTGATGGTCATATATGGATTGATCTTAATCCTGGGTGTACTATAAACTCTGCATGGCAGGCTGTGTTCTTTGATTTACAAAGGTGAGGTTGGTGTAGCAGTCCCGACCAATAGCTACGTACTTTGGGGGCATAGTTTTTTTTGTAGCTGGGAACGTTTTACATAGACATGGAGTTCACTCCTTCTTGCGAGAAGTAGATGAGTATCTTTCTTAAGGGTTGATTCGGTACTTGAACGATTTGAGCGCTCAAGTCTTTCTATTACGAACAGAAATATTAATATTCATAATAGTTATGAATAAATCATTCATTAGATAATCAAAGGTACTTAAGGTAAAAAATAATTAGAGCGGTATAACGGACATTATGACCCGGCACTAATTACGAGATACTCGTGAAGGATCAATTCGTATAAAATGACTATATCGATGGACAATGAATTAGTTCGACTTAATATTTCATCTGTGGCAACGAGAGTGCAACTTCGGGTTTTTAGTGGAATAACCCGGAGTTAATAATTCAGAATATCTAATTAAGAGCTTAATTAATATTTCGAGATTATTGGAGCTCGGAACCGTGGGTCCATCTGGTCCCCGTGCTAACTCGATTTACTATAGCAGATTAAATATAATTGGATAGTCTAATTATATACTCACAAAAGAATAAATATTATTAATAATATTAATTATGTCACACTTGAAACTATACATTAAAAGTTAATGTATGGTATTAATAATTATATGATAATTATTAAATATAAAATATTGAATTATATATATGATATAATTTAATAAGGCTAAGATTCTAATTTCTATATTATGGGTTTTGGAAACCCTTGATTAAATTTTGGAAGTAATGACTTTCAAAATATTAATCATATATTTAATTTGTAACATATATTGACTTTATGGAAAGTAAATAATATTGTTACAAATTAATGAAGAAATAAAGGGCATGGCCGAATTCCTTGATGTATAAGGAATATGATTTGTTTATTTTGGAAACAAAATTTAATCAAAAATCCTAGCCCTGGCCGAATTCCTTGGTGTATAAGGAATAGGATTTGTTTATTTTGGAAACAAAAATTTAATCTAAAAATCCTACCCTTGGTCGAATTCTACCTTAGGGAGGGGATTTGTTGTTTTGTTTGAGTGAAACAAAATTGACCTAAGTATAAAAAGAAAACTTGATTTTCTTTTGAAAGGGCTCTCATTCCAAACCGTAGCCACCTTCTTCTTCTTCACAATTCTCTCAAAAGTTGAGAAACAATTTCGAAGAACAAGAATAAGAAAAATATTATTAGTGTGTGATTTAATCTCTAAAACGTTTAGGGATTTGTTTGTGTGTGTAGCCCACACTACTTTCCGTTGGTAACGATTTATAGCTCGGAAGATCTTGTGGCTTTAAACAAATCATCTTCTTCTTTATTCTTGTAAGTCACGGCATTGAGGAACAATAATACCTCATTGTCGCACTTCACTTGTTACAATCGGGGCTCGCTTTTGATTTGTTTTAATTCGGGATTTGGGAAACACCTTGGCGACTTTTTGGGGCTGAGTTAGGATTTTTTTGGAGTGGAAAAATCAGACCTAAAACGCTACAGCAGGTCACGCAAATCAGGGGTTGGTTTGGATGCAGTTCGCGTGTGTAACGGGTGTAAAACAGTCCAATTATTCACTGCAGTTCGGGGGCTGTTCGGGGACTGTTTCACGTGCATTCCGGGGCTGTGATCTTGTCCGAATCAGAAGCAAAACTTCAGTATAAGTGCTAGTTCCATTCGGCTTTAAGGAAGGGTAGACATAAAAAAATTTCAAGGTCGATTAGTGTGCCTAATCGCTTCCGCTGCGCGAGGAAAGCGTTTCCTACAATTGGCATCAAGAGCGAGGTTGAAAAGTGTTCTTAACCCTTCACTTTTTCAATTAAAGTTTCTGTTTTTAATATATTTATATGAGTTATAAATATGATATGCATGTTTAGATGAGTGGGTACATTGTGATATTCATATGATGAATGGTTTTATTATTTCATGTGATGAATGGATTTTGCATTGGTCGTAAATTTTTTCGGCTCTTATTTTTGTTGTTGGTTTTATTTTTGGGATGTAAGGCCATAAGGTCATTGTTTACATTTGTTTTAATTTTAATTTTCAATGTAAAGTTTCAATTTTTGTAATTTGGAGCACCGAAGTCGCAAATGGAGCCAACACCACTTTGAAGCGGGATTTGAAGACCAAGGAATGCCTTGGTGAATCTTTTGTACTAATTAGATTAGTATAGGAAAAATAAGAGCCCGATCAATGCAAAATATTTTTTATGTTATATGTATGTTTATTTCGAATTGTTTGAATAACATGTCATATAGCTTAGGGTGCCAACTCATGCATTTTACTTGCCATAACATGTCATAGATGCATTATCATTATAGACATAAAATTATGATTTTAAGAAATTTAAAATGTTTAAATTTGAAAATGATATGCATGAAAATCAATTAATTAGATTAATTGGATTTATGGTTTAAAATTTTAATTCTAAAATATTGGGCTTAATTAGTGCATAATAAACTTCATTGGTATATAGGATGGAAACCCGGATATAAATTCCATAGTCGATTCCGAATGGACGGTAATATGGTATGCACTCGGGATACAATTCCACGTACCATTGGATTTTATAACGCACTAAAATTTATTAAAATGTTTAATTAAAATTTTGACCTTTTAGAATTCCATAAATTCTAGACTTAAGAGTGTCTAGTATTTTAAGAGTTAAAATATAATAGCTCACTTATACCACTCTAAATAAATTAGTTTAATGGAGTATAACTATTAGTAGAGACTAATGATATATTAGTGACACAATTTTAATAGTTAAAATTGATTAGCTCACTTATGACATACTAGTGTAAATAATAATTATGCTTTAGCCGCCATAAGTTTATCCACACTAGTTAAAATAAAATATTAGATATTTTAGATAGAAACCTTATTTTTTTTAAATAGTGAGTGGGAGAGGGATATACGACAGTATATCCCGCGATCTCCGTTGTTAGTCCAAAAACGTGAGATTCAAAAGGCGCCTCGAGACGGCTTTGTTTTCGTCCCCCTATGGATGGTGTTCATTTTGGGTCAATATCAGGTTTGGGTTCCGAGAGGATAGGGATTCTAGATGTATCTTGTGAACTGACCTACCCTACGGCGGCACTTCACTCGTTAAGTCAAAGAATCCCGAAACGGCGGGTTACACTCACAAAGGAGTAATTAATTGTTAATGAAATTCCTTGATCAAATAAAACGGTAGTTGTTTAATATAGGAATAAGAGTTATTCCCGCATATATTAAATTGACTGAGATTGTCTCGATCTATCATGCGAGTACTTGACCTACCCTACGGCTGCACTTACTTGTGGGATGATAGATTTCCATGGCATAGTAATTCTCTTAGGTTTCTAATTCTTTATTCATGGTTCATGCATCATGTTTAATTTTATGCCAAAATTCTTTGATGATTTTAATATGCGATGAATGAATGTTAAATGCATATTTATTTTATTTTTCAGCCATGGTTTCTCCAATTATTTCCATACTCTCAAACGATAAATTAACCGGGGAAAATTATGTTAAGTGGAAAAGTAATGTCACGACCCCCTCCCTAGAGCGGGCCCAACCCTAGAAAGAGGTCCGCGATCAACTTCAGCTCGAGCACTCTATATGCCAAATCAACCAATTTAAAACACACAAATAATACATCACAAATGACAAACTCATAAAGTATACACAACCTTTATGGTTTACAACACAAGACTTAAAAAAAATACAAATGACGACTCAAATGTCTGGACCAACCCGAAAATACGACTGTGGCACGTGGATCCCAATCTGGTACTGCTCCTGCTATTCACGCGAACTACCTGAAATGTTTGGGGGAAAAGGGGAGTGAGCTTAAAAAGCTCAGCAGTAAACACTCATTCTCTCAACATGACCTCACCAACAAAATAAGGTTATATATATAGATATATATATAATATAATATATGAAAATAGCATATATTATAATATCATCTCGCACAATCATCCCACAACAATACAAACATCCATCAAACGTGGTTGCTAATCCGAGTTTAGTATAACAGAGGATTGAAACCAATGGGAGAGTACCTCATCACAACTCCCAAGGTTTCCAACCATATCAACTCGCAAAATGTGAGTGAAATATAACCAGTGGGGGAGTCCCCGTATACCCCCAAATCAAATAAAAACAATGGGAGAGTATCTCATCACAACTCCCAAGGTTTTATATCATCTCATACCATCTGATGTATCATCACATCATCTCAAATCCGACCACTATTATACAAAACCCGGCTGCATAACACAACAACACACATCATCCAACACAATCACATCTCGCATCCAATCCAATCAAACTCATCTCAACAATCATGATTTCGTATTATCATGCTTTCAATATCTCAATATTATATCTCACAAATATGTAATTATATATAACAAAATATATATATATATAATTATACCAACATATTTATATATATATACCGACTCACACAACAACCATCAATCATCAAACAAATGTTAAGAGAATCACCACAGAGTGTACTTACCTCGATCCACACAAAAGTCTCGAATATGACTATATTATCGCTAAGAATCTCAATCGGTCGCTCAAATAGCCAAATCAATAACGGCAATAAACTCGATATTTCTAAATGTCTATGCTGAGAAGAAAAACAGCAACGAACAGCTCCAGAACTAGATGAAATGCTCAACGAGGCAAGCGGGCCCCACAACGAAGATCGGACCCCACCACCAAAAAGCGGACCCCACAGTCAGATACTTCCAACGGTCAATATATATATCAAAATGCTCGTATAATCGAGAGCAACAATCTGGTGCGATCGGATCGCCGATCCAACGGTCGGATCTAAATTTCTAGTAATATTCCCGAATTGCCGGTAATTACAAAACGGAAAACAACCCAAACGATGTCGGATCAGGAAGTGACCACTGGCGTTGGAAATATCTCGGCCTGAGAAACACTCACTCGCCGGAGGTGGCCGTCAAAAGTGACCAGAGACGGCCGAAAATTGCAAAATGGTCGGCGGCGTAGCGTCCTCTTCTGGTGGCGCGTGGCGGCGCGTCCGGAGGTCGTTGGCCTCGATCATGGTGGCTCTGGAAAGCTGACGTCGGTAGCTACACGGTGGTCCGGCGCGTGGATGAAGGTGGTCGGCGGTGACACGGTAGCGATGCTTCAAAGTTTCGGCAAGAAAAAGAAAGAAATAGGAGAGAGAAAAGGAAATTCTTTTTTTTTATCTTCTGCTTTCTATTTTTGTATTCGTAAGCTCTCTCTCTCTGCTGTCCCTCTCTCTCTCTCTTATAATGATAAAAGCAAAACTAATATTTAATTTTTTTGATGCTTGCCAACTAATACCCAAGTCTCAAAAGTAACATGAACGCTATCCTGGTTTGTGAAGACCTAAAGTTTGTCCTGACGGAGGAACGTCCTCCCGAGCCGGCCAGAAATGCTGGCCAAGCTGTGCGCGATACGTACCTGAAATGGGTCACAGTAAATGAGAAAGCATGCTGCTACTTGCTAGCAGGGATGTCTGAGGTTCTTGCTGCAAAGCATCAACCTATGGCTCTAGCATCTCAGATGATGGAGTCATTGCAGGGCATGTTTGGGCAGCCTTCGGAGCGTCAACGCGATGAGGCCATGGTCTCAGCGATGACTGCTAGGATGAAGGATGAGACATCAGTCCGAGAGCATATCTTAAGGATGATGACTTATCTCAACACTGCTGAAACCCATTGAGCTCGTATTGACGAGCGTAGCCAGGTGACCATGATTATGGAAACTTTTCCGAAGAGTTTCCTGCAGTTTAAAAGCAACTATGTTATGAACAAGTTGTCTTTTACTTTGACCCAACTGCTTAATGAGCTCACCCATTACGAGTCCATGCTTGTGGATCCTCGTAAGTCCAGTGTAGAGGCAAATGTTGCTGAGTCTTCTAAATCTGTAAAGAAGAAGAAGAAAAGCACTGGAAAGGCTAAAGGAAAGCCAATGAAAAAGAAGAACAAGAAAGGCTCCAATGATGCCAAGCCCAAAGGAAAATATTTCCACTGCGACAAGAATGGGCATTGGAAAAGGAACTGTCCTAAATACCTTGCTGAGCTGAAGGAGAAAAAGGAAACAAGTAAATATGATTTACTTGTTATTGAATCTCTATTAGTGGAGGATGATAAATCCGCTTGGATTGTTGATTCTGGAGCCACTAACCATGTTTGTTCTTCTTTGCAGCTACTTGATTCATGGAGGGACCTTGTTGAAGGTGATTACACCATGAGGGTAGGGTTAGGGGATGCCGTTTCAGCAAGAGCAGTGGGAGTTTCTAGTTTAAATTTTATTAATAATAGTTATTTAAATTTGAACAATGTGTTATTCATTCCTGGTTTTCGCAGGAATCTTATTTCTGTTTCTAGACTTTTGGATGATGGTTATTCAGTTTCTTTTAATAGCAATTTGGTTATTATTGGTAGAAATGGATTAACTATACGCACGGGAAACTCAGAAAATAACTTGTATGTGTTAAGACCGTTAACACATAGGTCACTGCTCAACACTGAAATGTTTAAGGTTGAAAAACCTAAAACAAAACGGCCAAAGATTTCTCACGATGACACATATCTATGGCATCTTAGACTTGGTCACATCAACCTTGACCGGATAAATATATTGATAAAGAACGAAGCCTTAAACCAGTTAAAGCTCGGGACTTTACCAGTTTGTGAATCTTGTTTAGAAGGAAAAATGACCAAGAGACCTTTTACTGGAAAAGGTATATGAGCCAGTCAACCACTAGAGCTAATACATTCGGACGTTTACGGACCGACGAATGTAAAAGCCCAAGGTGGTTATGAATACTTCGTCACATTCATTGACGATTATTCAAGATATGGCTATGTCTACCTAATGCATCACAAATCAGATACCTTTGAAAAGTTCAAGGAGTATCGTACTGAGGTTGAAAACCAATTAGGTAAGACAATCAAAACTCTACGATCAGATCGTGGAGGGGAATACCTCGATAGAGATTTCAAGGAATTATTAGTTGAGCATGGGATGGTATCCCAGCTTACAGCACCTGGAACACCACAACAAAATGGTGTTGCAGAAAGGAGAAATCGAACCCTACTAGACATGATGAGATCTATGTTTAGTTATAGCTCACTACCTAGTTCATTCTGGGGATATGCACTGCAAACCGCAATACATATCCTTAATGTAGTTCCATCTAAGTTGTTCCTAAGACTCCCTTAGAGTTGTGGAATGGTTGTAAAACTAGTTTACGACATTTCCGCATATGGGGGTGTCCAGCACATGTTCTTCACTAGGGGTGGATTCTTCTACAGTCCTGATGATAACAAAATATTTGTATCGACAAATGCTACGTTTCTAGAGGAGGACTATATGAGGGAGTTCAAGTCTCGTAGTAAAATATTACTCGATGAGTTACTTACTGGTTCGACCAGCACGCCATCGTCAACGAAAGTTGACAAATACATAGCACCTTCGACATCTGATAGTCAGATGCTACCCAGTCAGAATGATCTACCACCTAGACGCAGTGGGAGGGTTGTACGACAACCTGATCGCTACCTAGGGGTTCGAGAGGCACAATTTGTCGCCTCCAGCGATGGCATAGATGATCCATTGACCTATAGTAGTGCAATGGATGATTCTGACAAAGAGGAATGGCTCAAAGCCATGAACCTAGAGATGGAGTCCATGTACTCCAACTCGGTCTGGGAACTTGTAGACAACCCTGATGGGGTGAAACCCATAGGTTGCAAGTGGATCTACAAGAGGAAGAGGGGATCAGATGGGAAGGTACAGACCTTCAAGGCTAGACTAGTGGCCAAGGGTTATACCCAGAAAGAGAGAGTTGACTATGAGGAAACTTTCTCGCCAGTAGCTATGCTTAAATCCATCCGCACTCTTCTATCCATTACCGCATATTATGACTATGAAATTTGGCAAATGGATGTCAAGACTGCATTCTTGAATGGCAATCTTGATGAACGTATCTATATGATACGACCAGGAGGGTTTATCGCCCAAGGTCAAGAGAAAAAGGTTTGCAAACTGCAAAGGTCAATTTATGGACTCAAGCAGGCATCTCGATCTTGGAATATAAGATTTGACTCAACAATCAAGTCTTATAATTTTGAGCAGAATGTTGATGAGCCTTGTGTATACAAGCGCGTCATTGACGGGAAGATGGTTTTTCTTGTTTTATACGTTGATGATATTTTACTCATTGGGAATGATGTAAGGATATTATCAGACGTGAAAAACTGGCTAGCTAACCAATTCCAAATGAAAGATTTGGGACAGGCCAGTTATGTTCTTGGGATTCAGATACTTCGGGATCGCAAGAAACGACTATTAGCTATGTCTCAGACATCCTATATCGACAAGATCCTTGTGCGATTTGGGATGCAGAATTCCAAGAAAGGCAATCTGCCTTATCGGCATGGAATTCATTTGTCGATGGAACAGTCTCCTAAGACACCTCAGGATGTTGAGGAAATGAGACATATCACATACGCCTCAGCAGTTAATAGTCTCATGTATGCCATGTTATGCACGAGACGGACATCTGTTTTGCAGTGGGAGTAGTCAGTAGGTTTCAGTCAAACCCAGGATTGGATCACTGGGTGGCTGTGAAACACATTCTCAAGTATCTTAAGAGAACGAGAGATTATATGCTTGTATATTCAGGTGAGGATATGATCCTTAGGGGATATACAGACTCTGATTTTCAGACAGATGTTGATTCCAAGAAATCTACATCTGGATCAGTGTTCACCCTAGGTGGTGGGGCTATTGTATGGCGGAGTATAAAGCAATCTTGTATTGCTGACTCCACCATGGAGGCTGAATATGTAGCGGCTTGTGAAGCGGCTAAGGAAGCAGTCTGGCTCCGTAAATTCTTGGGAGATCTGGAAGTTGTTCTAGATATGGATAGACCACTCACCCTCTATTGCGATAATAGTGGAGCGGTAGCAAAATCCAAAGAACCAAGAAGCCACAAGAGAGGAAAGCATATAGAGAGGAAATATCATCTCATCAGGGAGATAGTGTAGAGAGGAGACGTTACCGTCATAAAAATTACATCCGTAGAGAACCTTGCTGATCCGTTTACAAAGACCTTGCTGGCTAAAGTTTTTGAAGGTCACCTAGATGGTTTATGATTACGTGACATGTCTCATTTTCTCTAGTGCAAGTGGGAGATTGTTGGGATGTATGCCCTAGAGCTACATGTGATGTAACCGGTTTCATGTGTTTTGAAATAAAAGGATGCATTATTCATTTATCAAATTGTTTGTTTATTTTTCGCATATTATATATCTTCGTAAATACCGTAGATTACTTATGTACCTTCAGACTTAGTGTATGAGTGTCATACACCAGAGGATTTAAGTCTGAAGTTAGTAATCTTAAATAGTCCATAGAGAGCAAACAAAACGGGTACTTTGTTTGTGGTTTATCTATAGCTGCGGTTCATTCCATATTTGTATGGCAATCTTAATCCAGAATGGACTGGACCCAGATAGAAATGACATTCTTATAATATCCGTTAATCAAAGAAAGTCATTTCAATCTACTTGATGGTCATATATGGATTGATCTTAATCCTGAGTGTACTACGAATTCGTGCATGGCAGGCTGTGTCCTTTGATTTTCAAAAGTGAGGTTGGTGTAGCAGTCCCGACCAATAGCTACGTACTTTGGCGGCACAATTTTTTTTGTAGCTGGGAACGTTTTACATAGACATGAAGTTCACTCCTTCTTGCGAGAAGTAGATGAGTATCTTTCTTAAGGGTTGATTCGGTACTTGAACGATTTGAGCGCTCAAGTATTTCTATTACGAACAAAAAGATTAATATTCATAATAGTTATGAATAAATCGTTTATTAGAGAATCAATGGTACTTAAGGTAAAAATAATTAGAGGGGTATAACGGATATTATGACCCGGCTCTAATTACGAGATACTCGTGAAGGATCAATTGATATATAATGACTATATCGATGGACAACGACTTAGTTCAACTTAATATTTCATCTGCGGCAACGAGAGTGCAACTTCGTGTTTTTAATGGAATAACCCGGAGTTAATAATTCAGAATATCTAATTAAGAGCTTAATTAATATTTCGAGATTATTGGAGCTCGGAACCGTGGGTCCATTTGGTCCCCGTGCTAGCTCGATTTACTATAGCGGATTTAATATAATTGGATAGTCTAATTATATACTCACAAAAGAATAAATATTATTAATATGATTAATAATATTAATTATGTCACACTTGAAACTATACATTAAAAGTTAATGTATGGTATTAATAATTATATGATAATTATTAAATATAAAATATTGAATTATATATATGATATAATTTAATAAGGCTAAGATTCTAATTTCTATATTATGGGTTTTGGAAACCCTTGATTAAATTTTGGAAGTAATGACTTTCAAAATATTAATCATATATTTAATTTGTAACATATATTGACTTTATGGAAAGTAAATAATATTGTTACAAAATTAATGAAGAAATAAAGGGCATGGCCGAATTCCTTGATGTATAAGGAATAAGATTTGTTTATTTTGGAAACAAAATTTAATCAAAAATCCTAGCCCTTGCCGAATTCCTTGGTGTATAAGGAATAGGATTTGTTTATTTTGGAAATAAAAATTAAATCCAAAAATCGTAGCCTTGGCCGAATTCTACCTTAGGGAGGGGATTGGTTGTTTTGTTTGAGTGATACAAAATTGACCTATGTATAAAAAGAAAACTTGATTTTCTTTTGAAAGGGCTCTCATTCCAAATCGTAGCCACCTTCTTCTTCTTTACAATTCTCTCAAAAGTTGAGAAACAATTTCGAAGAACAAGAATAAGAAAAATATTATAAGTGTGTGATTTAATCTCTAAAACGTTTAGGGATTTGTTTGTGTGTGTAGCCCACACTACTTTCCGTTGGTAACGATTTATAGCTCGGAAGATCTTGTGGCGTTTAACAAATCATCTTCTTCTTTATTCTTGTAAGTCACGACATTGAGGAACAATAATACCTCATTGCCGCACTTCACTTATTACAATCGGGGCTTGCTTTTGATTTTTTTTAATTCGGGTTTTGGGAAACACCTTGGGGACTTTTTGGGGCTGATTTAGGATTGTTTTGGAGTGGAAAAATCAGACCTAAAATGCTACAGCAGGTCACGCAAATCAGGGGTTGGTTTGGGTGTAAAACAGTCCAATTATTCACTGCAGTTCGGGGGCTGTTCGGGGACTGTTTCGCATTCCGGGGCTGAGATCTTGTCCGAAACAGAAGCAAAACTTCACTATAAGTGCTGGTTCCATTCAGCTTTAAGGAAGGGAAGACAGAAAAAATTTTCAAGGTCGATCCGTGTGCCTAATCGCTTCCGCTGCGCGAGGAAAGTGTTTCCTACAAAAATCTCCTCCGACGAGGTCGTACAAAAAGTAGGCCGCCTTCTATTAAAGGTAATTGCCCCTAACTTAGCCATTTGCTTTCATCACTTATCTCCTGACCACCAACATGGACATACTTTCAAGCATCATTGCTGAGGATGTTCATGCTCAAAGGCACCAAATAAAGTTAATTGGGAGGGAGCAGAAGCTACTCAAGAAAGTGGAGGAGGCCAAATGCAAAACTGAAGCTTTTTGTTAAGCCTTCCAAATAGCCAGAAACGAGAGGGACGAAGCCCGAGCTGAGGCTGTCTCCAAGGTTTTTGGACTTAAACTGCAGTAAGAGAAGATAGCCATTGCTAACGGGAAGCTTGACGAAAAGGAAACGAAGTTGGAGAAAGTTGGGGATTTCAAAGACAAAAGATGAATTGGCAAAGACCTGGGCCAAGCTAAATGATCTGCAAGCCATGTTAGACAATTATGACCCATAACGTCACTATTTGTAAAATACATTGTGGTTTTTGTACAAATTAACTATGTGACAAAGGAAATTTCTATTTTATCGTTTTGTAATTAGATTACTTGAATATATAAATGATAAAAGTCTTTATGATTAGTTTCGAATTATAAGATATGAGACAGTATCAATCCACTAAGGTTTAATCATTAAATATCCCTAGTCGTAGTATTATCGAGACTGGACATCGATAATGCGTAATAGACTAGTATTGCACTTGTGCGCGTTGTGAGAGCATAACGACATAGTTCTCATATATTTAAGTATTGGACACTTATGCAAGTGTAATAGGAGGTTGTGTTTACCGATGGTACAGGAACAGCTTCGCTCTGGATAGACCCATCGAAATCCTATTGGTAGTATGACTAAGTGTCTATGGGAATCCGAATCAGGGTAGGTGTATTTGGTCTTAACCTGAGACTTGCATCGCTAGTACATGCATCAATCAATACGCTTTAGTTTTGGTCGTTCGGGACTTTAACAGGTTCTGTGTACGCCTCTTCTGGGTTTATTGAGAATCGTAATGTATTGGGTGTGATGTCAAGATGGAAGTATCACTTCAGTCATATGGAGATGATGATCACGCAAGGATACATAACTAGTACTCTATTATGTTGCAACTATCGGGATAATATGATAAGGTCATGATTATTCGATTAATGAGACTAGTTGCTTGTGATCCGATATATGATTCGTACGGGGCAGACACTATTCCAACCCCAGGCCTTGCATGTGACATCCGATACTGGATCGCAATACGTAATACTATGTATATTATGCCTGACAAAGATTATATATTCCTTAAAGAATATTTCTAGAGAATTGGGTAGGCACAGCGCTTTGCTAGAAGCCAACCATATCTTGTAAATCGGTAAGAACGTGGTACGAGGTACGTACGTATTCAGATAGTCCGACGACCGGATTTACTACCAACATATCTAGGGATCTCATGGGTCGCTTCCCGAAGATTCACCGATGACGTTTGACTCGAAAATAATTAATCTAGGATTAATTAGAAGAGAGAGAAAATTAATCTTGGATTAATTACGGCGAGAATTTATCTGGGATAAAATTCAATTAATAGAGAGAGAACGATTAATTTAGAATTAATCGAATGAAATAATATATTTGATATATTATATGAAATTATATTTCATAACGATATTAAAATTGGATTTTAATTCGGGCGAACGAATTAATTTAGAATTAATTCGCGAGCGACTTTAATATTTAATTAACGTCGAAATGGAAAATTAGTAAATTTAGAATTAACGAACCTGAGCCCGAGCGAAGTTGCGCGTTAAAATTGTTCGACTTAAATTCAGAATTTGCAAGTGGTGGGACCCACTTAACTTACATCACACTTTTGACTTGTGATGGAAGTGGTTGAAATTAAGTGTAAGCCTTGGATTGCTTTTTCAACACTCAAAACAATCTCTACATTCAAGCTTTAATTTATTTATTTTTGTGAAATACATATACCAAATAAGATTTGGTATATCATAATTGACTTTTTGAAATCAATTACACAACAAAAATCAAATTGATGAAAACTCTCTCTCTCATTTTTCCTCCCAATGCCGTGAGCTATCTCCCTCTCCCTTTGGAAATTTTCTTCAAAATTTCTTCTTGCTAAAACAACAAATGAGTCATTTTAGGTGTTAGGGAAATAATCCCTTGAGTTTGGAATTCATTCACCAAGCTTGGAGCTCAACATACAATCAAAGGAGGACTTGGATCTCTACACAAAAGCTTGGAATTTTTGTCATCTACACATCTAAGAAACCGATCGTTGTAAGTATTTTTCCACAATCTTACTTCGAGTATTCACATCTTTTATGCTTAATTGATCCTAGGATTGTTCTTAGAGAACCCAACAAGCCAACCTTGAAGACCGTATTGAAGATGCCAAGGCCTTTACCCAGGTCAAGAGTTTAGAAGAGTCCTTGGAGCTGATCAGGGAGACATTCCCCGACTTGGGCTTCCGTAGGCTGCAAAAGGTCCTCTAGGTCGCCAATGGGGAAATAACCTTCGATGAGGTCTTCTATGATCCATCCCCCTGAGATTGGTGTCTTTTATTATTGATGCTTCTGCTCTGGCCGAAGAAGTTCCCGGCCATTCTTCTCATGTAACTGATCTTCCCCTATGAAAATCCCGAGGGGGCCTAAAATGTAATCTGAATAATTCTTAATAAATATTTCCTTTTGTATACTCACATGTATTTTTCAATTTTCAAACCGAAACACACACTAAGCACAGATCTAATATAGGGATCATCTTCTTTCAAAACATAGTAGAATTCTAAATTTGCATAATCAAGATAGTAATATAACCAATTTTGGTTCATCAACTGATCCAGCTGACCCAGTAAGTGCCTTTCCTTCCAAAACAAAAATTATGCCTAAGCATAAGAATGAGCTAACCCATTATGACAATCTAATCCCGACTAGACCATTAGTCTATCTATTTCCACTGCATGTCAAAATGAGACCATGTATTCAAACTTGATATTATGGACAACTTTCAAAACTTAGAAAAATTCTAAACCCCCTCAATGTTGGACAATTATGACCCATAGCGTCACTATTTGTACAGATCATGGTGTTGTTGTACAAATTAACTATGTGACAAAGAAGATTGCACTCTTATCATTTGTGATTAGATCACCTAGATATATAAATGATATGAGGTCTTTATGATTTGTTCCTGGATTGATAATGATATGAGACAGTATCAGTCCACGAAGGATAAATCATTAAATATCCCTAGTCAGAGTATTATCGACATTGGACATCGATAAATAAGTAAAAGACTAGTATTACACTTGTGCGCGTTGTGAGGGCACAACGGCATAGTTCTCATATATTTGGGTATAGGATACTCATGCAAGTGTAATATGAGGTTGTGTTTTACCGATGGTACGGGAAACAGCTTCGATCTGGATAGACCCCCTCGGAATTCCATTGGTAGTATGACTATGTGTCTATGGAAGTCCGAAATCAGGGTAGGTGTATTTGGTCTTAACCTGAGACTTGCACCTCTAATATTTGCAATAATCAATATACTTTGGTTGCGGTCGTCCAGGGCTTTAACAGGTTCTGTGTACGCCAATGCTGGGTATATTGAGAATCGTAGTGTGTTGGGTGTGATGTCAAGACGGAAGTGTCACTCCAGTCATATGGAGATGATGGTCACATAGGATACGGTACTAGTACTCTTAAGTACTGTAGTCATCGAGATAAAATGACAAGGTCATGTTTATCCGATTATAGAGACTAGTTACCAGACATCCGACATGTGCTCCGTACGGGGCAGACACAATTCCAGCCCCAGGCCTAGCACGTGATCATCCGATACTGGACAGAAATACGCAATACTACGTATACTACGCCTGATATAGATCCTTTATTCCTGTAAGGATATTTCTAGAGAATTGGGTAGGCATGACGCTTTGCTAGAAGCCAACCTTGTCTTGTAAATCGGTATAAACGTAGTACGAGGTACTTACGTGTTCGGATAGTCCGACGACCGAATTTACTGCCAACATATCTGGGGATCTCATGGGTCGCTTCCCGAAGATTCACCGATGACGTATGACTCGCACTCTAAATTAATCTGGGATTAATTAGAAGAGAGAGAGAATTAATCTGGGATTAATTGCGGAGATATTTTATCTGGGATAAAATATCAATAAAAGAGAGATAACGATTAATTTGGAATTAATCGATAAATTAATATATTCGATATATTAAACGAAATTAGATTTCGACGCGGAATTAAAATTAGATTTTAATTCGGGCGAACGAGTTAATTTAGAATTAATTCATTAGCGACGTGAATAGTGATTTCGCTAGGCGTAATCATTTAATTACGACGCAACGGAAAATTCGTTAATTTGGACTTAGCGAACCCGAGCCCGGGATTGTTTGCGAGCGTATTCGCATTTCGAATTCGAGTGCTGCACGTAAGTCAAATCAAGCGTCAAATCATTAGTCACATCAAGCGTCAAATCACATGTCACTTTGAGTGATGTGACAATTGATTGATTGATGAGATTGATTGATTGCATGATGGGAGTGGTTGGCAACTTTTATTGCCTTGACTTTTTGGAAAAGTGGAAATGGTATATATATTTTGTTTTTTGGAAAAACAAAAGGCTAATACACATTTTGTAAATCAAAACACTCACTCCTCTATTTTCTCTCCTCTTATTCACGCCCAAGGGGCTCATTTTTCTCTCTTCATTTTCTGGTTCACTGCCGTGACTCATGAAGAAAATGGGAAGCAAATTGATTGGTTTTTGTGGCAAAAATCAAGAGAGCTAGCACTCCGAGAGACATGCGAATGTGATAGGGAAGTCCACCCATGAGCCGGGAATCGTTTGACGAAGCTTGGAGCTCAAAACATGGAGTCAAAAACCGAAAATGGATGGATGCAAATCAGTCACTGCCAAACAGTCTACAAGGGCAAAAAGTTCATTTTGTTGCCTCGCGCGTCGCTCAACCGATCGATGTGAGTATTCCGCAACTTCATTGATTTGTATTCGCACTTATTTCATGCTTGTTTATGATCTTGGGACCTTAGCTAAAACCAACACTCAAAGGAACCCTTTTTCGTGGTCTCATACTCAAATAAACCACAAAATGACTCGTCCTCTTGGAGGACATTCCGACGCTTTGAGCTCATCATCCCACTCTTTTAGGCCAACTTGAGTCTGCATTACTTGGTGCTTAGCCAACATTTTGAGGCTAGATTCCTCATCTCCATTCTTGTGCTAACTTGCCTTGTTCATTCCCAATCCAGAGAGCGCTTGACTCTATATGTCATTCACCTTGGGGGAGATAATCTGACTCCTATCTATTTATAAAAGAAATCCCAATGGAACTTGGCTCTCTGTGCTACTCGTCTTAGTATAGTAGGGGGAGATATTCCAACCCACACCATTCATTATACTAAGGCCTCGGTGGAACTAATCTGACCCCGAGCCGCTCAACACACTTGGCCATAAAAGAATTGTCTCTCCTTACGCCATTCCATCAAAGGCATATGAGACAAACTTTGACCTCACGTCAATAGATATAATAAGATCTCGATGGAACGAATCCAACCTCGAGCCAACATAATCACTTGGCCACAAAGGGAATGATCATTCCTTATTCTAATCTAGCAAGGCCGTTGGGGAGAAACTCTGACCCCACGCTAATAGATACAATAAGGCATCGGAGGAATGAATCCAACTCCGAGCCCATATAATCACTTGGCCATAAGGGATTGATCCTTCCTTGTGCCAATCTAGTAAAACCATGAGGGAAAAACTCTTATCCCACACCAATAGTTACAATAAGACCTCGATGGAATGAATCCAACCCCGACCCAATATAATCAGTTGGCCAAATGAGAATGATCCCTCATTGTGCCATTTTCACATAACATAAGGCCTCGGTAGAACGAACTCAACCCCAAGCCATTCAACAAACTTGGCCACAAGGGAATGATTCCTCATTGTAGAATTTTCACATAACATAAGGCCTTGGTGGGACGTTCCTAACCCCGAGCCATTCAAAAAGCTGGGCCATAAGAGAATGCTATCTTCTTATGCCATTTTCACATAACATGAGGCCTTGGTTAGACGTTTAAATCCTCATTGTTGCGTATTTTTTAACAAAGATACATAGATTAAATTACCAAATGAATTTTATAACCATAGTGTTTTCCACTACATAGACTTAAACTAAAATATGAATAGTACACTAGATCTGCTACGGAAGTGCCCCGGACTATTGTAGTTCCAAACAGTAATAATCATAGTATATTGACTAAAACTCTAATAACAGATACAACAGACATGTGCACATGTAATTTATTAGTGTTTTGAATGTGGATAGGTGGGGATATGCTACATCTCTTCCTTACCAATTATTATTATATATGGACATACCTTTACATCTTTTATAAAGGTATGTCCATATAATCCCAAGTTCAGATCATGATATGTTTCTGTTTTTAATAATTTGTAATAATTTATTTTTAATTTATATTAACTTATTTTCTTAAATTTGAATATATTTATTTATAAATTATTATAAATAATAATATATTTATTTGTTAAAGAAATCATTTGTGAGTCATTCAGTATGTCATATTATAAAGAGAAATCTTCCATTTCCATGTTAGTAGTCTGTCATATAATAAAATATATTTATTTTATATTTGAAATACGTAGAGTGACACCCTTGATATTTCAAATATATTGACTTTTAGTGACACTAACTTGGTGACGTAATAAAAAATTACATTTCTAATGGTATTGCACTACAAGAATATGACTCTTTAGCGTTGCCATAGTTATATCCAGCGACGCAAAAATTTTTAATGATGTCGAACGACAACGCAAAACTCTAAAGTTAAAGACTATTAGTGTCACCAATCATAATGGCGACTCTAAAAATTTCTAGGGTCTCCAATAGTGGCGACACTAAAAATAATTTTTATCGATGCTAAATTAAACTTTTAGCAACAAAAATTTAACTTTTAACGTTGCAAACTATTGACTTTTAGTGACACTAACTTGGTGACGTTAAAAGTTAAAATTAAAAAAATATTTAATATTCATTATAATATGTAATAATTTATTAGCAATTTATTTTCTTAAATTCTAATATATTTATTTATAAATTACTATAAATAATAATATATTTATTAAAAAGTAATAAAAATGGATTATTGACCAGCGTAAACACACACGTATAACGCAAGCGCACGTGTATCGTTCAAGTAGTATAAAAATATCGATCACATGAGGACTTAATTCCTACTATTGTTATTAATTGTTGATACTATTTATTTACAAATATTTAATTGAGGGAGAAGGGAATTAATTGCTTGAATGATTTGATTTGTAGATTTGCTAAATAAATAAAAAGATAAAAAGACAAAAGAAAATACTAAGGAAAATAAAAGACTCAAAGATCTAGGGTTGTGAATCTTTCTAATATCTTTAAAAATATGAAGTGATTATTTTATGTTTGTGTAATAAATCAGTTTACTAACCTGGAACACGAATTTATGCGAAAGCATCTGTTGATGGTCAGACACAAATACCCAGTTTAATCCAATTGAACCATATGTCTATGTCAACCAAATTATCTGGATTCATTAAGTTTAAGTTCTAATTATGGCTACCCCGCCAACAGGTATGTCTATCCTGTAAGGAAATCTATTAAAGGGTTATCTATCCTCAAGGAAGATCGTGGGCTATTAAGTCAAAGTTGAAACCTAAATTCCCTATGTCTAGTTCATTTTAGATTTACCACATTAATCTTATTGGTGATCAAACAACAAGAAGCATTTAAGACTTAATAAGTAAACCTTTAAATTACTCAAATTATAAAATAACCTCTTATAAACCGGTGATATTAGATTTCATCACAACCTAGAAAACTAACTTTAGTTACAACACATAATTAGGACAAGTAAGAAAAAGACATAAAAAAAAAGTAAATGCAGAAAAATAAATAAAATGCTAAGGTAAAAGGAATTAACTTCTACTATTTACTATTTAGATATCTCCCATAAAATAATATATAATCTTGTGATATTTTAAACCAACCGTCCAGAATGGCGGTATCTTGATTAAGTCAAATTCAAATATACCAGCCATAAGGCGGAACAGAAATATAAACTTAAACCAACCGTCCAGTATGGCGGTATCCTCATTAAGTCAGGTTTAACCAATTTAATTGAATAACCAACCGTCCAGAATGGCGGTATCCTTTATTAATTCAGATTTTAAATAGTTTATATATTATATTTTAAGGGAGATTAATCTAAATAGCAAAAGTAAAAGTATTACCTTATTACCTCAGCATAGAGAAGTTACCCCCTCATAGATGGATAGAATTACTACTACAAAGCGTAAATAAAACTGAATATAAGAAGAAAATAAGAAGAACTCTCTTTTATTTATAAGGATTTCAGAGGAAGAGGTACATTTGAAACTAAAAATCGAAATCTATTTATAGGCAAAAAAATCTAATTTTTTATTATTATTTTTCTGATTTTTATTTTTTAATTATTTTATTATTATTTTTTTTTGGATCGCTGAATTTTCGACACGTGGCATGGTGGCTAAAAAAAGACGGCTCGTTGAATTTTTGACATGTGGCATGGTGGTGCAATTACCAAAATACCATTTTGCCAAATTTTCACAGTTTTGCTCCAAATCACCTCCAGAATGTCTTGAAACTTTATTTCGGTGTCGGGATGCCCAAAATTACTAAAATACCCTTTGTGTCGGGACGCCCAAAATTACCAAAATACCCTTTTTGCCAAATTTCACCAAATTTCACAGTTATGCTCCAAATCACCTCCAGAATGTCCTGAAACTTTATTTATCTACAAAATAACACAAAACACATCAAAATATTCACAAAACTCAAGAAACTATACAAAATATTAAGTTAAATGAGTGGGAAATAGTGATAGTTTTACCACTCATCACACCCCCAAACCTAACATTTTGCTAGTCCTCGAGCAAAAAAAAATAACATAATAAAATTTAACTAAGCCACTTTCGTAGGGATCACGATTGAATTTAGCATATGCAACAAGCCTTTAAACCCCTAGGTGTCCCTAGTGGACGAGTTGTAGTCTCGTGAGGGTTTACAGCAATGATACCCACAAACATTTTATAAAAGTAAAAAAAATAGTGAAACTAATGCACACAAAAGCAAAAAGACAAGAGAAAAGAGAATAAAAAAGTTAGTGACTAATCAGGTGAAACTTCTACTCCAAGTTATTAGTTGTTTTGTTTCATTTTAAATTACTGAACAAGTAAATTCTCCGATTATTTTTATCATTTCTTCATATATATAGCTAACAAAGTATTATTTAACTCATTTTTGCCCACAACAGTCATAAGTGCAGTTGATAAGAGAGTAATATTTTTGTCCTAAAGTTTTATCAGAATTCACATCTTTTATAGTAATGGAATAAATTTCTGAATTTTCTGATTTTTTCTTTGATTTTTTTTCTCTATTTTTTTTATTTATATACAATATCTTCCATCTATGTAGCGAGCTTTAGGTCGGTGACTCCCAAACCAGTTGGCTTTAGGGCATCAGGTGTTAAGACACCCCTACGGACTTAATTACTCAGACTTCAGATATATATATATATATATATCATCATTTTTTATCCATGTAACGAGTTTTGGGCCAATGACTCCCAAACCAGTTGGTTTTAGGGCACTAGGTATTAAAATACCCTTACAGACTTAATAACTCGGATCTCAGATTTTATTTTCTTATTCCATCACTTTTTTTGAGATGCTTCCTCCAATTAAACTATAGTACTTAATATTACAATCTTTTCAATTTTATCCTATGTCCGTAAGTTACCATGTATGTTGATAATATCTGCCAACTAAGTATATGAAGATTCATTTTAGTCAGTTTTATGGAGAATTTACAGATTTAATAATTCAAAAGTGAATAAACAAAAATTAACTTGTTTTGAATTAGGTTTGAAATACGTCTCAGGAGTGGAAATTCCTTACACAGCTATTTCTTACCAATTCATCTTTTTAGTCAGCATAACAACAAAACATTTCTACTGGTCATATAACTATAATTTACATGTGGTTTTAGAAGTTTAATCAAAGGCTCTCGCTGACGAAGGATTGTTCACAACTAGGACTCCCCACTCAAGGGTTCAAGCGACCAAGTGAACGCACATTTTTTTATACCTTATGGTACGTGCCAACGAGTTTATGGTGTGTGACTAACTGTCGAATGGACTTCCCATTTTAGATTCCCCAGAGGGAGGGTGGAGCGAGGCTCACTTAAATACCCAAGCCCCTTAGGCTCTTATCGCTTGGTGTCAGGAATAAACAACGAGTCTTCCAAACTAGTCTATCACAACACGCTACAAGTGAATGATTATCTAGGTGCCTCCACAGCTTTTCCTTATAAAAAGGTAGTGAGTGAAGGAAGACACCAAACCATCACCTAGCTTTAAATATGCCCTTTGTTTTTATTAATTTTTTAATTTTTTTGTATTTTTCGAAAAATTTTGGACTAAAAATAAAAACACAATACAAACAAGTACTATTAACTATTCCTCACCCCCAAACCTAAATGAGACATTGTCCCCAATGTCTTAAATACTAAAAGAAGAGTTTAGAAGATCATACCTGGTTAAATGGGTTGCCTCCCTACTAGCGCTAAATTTTCGTCTTCAGCCAGACGTGACTGAAATCTATATGTCAAGGAGGTTTCAACGTCGTTTTGGATGTCCGATTAAAGACATTCCCATGAGCGTTGCTTTTGAATGGTCTCTTACAACGGTAAGGTGGTAAAAAGAATTTTGTCTCATTCAGTGCTTGTACCACCTTTTTAACTTTTGTTGCTCCAGTGATTCCTGAAAAGAAAGAAAGAAAATCAGGAGGTCTTATATGATGCTTGAATTGGAATGGAATTTCCATTCTGTCAAGTTTCTGAGTAATATCTTTGATTTCTATTCCCTGATACAGCGATGTTTCTCCTGAATGCTCTGGATTTTCAATATGGTCTGACAGTTGCTCCTCCATTTGCTCTGCTTCTTGCTCCACCTTTTCTTCACATATGTATTTAAAAATTTCTGTATTCAGCTCTTCATCTGTCATCTGTGAAATACATGCTTCAAAATTGTCAACCTCAGATTCTTGATATTGCTCAGCCTCGTCCTCTGTTATGATGTCATGATGAATCTCAGAATATTCGAAGGCTTCTTTAGTATTATTTGAATTTGCTCCGTGAGATATGTGATTCAGGTTGTCTGTTAGTTGTCTAACTTGATCTGTCATCCTCTGTATAGACGCTGCTTGACTCTGAATTTGTACATCAAATTGAGCTTCTCGTTTCTTGAGCCAATCTTTTAGCATGTCATTCAACTGATCTTCCTCTGATGGATCTGGTTCTTGATGAAGATCGTAGATAGATGGTGGATAAGATGGAAAATGTGATGATTCTACGTACCTTGGTTGTTTCCAATAATTCTGCCACTCTGAAAGGTATATACATTGATCGCTCGGGTGGTTACCATCACATATTACACATCTCCCCATTTCATTCTGATGAGCAAATGTAGTGTTGCTTGGTTCTGGCTTCCAGTGATAGTTGTTGGGCTGGACAACAGGCCTCAGAAAACTAGACTGTTGCTCCCGGATTTGGGGTGTATCTTTTTCTGGTAAAGCTCGTAATGTTTCAAAATATTCCATTTTTCAATCACCTGAAAACAAAAGAAAGAAATAAAAAGTACAGATAATAATAAGAAAATTAGATACAAGTAAATTAGATAGCTTCAAAATTAATAACTCAAGAAAATAAGTCCCGACAACGGCGCCAAAAACTTGACCGGCGTAAACACACACGTATAACGCAAGCGCACGTATCGTTCAAGTAGTATAAAAATATCGATCCCATGAGGACTTAATTCCTACTATTGTTATTAATTGTTGATACTATTTACTTACAAATATTTAATTGAGGGAGAAGGGAATTAATTGCTTGAATGATTTGATTTGTAGATTTGCTAAATAAATAAAAAGATAAAAAGACAAAAGAAAATACTAAGGAAATAAAAGACTCAAAGATCTATGGTTGTGAATCTTTCTAATATCTTTAAAAAGATGAAGTGATTATTTATGTTTGTGTAATAAATCAGTTTACTAACCTGGAACACGAATTTATGCGAAAGCATCTGTTGATGGTCAGACACAAATACCCAGTTTAATCCAATTGAACCATATGTCTATGTCAACCAAATTATCTGGATTCATTAAGTTTAAGTTCTAATTATGGCTACCCCGCCCAACAGGTATATGTCTATCCTGTAAGGAAATCTATTAAAGGGTTATCTATCCTCAAGGAAGATCGTGGGCTATTAAGTCAAAGGTTGAAACCTAAATCCCTATGTCTAGTTCATTTTAGATTTACCACATTAATCTTATTGGTGATCAAACAACAAGAAGCATTTAAGACTTAATAAGTAAACCTTTAAATTACTCAAATTATAAAATAACCTCTATAACCGGTGATATTAGATTTCATCACAACCTAGAAAACTAACTTAGTTACAACACATAATTAGGACAAGTAAGAAAAAGACATAAAAAAAAAAGTAAATGCAGAAAAATAAATAAAATGCTAAGGTAAAAGGAATTAACTTCTACTATTTACTATTTAGATATCTCCCATAAAATAATATATAATCTTGTGATATTTTAAACCAACCGTCCAGAATGGCGGTATCTTGATTAAGTCAAATTCAAATATACCAGCCATAAGGCGGAACAGAAATATAAACTTAAACCAACCGTCCAGTATGGCGGTATCCTCATTAAGTCAGGTTTAACCAATTTAAATTGAATAACCAACCGTCCAAAATGGTGGTATCCTTTATTAATTCAGATTTTAAATAGTTTATATATTATATTTTAAGGGAGATTAATCTAAATAGCAAAAGTAAAAGTATTACCTTATTACCTCAGCATAGAGAAGTTACCCCCTCATAGATGGATAGAATTACTACTACAAAGCGTAAATAAAACTGAATATAAGAAGAAAATAAGAAGAACTCTCTTTTATTTATAAGGATTTCAGAGGAAGAGGTACATTTGAAAATAAAAAATTCGAAATCTATTTATAGGCAAAAAAATCTAATTTTTATTATTACTTTTCTGATTTTTTTTTTTTAATTATTATTTTTTTTTTTGGATCGCTGAATTTTCGACACGTGGCATGGTGGCTAAAAAAAGACGGCTCGTTGAATTTTTGACATGTGGCATGGTGGTGCAATTACCAAAATACCATTTTTGCCAAATTTCACAGTTTTGCTCCAAATCACCTCCAGAATGTCTTGAAACTTTATTTCGGTGTCGGGATGCCAAAAATTACTAAAATACCCTTTGTGTCGGGACGCCCAAAAATTACCAAAATACCCTTTTGCCAAATTTCACCAAATTTCACAGTTATGCTCCCAATCACCTCCAGAATGTCCTGAAACTTTATTTATCTACAAAATAACACAAAACACATCAAAATATTCACAAAACTCAAGAAACTATACAAAATATTAAGTTAAATAAGTGGGAAATAGTGATAGTTTTACCACTCATCAATTATAACAAAAAAAAAATTATTGATATTAAACATAAAAAATACAAAATTTATTACTTTAAATAAAAATAAAATAATAAATTACATATCTGAAATATTAAAATAAAAAATTAATATTCTTGATCTTCATCTTCTTCTTCATCTTCTTCATCCTCATCTTCATCTTCATCTTCATCTTCAATTTCTTAATCTTAACTTTCCTCATCTTCATCTTCATGTTCATTCTCTTCATCTTATTTTTCTAAAATTAAAAATAAAACAAAAATATAAGATGTAAACATAAAACACAAAAATGAAATAATAAAACTAAGAAAAATGAATATGAGAGAAAAATAGAGAGAATGAGTTGAAATGAAAGAAAAACGAATATTTGTAGAAAAATAGGGGGCTCCCTGCCAATTTTTTTATTTTTTATTTTTTGTTAAATCTTTAAAATACCCTTAATAATATTAATAAAACGACTAGTTTTAGGGGTCATTTAGGCATCACAAAATTAATCAAAAAAATCTATAAATAGAGATCATATTTCATTTTTTTTTTCTACACATCAACAATTGCTATCATTCTCTCAATATTCTTAAATATTCTCAAAATCTCCAATTCTCTTAATTTTAAATTCTCCAATTATTTTAATTTTGTCAATTCTCCAATATTTAGAAAAAAAAAGGATATCATTTGACAACACCAATGTCCCAACTCAAGAGAACAGTCAAAGTATCGGTACACAAAGAAGAGAAGTTAAGTTAAGTCTCGATCTTTTGATATTTTCAAAATTCATTTTTCATTTAGTCGCCACTGAAAATGATGGTTCAAGAACAATAAGCAACTATTGGGGTGTATTTTAAAATTTTACTGGCGACTATGGCAATATAAACAAACACTTGGATCGACACCACTAAACTGGCTCTGTGAACCAGTGAAATAGAACGTCAAAGTAGAAAATCTATGTACAAAATTGTGAAGACCTTAAGTCGGAGGACTACTTATATAATCATTATTTGAGAGTTTTCACAAACACATGGGATAAGCATTCCAATTAAAAACTCTCAATGGTCAGTTCGATAGACATGAACTAATACTACACCTATGTGAAACACCAAGCAGTCGGAATCCTCTAGTAACCTATGAGTTGGCTACCCCAGTTAAGGGCGAATTACATCTAGCATGTTAATATCTTTGGTTTACGAAGATCATGATTGTTCACAAACCTATGACTATGAATGATTAGGAGTAAAGGTTCTCATAAGGTGATAAATCCATTTTCAATTACTCCAAAATCTATTATATATATATATATATAAAAATACCAAATTTGAATTCAATTTTATTGATTATTTTGAATAAAAACTACAAATATAATCTTATTTTATTACAAGTACATGTACATAAACCACCTACAAGTAGTGTACATAGCATATTCCTAACATATTCCTTATTTTAAATTCAACCTCCATCTCTATCTCCATCTCCATCTCCACCACTCACGAGCACACACACATTTCCACCTCCACACTCACCCACACACTCTCTGTAATGACTCAAAATTTATAGCTCAACTAAAGTAGTAACTTGGTGATGTAGATAAATTTTCTCCGAGTATTAGCAAAAATTTTATAGATGATTTAGTAGGCTCTAACCAAATTTAAAATGAGTTAGCTCAAGTTGTGAGCCCAACAAGAATTAGGAATACAGGACCAAGTCCCTCTAATTCTAGAAAAGTCTATATTTTTCAAGAATTAGTCAGTAATTACCAAAGATTTAAAACATAAAAAAAAAGGGTGGATGGGAAGAAACCAAAACCCTATATTTTCCCCCTTTAGCTGAGAACACTATAGCCAAAAGCCTTAGAATTTTCTTCTTCCCTCTAACCAATTTCAAGTTAACTCAAGTGCTTAATAACCTCATACAAGTTTAGGAAGGAGAAAAATGGAGCATGGGAACTCTATTAGTGAAGAAGAAATTAGATACAAGGTAAGAGAGCTTAACCCAAATTTGAAATGTTGATGTTTTGATGAATTTATTATTAATGGGTGTTTTTGGTTTGTGGTAGATGATGTTAGATGATTATTGAGTTAAAAACCAATGATTTTGAAAAACCCCCAATTTTAGAAACCCTAGACATTGAAGTAAATTAAAGTAATGAGACTTAGTATGATGATGATTTTAGAAGATTATATTATTGATGATTAATATACTTGTTGTGGTATAACTTTAGTAATGTTGTTAAATTTGGGAGTGAAGATGGAGAATTGGTGCTTGGCCCTGAAAACGGACGAGCGTCGCTACTTTATGCACCTTGCGTCGTGATGCGCAGCAAAAGGAGGCCATCTACCCAGTTCTGTTTGTGTGAGAATCGTGACCCGAAAATAGAGGAAGCACACTGCCTCGATTCTATTTTTGGGAAGTCTCGATGCCCAACTCCTTATGTCACATCGCGGAATCATTAGATGCTCACTACCTCATCTGTTTGAGTAAGCGTCAAGATGCTAATGGGCCAGTATACCGAGGCGTGATAAAATTTTCCAAGATCAGTTTATTCATTTAAACATCATCCTAAGATGTTAGAAGGTACCCTAAGGGTTTTAAAATAAGTTCATATACACATTGTTTTCATGTCATAAGCAAAAATGTCAATCATACATTGCATATACTTTCCTATCATTTGTAAATATTTTTGGTAAAATGGAAGGAAACTAAATATTTCTTTGACTTTAGATCGACATCAATACACTCGAAGATCACCTACGCCGTGTACTGCACCTGACTTGCTGTAGCGCTGTGAGTGGAGTACTTATTTCAAATTTTTATTATGGTTTCAAGATATTGCTTTATAGTTTTTTTTTATTTTAAATGAGCTTTATTAAAAGTTTATTGGATTACTGATTTCATATGACTTGAGATGTTTTGATAATGAGTATGATTTCAAAGGTATGATTTTATGATTTTGGAGGCATGGAGGAAAACCCACCCTAGTTGTAACTTAGAATTGATGGATCCATAACGTGTACACAGGTAGTTCAAGGCTAGGGGACGGCGATACATAACGCCCCTATACTCTAGATTCAGGGTTAGGATGATATCATTTATCAACACTTCTGGCTCTAGTTCAGTGGTTTGGGGGACGACGATTCGTAATGCCCTAAGACCACTAGTTAGGAGTATGATAGGACATCGATATGTAACGCCGCATGCGTCAAGTTTCTTAGAGATCACAGATATATTAGGCGTATGGGTGACGACGATACGTAACTCTCCCATGCGTCAAGTTTCTCATAAATCACATATATATTAGGCGTATAGGGGAAGTTGATGGGTAACGCCCCCTCATGCGTCAAGTTTTCTACAATTTCCATAGATTTCAGAGATATGATATTTCATAAATGTTTTTCACAAAAGTTTTGAAAGGAAAGATTTGGTTTATATTTTGTGAGTTCAGAAGTTTGTTTCATGCAATGACTTTTCAATACAGAGTTACTAATATCATTTTTCTGGTTTCATAGCTCCACTCACTGAGTTCTTTAGGACCCATCCCCCCTCCCCTACAACTCTCCAATTTTATAGGATCTTCCAACTGGTGAGCCACAACCATCTTTTGGAGACATGGATCAGGGAAAATAGTAACACTGCAGTCACTAGTGATGATGGTCCATAATGTCAGACCTACATTCATATAAAATGTGTAACATCCCCAATTCGGGGATGTTACCAGCAGAGGGATGTACTGTATTAACCCCATAAGCCTTTGATTATGACAACTACTATTTAATTTCTAATACTATTTTCTTTAATTAAATATATATATATATATATATTATATATGGGACCGTGGCCCAAACTTACAACTTAATATACAACTTAACTCTAAAACTTTATACATAAAGACACATGTTTTTTACAATGTCTACACATCACTCAAATACTAGTTCAAGACTATTACATGACTCTGACTGACTCCAAATGGACTTTTACTCTTTGACTTGGACTGGTGGACTCCAAACCCTAGTGACTACATTAGTATCCGCCCTTCGGATCTCGTCCTCCCAGAATACCTGCAAGCATAGAAAATTGAGAGTGGGAGGGTTATATCGTCGTGCGATCTAAGTGAGTGGATGAAAATCTGAAAAGCTAATATAAAATATTTGGTTCTGAAATCTCATTTTAGAAATAACTTTATATGAAATTATTTTCCTGAAAACTGTTTTCTGAAATCCTTTTTCTAAAATCTGAATCTTTGAAAACCGTTTTCTGGAAATCTGGTATCTGAAACTGATCTGTAATTGAAAACTTGACATATAAGGGCGTTACGTATCACCGTCCCCCTATACGCCTAACTGGAGCCAGCAACGCAAATCCATATCCTTGGGGCGTTATGTATCGCCGTCCCCAAATGCATGCCACTACTATCCCTGAAACTGGTGGTTTTAGAGTGTTACATATCATCGTCTCCCAAGCCACGAATCTAGAACTGGGGGTGCGAATCTATGCTACACTCTAAGCTGTGAATCTAGGGTTCAAGGGTGTTACATATCGCCGTCCCCTAGCCATGATCTAGGATCTGGGGGCGTTACGTATCGCCGTCCCCCAAGTCCTTTACATGTGAACATGCTCTCTGTCCGTCAATTCCATGTCTGTATAAGTTACAAATTGGGGTGGGTTTTTCCCCAATGCCCCGGAAAACCATGAAATCATGCTTTAAAAATATTTCTATCTCATACATAACTTAAAACATAAATCCTCATAAAAATAACTGTGATAAAGTAATCTAACGCCCTAAAGCGTAAAAAAAATAAGTCTGTTTACAAAATAAAATTTAATTAAAAAGAGTAGTCTCCACTCACTGTTTTAGAGTTTCGCATATCTTTCTTCACTTTGCTGGTGAAACCTGTGGTTCCTGCGATGATCTATCATCGATAATTTCGATTAGGAAACGGACAAGGAATAATTAGGTCGGAATCAAGCTCAATTTGCTTATTCAAGTAAAAGCTATCACTTGGAAGCATATCGTACATATATCATGATGAAATTAATACATACGGTTTGATACGGGACTTATAGGGTAGCCCCTAATGCGTTTGGATAAAGTTGGAATGGCTTAAACTGATTTGGGCAATATTTTGATCATGCGTCGCGACGCAGGGCACTGCGCGTCACGACACGAATCAACCAGAAACATGCCCTAAATTTTATCGTGCGCGTCGCGACGCAAGTTTCTTATGCGTTCACACTAGAAATAGATCCCCTCAAATTGTCCAGAATGTGTCACGACACACGGTTATTCGCGTCACAACGCAAGGCCAAAATTCAGGCCTAAAACCCACTTCTTCATGTCCTTATACCCCAAACTTACTTCTCAATCATACCACACAAGTAACTAACTTCAACATTGGTCAAACTTCCTTTCAAATCTTCAACTTAAGAAATATCCTCAATTCAACATAACCCTTTTTCTTTAATAACAACAACTCACAAACTTTAATTTCCCATTACATTCATAACATAAAAGCTTTATTACATGTCAACAACCTTCTAGGGCCAAATCAAGTATTTTCCACTGCTAAGGTTAATTAGGTGCGAAAATGGGGTTCTTAATTCTGTTGCTAAAACTGAAAATTAAGAAGATAGAAAGGGAGAAGAAGCTTACCAAACTTGAAAATCAAAACTTGAATGGCTCCAAATACCTTAAGGAATGGAGATGAAAAGAGACTTTGCATGAAAATTTTTCCCCTATCTCCCTCCACGTTTTTCTTATTTTTGAAGATGATGGAATAATTCCAATTTTATAGACAAAAATGAGCTGATTTTATTGAGCATGAGTGGCCAAGATGTTGCCACCTCATCAATTTCAATATCATCCATGAAATTTACTGTAGCAGAAAATAAATCTCAATTTTTGATATGATTCTGATTCAAATATGGAAAAATATTCAACGCGGAAGTTATAGATCTCGATCTCAGATTTTCGAAGATATAAAATTCATTAAAATCAGAGTTTATATGAGAAAGTTACAACCCAATTACCATGGGATGTCTGGAGTTGAACATCGTAAAGTTTGGCATCGAAGTTTCGAAGAATTTACCATTATCCATAAGGTCGTTCCATGAATATATATATATATATATATATGCTCGAACAAAATTTTATATTACATACACTCATTCCGTAATGTAAAAGTATTAGAGTCAACAGCAGTAAAAACCTCCGGTCGTTATAAAATGTAGTTTTTTTTTATTTCTTTTGATATGTGACATTTGTATTATTGTACAAAGTATCCAGATAATATATGTTTTGTGTGGTTCATGCATTAATCAGTTTTGTGGAATGTGTATGCTTGCTTGTTGATGTGATAATTAGATAAGAAATGAGTTTTCCTTAGTATCAGTCAGAGGCTTAGGTGATAGTAGAATCTGTTGCCAGCCACTAACCTTCCCAGATTGAGGATGTTACAAATTTGGTATAAGAGATAGACTGCAGTGAGAGAGTAACAGAGTCTTATATATATAGTATACCCAAGTTACTGGTATATAAGAGGCTGTTTCTCTAGTATTATTGTCCTGAGGTATGTCTCATTCTTATTGGTTATAATTTCCTAAGAATTCAATTGACCACTTTCCTTTCTTCATTATTTAGACATCATGCCACCTAAAGGTATAATCAAAGTCAGAGGTAGACCCAGGCATGGTAGGGTGCCCCAAGGTGTAGATTCAGATCAAAGATCAATGGCACATTCCTCTGAGCCAGATAGAGGACAAAGAGTTTAGTCTATACGTGAAGGGGGTGTAGGAGATATTAGAGCGAGACCAGTGGTTTGAATTGAGTCTGTATGTGAAGGGGGTGTATGAGATAATAAGGCAAAACCAGTGGTTCAGACTGATGATGCAGTAGCTGCGGGTTTGCAACAGATCCAACAATCAGTGAAAGCTCTTGTTCAATTGATTTCCTGATTGCAACAGCCTCCAAGCCTAGAGTCGAGAGTTGTAGAACCCATAGTTCCCACTCCACCTCCACCTGTAAGACCTTCATTAGCTCATAAGACGGTAGTTCCCCCAAGTAGACCGGATCCTACCATATTTAAGCAGAACCCTCCATTTTACCTTATTAATCCCTTCCAATAGCAGTTCAAGCACTGCAGCGTCAGAAGCTGCTAGTTTATTTGCATGATTTTTGGAAGCTTCATCCATTGACATTTTCAGGAGTAGAGTCCTCACCCGACCTATTTGGATTTATTGAGGAGTCGGATTGTATATGTATCGTGTTGGGATGTTCACCGGAGAGGGCGGTAGAGTTAATCAGTTTCCAATTGAGGAATGTAGCCAATACTTGGTTTATGGCTTTTCAAGATAGTCGGCAGTTGGGTGCTTCTCATTGACTTTAGTTGAGTTTAATACAACTTTTCTGTTTAGATTCATGTCGCAGAGTGTTAGAGATGTCAAGGGTCGAAAGTTTGAGCAGTTAGTCCAAGAGGAATAGATGATGGTTTCTGAATATGATTTAAAGTTCACTCGATTATCCCAACATGCCCCATATTTAGTTAGTACATAAGAAATGAAGGTGGAGAGATTTGTTAATGGTCTTCGAGATTATCTATTTCGATCCATCACTTTATAGAGAGTACTACTTATACTCAGGTTCTGGATAATGCTCTCCAATTTTAGGCGCGAGTTATGGGGAGACAAATAGAGAAAGAATCGCGAAAAAGGCCAAGATCAGATGAGAGAGTTAGGTCGTAGCACGGTGGCCCGAGTAGACAACAATAGACATTAATTCCTCCCACTAGAAGTAGAGATTTGAGACTGATGCAGGGAAGTTCGAACCGTAGGCCTGCCCAGAGTGTTACATCCCATATGATTTCTTCTCCATCAATAGCCCATTCGGGGGGGGGGGTTTCCTATTATGTTCGACATATGGGCGGTCTCACACAGGAGCTTGTCGATTTGGGGATATAGGTTGTTACCGGTATTGCAGATGGGTCATCTGAAGAAGGATTTTCCAGTACCAACAAACCAGTTGCCACCTTCCAGTGCTACACCATCGATGCCCCAACTACATCCCAATAGGAGTATGGGATGAGGAGAGAAGTGAGTAATAGGCAGAGGTCAGACGGTAATAGGAAGCGGACAAGTAATGGGTGACCGATGACATGCTTCCACTAGTGGAGCTCAGGGAAGAGTGTATACTCTCACACCTTAGGATACTCAGACATATAATGTAGTTATCATTGGTACACTATTAGTTGACTCTACACATGTTAGAGTATTATTTGATTCATGAGCCACTCATTCATTTGTATCACCATATTTTGTTACTTGCTTGGGTAGAGATACAAATCCATTAGATTCACCCCTCATCATAGCTACACCAGTAAGAGATCCTATAGAGGTTACATAGAGAGTGGGGGCTTGTCCAGTTGATTTTGATGGACACACGTATTACGTTGATTTGGTAGTGTTAATTATTTGGGTTTTGATGTGGATTGGTTAGCTACGCACCATGCGGTATTAGATTTCCAGGAGAAAATTATTACTTTGCATCTTCCTAATCAATCACTTAATGTGTATTAAGGGGATATGCGTGTAGTACCTCATAACTTGATATCAGTAATGCAAGCATATAAGCTACTTCGGGATAAAATAATGTGGTTAGCTTATGTGATGGACGATAGAGTGGAAGTAAAGGGCATTGAGCAGATTTCGGTGGTAATGAAGTATCCTGATGTCTTTTTAGATGAGTTGCCAGGACTACCGCAGGATAAAGAGATTGAGTTCTGCATAGATATGGTTCCAGACACACAACCTATATTGATTCCACTATATAGGATGACCCATATAGAAATCAAGGAATTGAAGGCACAATTACAAGACTTGTTGGATAAGAGTTTCATTCGCCCCAGCATGTCTCCATGGGGCACTCCAGTGTTATTTGTATGGAAAAATGATAGAACGTTTCGATTGTCTATAGATTATCGATAGCTGAATAAGATGATGATCGAGAATAAGTATCCATTACCGAGGATCGATGACTTGTTTGATCAACTACAAGGGGTGCAGTGTTTCTCAAATATCGATCTGCGATTAGGGTATCATCAGTTGAAGATTAGGAAGTGTGATGTCGCGAAGATAGACTTTCGAACTAGATATGGACATTACGAGTTCTTAGTAACATCGTTTGGCTTGACTAAAGCCCCCGCAGCCTTCATAGATTTGATGAATGGGGTATTCAGAGCCTTTCTAGATCAATTTGTGATAGTCTTCATTGGTAATATTATGGTGTATTCACGTAGTGGATATTAGCACACATAGCATATGCATCAAGTACTACAGACACTGAAAGAACACAAGCTGTTTACCAAGTTCTCTAAGTGTGAGTTTTAGTTATCCAGTGTTATGTTTGCGAGGCACGTTATGTCAAAAGAAGGAATCAGTGTAGACTCCCAAAAGATCGAAGCCATTCAATATTGGCACTGACCTACTAGTGTGACGGAGATCCGTAGCTTCTTGGGATTAGTGGGGTACTATAGGAGATTCGTAGAGAATTTCTCCAAGATAGCTGCCCCGTTAACACAGCCGACTCATAAGAATGTGAAGTTTGAGTGGTCAGATACATGTGAGAAGAGTTTCCAGGAGCTTAAGCGGCGATTGACTACTACTCTATGCTAGCTCTACCGTCAGGATCGGGAGGATTTATGGGGTACTATGATGGTTCCAGAGTGGGATTGGGATGTGTACTGATGCAAAGAAGAAAGGTTATTGCCTATGCCTCTAGGTAGCTAAAGCCCTATGAACAGAATTATCCTACTCATGATTTAGAAATAGCAGCAATAATCTTTACCTTGAAGAATGGCGACATTACTTGTATGGCGAAAAATTTGAGATTTTCATTGACCACAAGAGTCTCAAGTATATCCAGAGTAAAAAAGATCTTAATTTGAGGTAGAGGCGATGGATTGAATTACTGAAGGATTATGATTGTTCAATTCAGTATCTCCCTGGAAAGGCTAATGTGGTAGACGAAACCTTAAGCATAAAATCTATTGGATGTTTAGCTCATTTCAACTGAGAGCATTGATGGCGAAGATTCAAGTCTGATCCACCCTGATAGATGATATCAGAGTTGCCTAAGAAGCGGATCCTCAAATTGATCAAATTAGAAACAGATTAGAGCAAAGGGCAGATGATGAGTATCATATAGATAGCGAGGATCTCATTAGGAAGAAAAACATGCATTCGTTGTTGGAGAATGTTCATGCCTCATCCTACACAACGAATCCTATAATAACTAAAATGTATCATGATCTTAAGGATTTTTACTAGTGGGATGGTATGAAGAAAGATGTAGCAGATTTTATTATAAAATGCCTTTCACGTCAGCAAGTCAAGGCAGAACATCAGAGACCTGCAAGGAAGCTTCAAAGCTTAGATGTGCCTGAATGGAAATGAGAGAAGATTACTACGGATTTCGTGGTTGGACTTCCACGTACCTTGAAATGGTATGACTCTATATGGGTGATTATGGACAGGTTGACTAAGTTCGCATATTTCCTACCAGTAAAGACTAATTATTCAGCAGCTCATTATGTCAGGCTGTATTTGGATAAAATATTTCATTGCATGGAATACCTATCTCAAAAATCTCTGATCGGGGTTCTAAGTTCACATCCAAGTTTTGGCAGTCAATCCAAGAAGTTTTGGGTTCCCAGCTACACTTTAGTATTGCTTTCCACCCTCAGACAGATGGTCAATCAAAATAGACTGTACAGACTCTAGAAGACATGTTAAGAGCTTGTGTTAATGACTTTGAATGTAGTTGGGACCAGCACTTCCCATTTATGGAGTTTGTTTATAACAATAGTTATCAGGCTAGCATTCAGATGGCTCATTTCGAGGCTTTGTATGGTAGGAAGTGCAGATCCCCAATGGGATTGTTTGAAACTAGGGAACAAAAGTTTCCGGACCTGATTTGGTACAAGATGCAGCTGAGAAAGTGAAGCTAATCATAGAAATGATGAACATAGCTCAAAGTCATCAGAAGACCTATATAGATCACCAGAGGAAAGATTTGGAGTTTCAGGTGTAAGTGTCCTAGACATGCCACAGGATCTCTAAGCGTGATTTGTGTGTGAATTAATCAAGAAGTTTAAGGAATTAACTTACATTGATCAGCTTGAGTTCAAAACTTTTCATGGATGTTGAAGCTCCAAAGCTCATGGGTGAGTATCCCTATCACCTTCATTTGACTCCCATAAGTGCTAGCTTGAACAAGATGGAAGAATTTTGCTCTCCAAGAGAAGCAACAATTGAATTTGGAGAAAGGAAGCAATCAACCATTATGGTGAAGAGGCCATTCGGCCAAGACAAATTGTGCACTCAAAGTGCAGTGGCCATTCGGCCAAGTCATCTTGTGCACTCAAAGTGCAGTGGCCATTCGGCCAAGAGTTTTTATTAAAGGCCAATGGCCTCTCGTCCAAAAGGAAGAAGCAATGGCTTATTCGGCCAATAGCAAGAAAACAATGGCCTATTCGGCCAATGAGAAAGTAATAGCCTATTCGGCCAAGGAGAAAGAGACAACAACAATGATTTTTTTTTTAAAATCCATTAATTGTATTTTTCTTTTTCAAAAGGTAATGAGTGTTTTACAAGTTTCCACCAAAACCCATCATCCACTTCTATCACCAAATGTGACTAATGATGTAAGTGAAGTGGGCCCCACTTTAAATTCAAAATTCAAGTGGGCTTGCTCAACACACTTTGGGCTCGGATTCGTTTAATCCGATTAAACGAATTTTCCATTACAGTATAATTAAATCTAATTTAATTGAATAATAATGCCTAGCAAAATTATTACAAAAGCCGCTTACGAATTAATTCCAAATCAATTCGTTCGCACGAATTAAAATCCAATTTAATTCCACGTTGAAATTCGATTTCATTTAATTTATCTAATATATTATTTTAGCCCAAATAAATAAATTAAATAGTAAAATCTAAATTCACCATTAAATTTACTTTGCCGATTAATTCTAAATTAATCGCGTTCTCTCCTCTCGACGAATTTAATCCCAGATAAATTCTCGACGTAATTAATCTCAGATTAATTCTTTCTCTAATAATTAATCCCAGATTAATTCTTGTCGTAATTAGTCCCTGATTAATTTTCTCTCTCTTAATTAATCCCATATTAATATTGTTCGAGTCAAATATCATCGGTGAATCTTTGGGATGCAACCCAAGAGATCCCTGGATATGTTGGCAGTAAATACGGTCATCGGACTATCCAAATACGTGTGTACCCGGTACCACATTTTTACCGATTTAAAATACATGGTTGGCCTCTAGCAAAGCACCGTGCCTACCCAATTCTCTAGAAATATTCTTCTACGAAATACAAGATCTTTGTCAGGCGTAGTATACGTAGTATTGCGCATTACGATCTAGTATCAGATGTCACATGCTAGGCCCGGGGCTGGAATTATGTCTGCCACGTACGAAGCATATATCGGATCACTAACAACTAGTCTCTTTATTATCTGAAAGTCACGACCTAGTCATACTTCCCCGATGGATATAGCACTTAGAGTACCAGTTCTGTATCCCTGCGTGATCATCGTCTCCATATGACTGAAGTGATACTTCCATCTTGACATCACACCTAATACACTACGATTCTCAGTATACCCAGAAGAGGCGTACACAGAACCTGTTAAAGCCCTCGACGATCAAAACCAAAGTATATTGATTGTCGCAAGTATTAGCGATGCAAGTCTCAGGTTAAGATCAAATACACCTACCCTGATTCGGATTCCTATAGACACATAGTCATACTACCAATGGGATTCCGTGGGGTCTATCCAGAGCGAAGATGTTTCCGTACCATCGGTAAACAGAACCTCCTATTACACTTGCATGAGTATCCAATGCCCAAATATATGAGAACTACGCTGTTATGCTCCATAACACGCACAAGTGTAATACTACCCTATTCCGCATTATCGATGTCCAGTCTCGATAATACTACGACGAGGGATATTTAATGATTAAACCTTTGTGGATTAATAATGTCTCATATCTTATTAATCTGAAACTAATCATAAGGACTTTTATCATTTATATATCCAGGTAATCCAATTACAAATGATAAAAGAGCAATTTCCTTTGTCACATAGTTAATTTGTACAACAACACCTTGTTGTGTACAAATAGTGATGTTATGGATCATAATTGTCAACAATCACCCACCTGGCCTATAGCCAATCACTCAAGTGTCCTACACCTGAACTATGTACGGGTCGCTCAAACTTCAACTGAGAAACAGCTTTCGTTAGCGGATTTGAAAGGTTATCATCTGATGCGATTTATTCGATCATCACATCGCCACGATGTATGATCTCACGAATCAGATGAAATAGTTGAAGTACATACTTGGATCATTGATGAGACCATGGTTCCTTAGCCTGTGTTGTAGCCTAGCTCAGCTGCTAACAGAACTACTCCTAATCTAATTAGGAATTTTATAGATCCAAAATGCTTCTTTTGCTGCCTCAACTACAACAATGTTCCGCTCTTGCTGTTTATTTGGCATAAATATCTTGCTTGGAAGATTTTCATCTCATTATTATGTTATTCAAACCATATATGTACCCTTAATGCGACTTACAGTCGTTTTCATCGGATTGGAAACTTGTAGCGGTGAACCCAGTCAGCTCAAGTTCTTCATCTCCATAACTTAAGAAAGCATCCTTAGTTCATCTAAGATACTCAAGGATGTCCTTAACATCAATCCAGTGACCATCACCTAGATTGGCCTGATTTCGTCTACATATGCTCAAAACATATGAGACATCAGGTCGCGTACATGTCTTTCAATATACGAGTTCTCAGAGAGTGCATCAACTTTTAGATCTATCCCAATAGATCCTTATTCCTAGAATAAAGGTTGCCTCTCCCAAGTATTCCATAGAGAATTTTAATGAAAGCCAAGCTTTCAACGATTATATTATTGGAATGACATTGCTTAGAAGCAATACATCATCAACTTCTAGGACATTCATTGTCAGTGTGCTCCCACTAACCTTCTTATATACACAAGAATCATCTTCATTTTGAATTAATTCATATACCATTATGATTACATCAAAATGTTGGTTCCAAGAACGCAATGCTTGCTTCAATCCATGAATGGATCGGTTTAACTTGTAACCCTTGTTTGCATATTTTGGCACGACAAAATCATCAGGATGTTGTATATAAACATCCTCCAACAGGTTTCCGTTAAGGAAAGTGGTTTTGGTATCTAGCTGTCATATTTCATAAATGAAATACGCAGCAATATCAAGCATTATCCGAATGGATTTAATCATGGCAACAGGTGAAAAAGTTTCGTCGTAGTCGACACTATGTCGTTGATGATACCCTTTCTGTATAAGCCTAGCTGTGTACATTTGTATGTTGCCATCCATGTATGTCTTCCTTGAAGACTCATATAGTACCAATATGCACAATGCCTTCCGGTACATCAACCAGTATCCAAACATAGTTGGTATACATGGAATCTATTTCGGACTTCATGGCACTTTGCCATAAAAGGAGTCGATACCTTGTATCACTTCCTCATACGTAGCTGGTTCATCTTCCTCAATAAGTGAAACATCCCCAATCTAGGAGATGTTACCGGTATGGGATAACTGTACTAACCCATAAGCCTCTGACTTTCTGACTGTATCGTAAACTATTCTAATGCAATGTCATGCATATAGACCTTAACGTAACCAACATAAAATACTTTATTACTTATAAATGTATACTCAGAGATGCTTCTTTTACAATACTTTAATAGACTCTTATAATGACTATCTCAACACTAATGCATACATTGACTTTGAACTGGACTCTTATGCTTTGTGACTTAATGCTGGTGGACTCCATCCCTAATGACTGCATCAGTATCCGTCCTCCCGAGCTTGTCCTCCTGGAATCCCTACAAAATAGATAAATCTGGAGGGGGGTTAGATCACTATATGATCTAAGTGAGTGGACTAAACTGAAAATAAAAACTTGATTTCAAAACCACAGTTTCAACAAAAACATCTTTATAAGGGAATTAGTTCTAAAAACTTTATCTTTCTGAAAATTTCTTTGGAAACTCTAGTTTCTGAAAACAGTCTCTAAAATTTGGTTTCTGAAAATTATTTGCTAAAAATCTGGATTTCGAAATCTGTGTTTTTGAAACTCTGAAAACTGTATATAATCTGAAAACTGAAAGCTTTTCTGAAATCTGTAATTCTGTCTGAAAACCTGGACGTATGAGGGTGTTACGTATCGTCGTCCCCCCATACGCCTAACTTGAGCCAGCAATGCAAATCCATGACTTTGGGGCGTTACGTATCGTTGTCCCCCAAAGCATGTCACTGCTGTCTCAGAAACTGGTCGTCTTGGGGCGTTACGTATCGCCGTCCCCCAAGCCACAAACTGGAGCTGGGGGTGCAGATCTATGCTACCACCCAAGCTCAAACTGGGGTCTAGGGGCGTTACGTATCGCCGTCCCCCTTCAGTCCTCAATATGTGCACATGCTCTATGTATCTGTCAATTCCAACTGTACCTCAAGTTACATACTAGGGTGAGGTTTTACCTCATGCCCCGAAAACATAAAAATAATGCTTTAAAAACATTTGTATTCACAATATATCTGAAAACCTAAATTTCATGAAATAACAGTAATAAATAAATTCTAACGCCCTAAAGCGTAAAATGTAAGTCTGGTATGAAAATACGAAATAAAAATCAGATGAAATAAAAAGTGTCCACTCACTGTGATTAAGTCTGGCTGAGCTGGCGCTGAATCCTTGATCGCAAGGAACTGTGTTTCCTGTGGATAACCTATGGTAGGAACTTGATTAGAATCAACATAATCGATCAACTTCGATACTTTAAATATTTACTCGAAAATCATAAACTTAAGACTTGTAATGATCATAATTTGATGTAGGATATGAAGATAAATTGATATGAGTCCTTAAAGGTGATTTAACGCGTTAGGATGAAATCGGGGACTTAAAACTGATTGAGTGTGTTTCTGGCTTCGCGTCGCGACACAGGAAAGATCGCGCGTCGCGACCCGCGACGTTCTGAATTTATCTTCATCTTCCTCTTCGCGTCGCGACGCGGAACTCCCCAGCGTCGCGACGCCCCTACGAATTACAGAATCTGTTTTGCTTCTTTAACTCCTCCTAGACCCAAATTATTCAATTTCTAATCCATTTCCAAGTCTCCGAACTACAAAACAATAACTCATACATCATTAACACTTCATTTTAACATACTTTATCCTTCCATTAATCAAGAATCAACCTCAATCTATACATATAATTCATAATGTATATATAAACCCAAAACTCAATATCTTAAACCCAAATGTCTAATTGCCAAATCATCAACCCTTAAACTCATATTCTCGTCAATTTAAACTCAAAACATGATATTATCATCATCAAATCATCCATTTCATCAAGAATCAAAAACTCAAGATTTGGGTCATGAATTCTTACCTCCATTTTCTTGATTTTCTTTTAATCTCCAAGTCTTCCATGGATGCCAAGTTTTCCTACTCTTTCCTTTCCTTTTCTTCTTCCTTTCTTCTTCTTCTTCTTCTTCTTCTTCTTCTTCTTCTTCTTCTTCTTCTTCTCTTCTTCTTCTTCTTCTTCTTCTTCTTCTTCTTCTTCTTCTTCTTCTTCTTCTCTCATTCTTCTCCTTCCTCTTCTTCCCTCTCTTTTCTCTCACGGTATTCTCTTCTCTTTCTCTCTTCCAAATTCGTTTTTTAGTCTTTGGTAATAGTGAATAGTGGCATCTTTATATAGTGGACCCTTTAGATATTTATCAAGTTGAAGAAAAGTGTAGAAACTTGGGGAAAGTTTGAGAAATTTCCATTTAGACCCGAAATCACTATTCATCCAGATTTTGACTTGCGTTTTTGACCCGGTTCTAGTCCGAATTTGGAAGAATGTTTAACGCAAAAGTTGTAGGTATCCGTCTAAGATTTTCGATGATATACAATTCATAAAAATCAGAGATCGTATGAAAAAGTTATGCCCAAAATACTATTGGTGATTTAAAATAAATACGGTAGAGTCCCGCCCCAGGACTTCGAGAAGTCTTCCGATCGTCTCAAAATTCATTTTACAGATATACTTGGGTCCCATCATAATTTATTTTGCATGTCTTTTCTTTGTATGTGACGGTATTACTGTAGGCAGTAGTAAAAACTATCGATCGTTACAATAAGATTGATATCTACATGAGGTGAGATCAGAAACCCATACCTCCCAGGATGTTTTCTGACTCTCTCCGACCTACGCGGTTCTTGTGTATTCGAAGATTTGACCAGTGCTTTCACACTCGTATAACGCAAGCGCACGTATCGTTCAAGTACTATAAAAAGTATCGATCCCACGAGGACTTAATACCTAATCTATTAATTTTATAAGGTCAAATAATTATTGGTATCTAATGGTTTGTTTGATTTGATTGGGTTGTTGACTTAAAAATTAAATTTAAAATAAGTAAATAAAATTGCGCGAAAGTAAATTTAAGAAATTCCAAATTTATAAAACTATATAGGGTTGTGAATTCTTCCAATATTATTTAAAGATGAAGTGGTTATCTTATAGTTGGGTAATATATTGATTTATTAACTTGGAACACTAAATTATGTAAAAGCCTCTTTCGATGGTCAATTACAAATACCCAGTATAACCCAATTGAACCATATGTCTATGTCAACCAAATTATCTGGATTAATTAAGCTTAAGTTCCAATTATTACTACCCCCGCCCGATAGGTATATTCATATCATGTAAGGAAATCTATTAAAGGGTTATGTATCCTTAAGGAAGATCGTGAGCTATTGAGTTTAGGGTCTTAAACTTAAAATCCATTTTCCAAGTTCATTTTAAGTTTACCTAATCAATTTTATTAATGGCCAGTTAATAAAAAGCATTAAGATTAAAACTCAATAAATAAATATTTATATTACCCAAACTATAATCTAACCCCTTATAAACCGGTGATATTGGATTTCATCACAACCTCAGATAACTGACTTAGTTACGACACATATTTACGGGTAGTAAAAATTTAAATAAAATAAAAGACAAAGTAAATTGCTGAAAATTATATACTGAAAAGTAAATTGCTGAAAAGTAAATAAAGTAAAAGTAAAAATAAAAAGTAAATAAAGTAAATGTAAAAAGTAAAAAGTAAAAAAAAGTAAAAGTAAATTACTGAAATTAAATTGCTGAAAAATAAATTGCTGAAAGTAAATAAAGTAAAAGTACAATAAAAGAAAATGATGGGGTTAGAGGATCAACTTTTATTACTACTATTTTAGATATCTCCCTTAATATAATATATTAACTTTGCGTGATAATTACCAATCAGCCATATAGGCGGTATCCTGATTAAGTCAAATTAATAATTAATTACCAACTGACCAACCAGGCGGTATCCATACGTAGTCAGGTTAAAATCAATTTATAATTATTTACCAACCGGCCAATATAGCGATAGCATCATTAAGTCAGGTTTTAAATAGTTTATATAATATAATTAAGGGAGATTAATCTAGATAGCAATAATAAAAGCTTTACCTTTTACCCCATCAAGGGGGAGTTACCTCCTCATTGCTTAAAAAATAAAAACTTAAAAAGTAAATAAAGGAAAGGATTGTGCGTAAACTAAATTGTGGAAAGTAAAAACTGAAAAGTAAAGAAAAGAAAGTGCAAAAGCGGAAATTAATTACTGAAAGCTATAAATAAATAAATAAAATACAATCTTCTTATTTATTCTTTAGGAATTTCAAAGAAGAAAGTATGAATTTACAAATGAAATGGCTTGGAATTTATAGGCAAAATTTTGCCTCCATCAAATTCTCCACCAAATCCATTATTAATTGCTCCACTAATTACTCCACCAAAGCCATTATTAATTGCTCCACTAATTTATTATTATGTTTGGTGATGATTTGATAATTTTTATTATTTATTTATTAATTTATTTTTTCGCTTTGAAAATGACTTTAATAATTACACACAACATATTTCTGGATATTTCATCAATTTCGGTCATGAAATCCTTAGAATTCGAAATTATTTTATCTTTCAAAGTTGTAGATATTTGAGTCTTATTTAATCTTCCACTTGAATCAGCTCAATCCGATATCGGAGTAAAAATTTATGCCCAAAATACGACAGATGCGCAAAACTGGAATTTCCAAAACTGCACTTTGTCAAAAACGCCCTTTCAAGTTTTCAATCTCCAAAATTAATATGTCAAGTCCAATATTTGCCCTTATTTGACCTATATTTCGTCCTAAATGATTTCATTGAGTCCCAATATTATTTTATCTGCAAAATAAACTAAAACATATCAAAACGTTCATCAAACCCAAGAAACTAAACAAAATATTAAGTAAAAGGGGCGGTAAATATTGATATATTTTCCGCTCATCACACCCCCAAACCTAACATTTTGCTAGTCCTCGAGCAAAACAATAAAATTAAAATAAAATTAAACTAAGCCACTTTCATAGGGATCACGGTTGCATTTAGCATATGCAACAAGCCTTTAAACCTCTATGTGTCCCTAGTGGACGAGTTGTAGTCTCGTAAGGGTTTACAACAATGATACCGACAAATATTTTACAAAAGTAAAAAGGTAGTGAAACTAATGCACACAAAAGCAAAAGGATAAGAGAAAAGAGAATAAAGAAGTTAGTGACTAATCAGATGATACTTCTACTCCAAGTTACTAGTTGTTTTGTTTCTTTCTAAATTACCGAATAAGAAAATTCTCTGATTATATTTACCATTCTCCATATACAGAGTCAAAAAAATATTAATCAACTCATTTTTTCCCACAACAGTCACAACTGCAGTTGAGAAGAGAGTAATATTTTTATCCTAAAGTTTTATCAGAATTCACATCTTTTTGCAGCAATGGAATAATTTTTCTGATTTTTCTAATTTTTTCTTTTTTTTTTTTTATTTATATACAATATCTTCTATCTATGTAGCGAGCTTTGGGTCGGTGGCTCCCAAACCAGTTGGCTTTCGGGTGATGAGCAGAAAATATATCAATATTTACCGCCCCTTTAACTTAATATTTTGTTTAGTTTCTCGGGTTTGATGAACGTTTTGATGTGTTTTAGTTTATTTTGCAGATAAAAAATATCGGGTCTCAATGAAATCATTTAGGATGAAATATGGGTCAAATAAGGGCAATTATTGGACTTGATATTTTAATTTTGGAGATTGGAAACTTGAAATGGCGTTTTGACGAATTGCAGTTTTGGAAATTCCAGTTTTCGCATCTGTCAGATTTTGGGGATAACTTTTTACTCAGATATCGGATTGAGCTGATTCAAGTTTCAGATTAAAGAAGACGCAAAGATCTACAACTTTGAAAGACAAAATAATTTCGAATTATGAAGATTTCATGCCCGAAATTGATGAAGCATCCAGAAGTGTGTAGTGTGTAATTATTAAAGTCACTTTCAATCATTTTCAAAGCAAAAAAATAAATTAATAAAAAAATAATAAAAATTATCAAATCATCACCAAACATGATAAGAGATTAGTGGAGCAACTAATAATGGATTTGGTGGAGCAATTAGTGGAGCAATTAGTGGAGCAATTAATAATTGATTTGGTGGATGATTTGATGGAGGCAAAATTTTGCTTATAAATACCAAGCCATTTCATTTGTAAAATTCATACTTTCTTCTAAGGAATTCCTTAAGAATACCAAGAAGATTGTATCTTGTTTGTTTATTTACAGCTTTCAATAATTAATTTTCGTTTTCGCACTTTCTTTTCTTTACTTTTCAGTTTTTACTTTCCGCAATTTACTTTTACGCACAGTACTTTTCTTTATTTAATTTTCAGTTTTTACTTTTCAGTAATGAGGAGGTAACTCCCCTTTGCTGGGGTAAAAGGTAAAACTTTTATTACTAATATTTAGATTAATCTCCCTTAATTATAATATATAAACTAGTTAAAACCTGACTTAACGAGGATACCGCCATATTGGTCGGTTGGTAATTATTTAAATTGGTTTTAACCTGACTAAACTGGATACCGCCTGATTGGTCGGTTGGTAATTAATTATTAATTTGACTTAATCTGGATACCGCCTATATGGCTGGTTAGTAATTATCATGCAAAGTTAATATATTATATTAAGGGAGATATCTAAAATAGAAGTAATAAAAGTGGATCCTTTTACCTCAGCATTTTCTTTTATTGTAATTTTACTTTATTTACTTTTCAACAATTTACTTTTCAGCAATTTACTTTTTAGCAATTTACTTTCAGCATTTACTTTCAGCATTTAATTTTCAGTATTTAATTTCAGCATTTACTTTCAGCATTTACTTTTCATAATTTAATTTTCAGTATTTTACTTTATGTCTTTTATTTTATTTAAGTTTTTTTTACTACCCGTAAATATGTGTCGTAACTAAGCCAATTATCTGGGGTTGTGATGAAATCCAATATCACCGGTTTATAAAGGGTTAAATTATAGTTTGGGTAATTTAACGGTTTACTTATTAAAACTTAAGCTTAATGCTTCTTGTTGTCTGATCACCAATAAGGTTGATGTGGTAAATCTAAAATGAACTAGACATAGGGATTTTAGGTTTCAACCTTAGACTTAATAGCCCACGATCTTCCTTGAGGATAGATAACCCTTTAATAGATTTCCTTACAGGATAGACATATACCTGTCGGGCGGGGGTAGCCATAATTGGAACTTAAACTTAATGAATCCAGATAATTTGGTTGACATAGACATATGGTTCAATTGGGTTAAACTGGGTATTTGCGTCTGACCATCGACAGAGGCTTTTGCATAATTTAGTGTTCCAGGTTAGTAAACCGATTTATTACACAAACATAAAATAACCACTTCATCTTTAAAATGATATTGGAAGAAATCACAACCCTAGATAGTTTTTAATATTGAATTTTCTTAAAACCTACTTTCGAACAATTTTATTTACTTGTTTTTAAATTTAGAATCGTCACCATTTCAAATCAATCAAACAACCTGTTAGATACTAGTAATCATTTGACTTCATAAAATTAATAGATTAGATATTAAGTCCTCGTGGGATCGATATTTTTATCCCTCTGCGAAGCTTGGGAAAGGTACAAAGATTTGCTCCGGAAATGTCCTCACCATGAGATTCCAAAATGGCTTCAAGTCCAAACATTCTATAATGGACTTTCTGGAATAATGAGAACCACAATTGATGTTGCTGCTGGAGGAGCACTAATGGCAAAAGGAGAAGATCTGGCTTGGGATTTAATTGAAGAAATGGCCAACAATAATTCTTTGTGGCCAACAGAAAGGAGCATGATCCAAAGAATCGCAGGAATTTATGAAGTTGGAGCCAACACAGCACTGAATGTCAAGCTGGATATGATTTGCAAAAATCTGGAAACTCTTAACATGAAGGGTAATGGTGGATCCACAAGTTCATCATATAAAGGAGCACCATAACCAGTTCAGCAGGAAGAGACAATGAATTTTGTCAACAATTTCAACAGACATGGGAACAATCCATATTCCAACACCTACAACCCAGGGTGGAGGAATCATCCTAATTTATCATGGAGCAACAATTCAGGCCAACAACAAAACTATCCACCACCTGAATTTCAACAACAGAACAAAAGCCATGAGCAAGTAAATGAACCAGGAATAACATAAGTGTTGACCCACTTGAAAAAGTTAGAAACAAAACACGACTCTCACGCAGCAAGATATGATGCTATGTTTCAATCCCAAGCAGCATTAATTCAAAGTCAATCTACTTCTATTAAAGCACTGGAGAATCAAATTGGATAACTGGCAAATGCTCAGAGTTACAGACCGCCAGGTACCCTTCCTAGCAACACTGAGCCAAATCCAAGAAACATGGGGAAGGAACAATGTTATGCCATCATGTTAAAAAGCGGTACTGAAATCAACAAAGATGTTGGAGCCAAAACAACTGCTGAGGAAGTTCCAAAAGAAACAAAGCAACATATGGAGGAAAAAGAAGCAAAGGAAAAAGAACAGATCACTCCACCTCCACATTTTCCTCAACGTCTTCAGAAGAACAAATTGGACAAGAAGTTTTCTCGATTCCTGGAAATCTTCAAAAAGCTGCATATCAACATTCCATTTGCAGAAGCGTTGGAACAAATGCCCACCTATGCCAAATTCATGAAAGATATTCTTTCACGAAAACGGAGATTGAGAGATTACGAGACAGTAGCATTAACAGAAGAATGCAGTGCCATCATTCAGAGGAAACTTCCCCCGAAGTTGAAAGATCCTGGCAGTTTCACTATTCCTTGCGTCATAGGAGAACATAACTTTGGTAAGGCTTTGTGTGATTTAGGTGCGAGTGTTAACTTGATGCCTTTCTCTATTTTCAGGAAATTACAGATTGGAGAAACAATGCCAACTACAGTCTCACTGCAACTTGCAGATAGAACGCTTGTATTTCTGAGAGGTGTAGTTGAGGATGTGCTGGTCAAGGTTGACAAATTCATTTTCCCAGTAGATTTTATTGTCCTTGATATGGAGGAAGACGCAGACGTGCCAATCATCCTCAGGAGACCGTTCTTGGCTACAGGTCGAACCATTATTGATGTACAAAAAGGAGAACTAACCATGAGGGTACAGGACCAAGAAGTAACATTCAATGTTTTCAAGGCCATGAATTTCCCAGATGATGAAAAGAAGGAGGAATGTTTCAAACTCGATGTGATACACAGTACCATTCAGAACTCTGATGAAAGACAAAGTTCTACTGACAAACTTAAAACATGTCAATTGTCTGTGGAGCCTAAAGATAAAGCATCTTTTGCACTGAAAGAGCCAATTCTTGCTCTACAAGCAACAGAAGAGAAAAAGTTCCACTAGCTCAATGAATTGGAGGAATTTCACAATCAGCCTTTTGAAGATGCCAAATTGTACAAAGAAAAGGGCAAGAAAAGACATGATGAGAAGTTAGTGCGCATACAACTGGAACCAGGGCAGAAGGTACTATTAAACAAATCAAGGGAAAATTCTTCCCATGGAAGCCAAAATCACGGTGGTCAGGTCCATTTGTGATCACCAAAGTTTTACCAAATAGAGCCGTTGAGATACATGATCCTGACGCTAACAAAACTTTCAAGGTTAAAAACAAGCGTGTCAAGCACTACTGGGGAGAATCATTTGAGCGACAAAAAGAAAGTGTTACACTTTCAGATCCAGCTTAACGTTCGAGAAGTCAAGTCTCGCTGACGACTTTAAACTTAGTGCTAGCAGGGAGGCAACCCATGCAATTTTTGTATATATTGTGATTTGGTGTGATTTATTTTGTGTGTTTATTTTTTTGCAGGTTAAGACATTTCAAGATGGAAGAAGCTCTCACAAATCTTCACAATTAATTCCTTTCTTCTCCCTTCAAAATCTCTAATGAAAGTTTACAAAGCTCGCTTGGAACAGATGAGGTTACTAACGATCCATGGTGTTCCCAATGATTCGTTAGGTAATTGAAGCACGAGTCTGATTGGCAGGTGAGTCTTCTGACTCTTTTATTTCACATCTGTCTGGTTTTGGAAGAAGCACCTATGCAAAGAAACGTAGAGCTAAGTAAATGGGGTTTGTTTCAAATGTGCATGATTTAATTGCCAACACTCGTTGTCGTTCTTTAGGAATGGTGTCTGATAATCGCGAAGACAAAATTAAATTCATTAGGGATGGCTTGAGTAAGGAGTCTTTAGATGATATATCTTTAACTCTTGAGACGCATCCCAGTGGATATGTTCACATAGCCATTCGCAAATTACATACACAATTCCAAAAAGAAAGACAACAGTTAAGTCTCGGGAATCTGACTCAAAAAGACCCTGTTTGCCAATTTATAAGAAAATTGGATGGGAAGCTTGTCTCTGACGCATAGACGTCAATCAAGCCGTTACTTTTCTTGTAAATATTATATCTCTTTGTCTTTTCTTAATAATTGTGATTTGTTTTGTTGTTTTCTTTTAATTTTCTCCGACAGGATCCAGACCTTTTTGACTATCACGATATTAATTCGCTACTAATCGTCCTCTGGAAGATACTTATTCTATTTTTACTCACCCTTTTCAGGTACTATAAATTCAGCCCGTCATTGCACTTTTGAAGGCATCCAGAGTTGAGAAAGAAATACATATAAAAATGGAAGCCACTTCAAGAAGACGAGTTGAAAACATCTGTGTGTTTTGCGGTAGTAGTGTTGGTACTAAACCGCAATACATAGAAGCAGCACAGGAATTGGGTCGAGTCTTAGCTGCAAGGAATATGCACTTAATATATGGCGGAGGCAATCTCGAACTTATGGGGATCGTTTCAAAGGCTGTACAGGAAGGAGGCAGTCACGTTTTGGGAATCATTCCAAAACCCTTGGCAGAGGCAAATCTTATTGGATCATCAAACGGAGAGGAACTGATCGTGCCAGGTATGTCTGAATGACTGGTAGAAATGATTAACCGTGCTGATGCTTTTATCGCTTTGCCAGGTGGCTTGGGCACATTGGAGGAAATTTTTATAATACTATCTTGGGCGAACCTGAACATACACCAGAAACCAATTGGGTTGTTTAACGTTGATGGATTTTATGATTTTCTTTGTGTGTTTCTTGATGATGCCCGGAGAAATGGGTTCATATCAAAACCTTTAAAAGAACTCCTCTTTACTGCCAGAACTGCTCCGGATCTAATAGACCAACTCTTAGCCTATGAACCACAAATTGACTCTGTCCTTTCAAAGATAAATTGGTCCGAGGATGATCGTGGTAAGAGGCGTCGTGTTAATCTGGTGCTTAACCTTTAATCTCCTGTAGAATTTCAGCTAACCAGGTATTATCTTCTAAACTCTTCTACTACAGTTTAAGACATTGGGGCCAATGTCTCATTTAGGTTTGAGGGAGAGAATTAGTTGATTAGTACCTTGTTTTTTTAGTTGTGTGTTGTTTCTATTTTTAGTTCAAAATTTTTCGAAAAATACAAAAAAAATTGAAAAATTTTCAAAAATTACAAAAAATATTTTGTGTTTTTGTATTTTTATTTTGACTAAAAAGGTGAAATTGGTAAGATCTCAAACCTAATTCGAAACAAGTTAATTTTTGTTTATTTCCTTTTGAATTATTTAATTTGTAAATTCTCCATAAAATTGACTAAAATGAATCTTCATATGCTCAGTTGACAGATATTATCAACATACATGGTAACATACGGACATGAGCTAAAATTGACAAGTTTGTAATATTCAGTGCTCTAGTTTAATTGGAGGAAGCATCTCAAAAAGCAATGGAGTAAAAAAAAAAAACGTCCGAGATCCGAGTTATTAAGTCTATAAGGGTGTTTTGACACCTAGTGCCCTAAAACCAACTGGTTTGGGAGTCATTGGCCCAAAGCTCGCTACATGGATCAAAGATACTGCAAAAATATATATATCTGAAGTCTGAGTAATTAAGTCCGTAGGGGTGTCTTAACATCTGGTGCCCTAAAGCCAACTGGTTTGGGAGCCACCAACCCAACACTCGCTACATAGATGGAAGATATTGTATATAAATAAAAAATAGAAAAAAAAAATCAAAGAAAAAATCAGAAAAATGAGAAAAATTATACCATTGCTACCAAAAGGTGTTAAATCTGATAGAACTTTAGGACAAAAATATTACTATCTTATCAACTGCACTTATGACTGTTGTGGGCAAAAATGAGTTGTTTAATATTTTGTTGGCTGTGTATATGAAGAATGGTAAAAATAATCGGAGAATTTACTTATTCTGTAATTTAGAATGAAACAAAACAACTATTGACTTGGAGTAGAAGTTTCACCTGATTAGTCACTAACTTCTTTATTCTATTTTCTCTTGTCTTTTTGCTTTTGTGTGCATTCGTTTTATTATCTTTTTAATTTTGTAAAACGTTTGTGGGTATCGTTGCTGTAAGCCATCACGAGACTACAACTCGTCCACTAGGGACACCTAGGGGTTTAAAGGCTTGTTGCATATGCTAAATGCAACCGTGATCCCTACGAAAGTGGCTTAGTTTAATTTTATTTTTATTTTGTTGTTTTGCTCGAGGACTAGCAAAATGTTAGGTTTGGGGGTGTGATGAGCGGAAAATATATCAATATTTACCGCCTCTTTAACTTAATATTTTGTTTAGTTTCTCGGGTTTGATGAACGTTTTGATTTGTTTTAGTTTATTTTGCAGATAAAATAATATCGGGTCTCAATGAAATCATTTAAGATGAAATATGGGTCAAATAAGGGCAATTATTGGACTTGATATTTTAATTTTGGAGATTGGAAACTTGAAAGGGCGTTTTGACGAAGTGCAGTTTTGGAAATTCCAGTTTTGCGCATCTGTCGTATTTTGGGCATAACTTGTTACTCAGATATCGGATTGAGCTGATTCAAGTTCCGGATTAAAGAAGACTCAAAGATCTACAACTTTGATCCATGTAGCGAGCTTTGGGCCAGTGACTCCCAAACCAGTTGGCTTTAGGACACTAGATGTTAAAACACCCCTACGGACTTAATAACTCGGATCTCAGACTTTTTTTTTTACCCCATTGCTTTTTGAGATGCTTCCTGTTATTAAACTAGAGCACTGAATATTACAAACTTTTCAATTACTTCTCATGTACGTATGTTACTATGCATGTTGATAATACCTGCTAACTGAGCATATGAAGATCCATTTTAATCAATTTTATGGAGAATTTATAAATTAAATAATTCAAAAGGAAATAAAAAGAAATTAACTTGTTTCGAAAATGGGTTGAAATATGTCTCAGGAGTGGAAACTCCTTACACAGCTATCTCTTACCAATTTCACCCGATTAATCAAATTAAAAACATAAAATATTTTTTTGATTTTTGTAAAAATTTTCAATTTTTTGTATTTTTCGAAAAAATTTGGACAAAAAATAACACAATAAAAACAAGATACTTTTAACTATTCCCCTCTCATAAACTTAAATGAGACATTGTCCCCAATGTCTTAAACAGTAGAGAAGAGTTTAGAAGATAGTACCTGGTTAGCTGAAATTCTACAAAAATTTACCGATTAAGATCTATGTCTAATTTACGCTTCTTATCACGATCGCTATCTGGCCAGTTCAACTTGGAAAGAATGGGGTCGATTTTTAGTTCATAGGCTAAAAGTTGGTCAATTAATTCATCGGCTTTTCTCGCAGTTAGGAATATGTCTTTTATCGGTTTCGAGATGAGCCCAAGTTTGTTAGCATCTGCAAGAAATACAAAAAGAAAATCGAAAAATCCATCCACATTAAGTAATCCAATGGGTTTCTGGTGGATGTTCAAATTTGTCCAAGATGCTACTGTGAATATTTCTTCCAACGTGTCTAGCCCGCCTGGTAAAGCTATAAATGCGTCAGCGTGATTGACCATTTCAATCAGTTGTTCAGACATGTCTGAGACAATGCATTCCTCTCCATTTGAATCTCCGATGAGGTTTGTCTCTGCTAATGGTTTTGGAATGATTCCCAAAACATGGCTTCCACCTTCTTGTAGGGCAAGACTTGGCATCTTCAGTGCGTAGTACGCTTTATCTTCAGGCTCCAGAGACAATCGACATGTTTTAAGTTTGTCAGTAGAACTTTGCATTGCATTAGAAGTCTGGATGGTACTATTTATCACATCAAGTCTGAAACATTCCTCATTTTTGTCATTCGAAAAATTCATGGCTTTGAAAACATTGAATGTTACTTCTTGGTCTTGTACCCTCATGGTTAGTTCTCTTTTTTGTATATCAATAATTGTTCGACCTGTAGCCAAGAATGGTCTCCCAAGGATGATCGGCATGTCTTCGTCTTCCTCCATATCAAGGACAATAAAATCTGCTGGGAAAATGAATTTGTCAACTTTGACCAGCACATCTTCAACTACACCTCTCGGAAATACGAGCGTTCTATCAGCAAGTTGTAGAGAGACTGAAGTGGGCATTGTTTCTCCAATCTGCAGTTTCTTGAAAATAGAAAAAGGCATCAAGTTAACACTCGCACCTAGATCACACAGAGCCTTACCGAAGTCATGTTCTCATATGGTGCAAGGAACAGTGAAACTGCCAGGATCTTTCAACTTTGGGGGAAGTTTTCTTTGAATGATGGCGCTGCATGCTTCTGATAATGCTACTGTCTCATAATCTCCCAATCTCCACTTTCGTGAAAGAATGTCTTTCATAAATTTGGCATAGCTGGGCATTTGTTCCAACGATTCCGCAAATGGAATGTTGATATGTATATTTTTGAACACCTCCAAAAATCGAGCAAACTGCTTGTCCAGTTTGTTTTTCTGAAGACGTTGAGGAAAATGTGGAGGTGGAGTGTTTTGTTCTTTTTCTTTTTCCTTTGCTTCTTTTTCCTTCATCTGTCGAACTGCATCTTTTGGAACTTCTTTTTTGGTTGCCTTGATTCCAACATCTTTGTTGATTTCAGTACTGCTTTTCAAGGTAATGGCTTGACATTGCTCCTTCCCTCTGTTCCTTGGATTTGGCTCTGTGTTGCTAGGAAGGTTTCCTGGTATTCTGTAACTCTGAGCATTGGCCAGTTGTCCAATTTGATTCTCCAGTGCTTTGATAGAAGCTGAATGGCTTTGATTCAATGCCACTTGATTTTGAACCATAGTTGCTAAAGCATCATATTTTGCTTCTTGCTTTTTTAACTGTGCCAACACTTCTGTTATTCCTAGTTCTTTGTCAAACTCCTGGCCTTTGTTTTGCTGCTGAAATTTGGGTGGTGGGTTGTTCATTTTCCCTGAATTGTTTCTCCATGAAAAGTTGGGATGATTCCTCCACCCTAGGTTGTAGGTGTTGGAATATGGATTGTTCCACTGTCTGTTGAAATTGTTGACGTAGTTCATCGTCTCTTTATGCTGAACTGGTTCTGGTGCTCCTCCATATGGTGAACTTGTGGATCCACCATTAACCTTCATGTTAATAGTTTCTAGATTTTTGCAAATCATATCCAGCTTGGCATTCAGTGTTGTGTTGGCTCCAACTTCATAAATTCCTGTGATTTTTTGGATCATGCTCCTTTCTGTTGGCCACAAAGAATTATTGTTGGCCATTTCTTCAATTAAGTCCCAGGTCTGATCTTCTCCTTTTTCCATTTCTTCAATTAAGTCCCAGGTCTGATCTTCTCCTTTTGCCATTAATGCTCCTCCAGTAGCAGCATCAATTGTGGTTCTCATTATTCCAGAAAGTCCATTGTAGAAGGTTTGGACTTGTAGCCACTTTTCAATTTCATGGTGAGGACACTTCCGAAGCAAATCCTTGAATCTTTCCCAAGCTTCGTAGAAGGATTCTGAATCTTGCTTCACGAAGGATGTGATGTCATTCCTCAACTTTGCAGTATTGGCTGGTGGAAAGTATTTTGCAAGGAATTTGGTGGCTAGAGTGTTCCAAGTTGTGAGGGAACCTGCTAGTAGTGAATGTAGCCAAGCTTTAGCTCTGTCTTTCAAGGAATATGGGAAAACTCGTAGTCTCATTGCTTTTTCAACTCCTCGGTTGTAATTGAAAGTGCCGCAAACTTCCAGGAAGTTGCTGATGTGGGCATTAGGATCTTCAGTTGCATTTCTCCCAAACTGAACTGACTGTTGTATCATCTGAATGCAAGTTTTGATGTCACCTGCATTTGCTGGTAAGAGAGGAAGTACAATACAGGAAATGAGGCCGTCTACCACCGGAATGGTTATGTCTCGAATGGGAATTGGTGGTGCAACCTCCAAAGGTTCAGGTTCCATGTTAATAATTGCTTCTTAGCCTTCTCGTCTTTCCCTTCTCAACTTACTGATAGTTCTTTCAATCTTTGGGTCAAGCGGACGGACTTCAAAGCTTCCGGTTCATCTCATGTAGTGTGTGAGAACCTGAAACAAGTGAAAACAAAAACAATAAGTAAAAAGAAATTAGATACAAATAAAAGTATCTAACCTCAAAACTAATAATAAAAGATAAATAAGTCCCCGGTAACGGCGCCAAAAACTTGACCGGTTCTTTCACACGCGTATAACGCAAACGCACGTATCGTTCAAGTAGTATAAAAAGTATCGATCCCACGATGACTTAATACCTAATATATTAATTTTATGAGTCAAATGATTACTGGTATCTAATGGTTTTTTTTGATTTGATTGGGATGTTGACTTAAAAATTAAATTTAAAATAAGTAAATAAAATTGCGCGAAATTAAATTTAAGAAATTTCAGATTTATAAACTATTTATGGTTGTGAATTCTTCCAATATTATTTAAAGATGAAGTGGTTATCTTATAGTTGTGTAATATATTGATTTATTAACCTGGAACACTAAATTATGTAAAAGCCTCTTCCGATGGTCAATTACAAATACCCAGTATAAACTAATTTAACCATATGTCTATATCAACCAAATTATCTGGATTCATTAAGTTTAAGTTCCAATTATGGCTACCTCCGCCCGACATGTATATTCCTATCATGTAAGGAAATCTATTAAAGGGTTATGTATCCTTAAGGAAGATCGTGGGCTATAGAGTCTAGGGTCTTAAACCTAAAATCCATTTTCCAAGTTCATTTTAAGTTTACCTAATCAATTTTATTAATGGCCAGTTAATAAAAAGCATTAAGATTAAGACTCAATAAATAAATCTTTATATTACCCAAACTATAATCTAACCCCTTATAAACCGGTGATATTGGATTTCATCACAACCCCAGATAACTGACTTAGTTACGACACATATTTACGGGTAGTAAAAATTTAAATAAAATAAAAGACATAAAGTAAATTGCTGAATATTAAATACTGAAAAGTAAATTGCTGAAAAGTAAATAAAGTAAAAGTAAAAAGTAAATAAAGTAAATGTAAAAAGCAAAAAGTAAAAAAAAGTAAATGTACTGAAATTAAATTGCTGAAAAGTAAATTGCTGAAAAATAAATTGCTGAAAGTAAATAAAGTAAAAGTACAATAAAAGAAAATGCTGGGGTTAGAGGATCAACTTTTATTACTACTATTTTAGATATCTCCCTTAAAATAATATATTAACTTTGCGTGATAATTACCAACCAGCCATATAGGCGGTATCCTGATTAAGTCAAATTAATAATTAATTACCAACCGACCAACCAGGCGGTATCCATACTTAGTGAGGTTAAAACTCATTTATAATTAATTACCAACCGGCCAATATAGCGGTATCCTCATTAAGTCAGGTTTTAAATAGTTTATATATTATAATTAAAGGAGATTAATCTAGATAGAAATAATAAAAGCTTTACCTTTTACCCCATCAAGGGGAAGTTACCTCATCATTGCTTAAAAACATAAAAACTGAAAAAGTAAATAAAGGAAAGGATTGTGCGTAAACTAAATTGTGGAAAGTAAAAACTGAAAAGTAAAGAAAAGAAAGTTAAAAAGCGGAAATTAATTACTGAAAGCTGTAAATAAACAAACAATATACAATCTTCTTATTTATTATTTATGAATTTCAAAGAAGAAAGTATGAATTTACAAATGAAATGGCTTGGAATTTATAGGCAAAATTTTGCCTCCATCAAATCATCCATCAAATTCTCCACCAAATCCATTATTAATTGCTCCACTAATTTCTTATCATGTTTGGTGATGATTTGATAATTTTTATTATTTATTTATTAATTTATTTTTTTGCTTTGAACATGATTGAAAATGACTTTAATAATTACACACAACACACCTCTGGATATTTCATCAATTTCGGTCATGAAATATTTAGAATTCGAAATTAATTTGTCTTTAAAAATTGTAGAGCTTTGAGTCTTCTTTAATCTGGCACTTGAATCAGCTCAATCCGATATTGGAGTAAACAGTTCTGCCCCAAATACGACAGATGCGCAAAACTGGAATTTCCAAAACTGCACTTTGTCAAAAACGCCCTTTCAAGTTTCCAATCTCCAAAATTAATATGTCAAGTCCAATATTTGCTCTTATTTGACCCATATTTCGTCCTAAATGATTTCATTGAGTCCCAATATTATTTTGTCTGTTAAATAAACTAAAACATATCAAAACGTTTATCAAACCTGAGAAACTAAATAAAATATTAAGTAAAAGGGGCGGTAAATATTGATATATTTTCCGCTCATCAAGATTGTGGTACAATTTCCTCCCTGATGAACTGTTTGTGTTCGTAAAGGAGTCGGTGCCTGGAATAGTATTACTTCTATTCTCATCGAGTTTTACTTTCCTCCCACTTACCACTGCATATAAGAATTCCTTTTAGGAAAACTGCATGGAGAGCAACAATTACATTGTTCTCTTGTGAGTTGTATAAGTACTATACTTTGGTTTCCCTAGGATAACCTACAAATAGGCACTTATCCGATTTGGGTTCTAGTTTAGTACCATCCAAATATTTAGCGTATACCCAACATTCCCAAATCTTCAGGAATGAGAAACCCGATTTCTTTCCTGTTCATATCTAATATGAAGTTAGTCTAACAGATTTAACGGAACCTTATTCAAAATAAGTATTGCACTGTTCAATACTTACACCGTGAAGGAAATTGGTAGCTCAGAGTGACTAATCATCAACCTTACCATGTCCAACAAAGTTCAGTTTTTCTGTTCGGACACACCGTCAAATTGAGGTGTTTCGGGAGGAGTCTACTGTGAAAGAATACCATACTCTTTCAAGTAATCTTGAAACTCATATGTTTAAGTATTTTACACTATGGTCCGACCGTAATATTTTTAATATTTTTACCGGTCTGTTTTCTTACTTTTTGTCGAAACTCTTTGAATTACTCAAAAGTTTCTGACTTGTGTTTCACAAGATACACATAACTGTAATGCGCCACATCCGTAAAGGTTAAGAAGTATTCATATCCACCTCTAGCCTAGCTAGACATGGGCCCACTTACGTCACTATGAACGAGGGCTAACAAATCGATGGCACTTGCACTTTTACCAAGTAAAAGGTGTTTTAGGCACTTTGCCTAATAAATTAGAATCATAGACATCATTTGAATTATGATCAAATTCATCCTAGTATCCACTCTTCGAAAATATGGATATACGAGTCTTGTTAATGTGTCCAAGACAACAATGCCACTTTTAAGTCTCAACAGATTTATTCAGTTTGAGCTTTCGTTTGTCATATTATACGTTTGAGATTCATTTATATTCAAAATATAAAGACCATTATTTACATCTAATGTAAATATCTCGATATCATCTTTATAAACAAAAACACCCGGTGTTTCGAAATATAAAGGTATACCCGCAATGGGTTAAACTAGATACATAGATAGTGTTCCTAGTCAAACTAGATACATTATAACAGTCTCCTAATTTAAGTACATGCCCAAAGGGCAGTTCCAAAACTTATGTTTCTACGACCAAAACAATGACTCATGTCCTGTTTCCGACTCATAGGTCGATCTTATCTGAAGCCAGTCTTCTGCTTATCAGCAAATGCTGCACATCAGTACATATATTTATGTACCACATCTAGTATCAAAAATCCAACTTTAAAACCAGTAGTGAACATGTTTAAAATACTTGAAGCTTGAAACTTGTCCCGCCTTCACTTCCTTCATGTCTGCCTTGTCCATACGGCAGTCACACTTCTAGTGACCCCATTTGCCATAGTTTAGGCAGACAACTTAGGATATGTCTTTTTAAGATGCTCTGGTTGTGCATAACGGATTGAGCACTAAAGTTATCATCACAATAAGTCTTCCTAAGCTCATGCTCTATTATTTTCTCAACTCCGGGCTCATGCTCGAGAGGTTTCTCTATCAAATAGAATAACTTCTCAACTCCCAAGAGTATTGTAAGGTTCTATTCCCAATCTAAAATTAAATCCGTTAAAGATATTTTCCCCAGGATTATGTCCTTTGACGCTAATCTTTCAGTCATCTTTATTACTATAGTCCAACTATCCAATCAACGATTTCAGGTACAATTAAATGTAATGATTACTATAGTCTAACTATATAATCAACTAAAATTGATCGGTTACATTCAAATGTATTGATTACTATAGTCCATCTATATAACCAACCATAAATGATGTAGTTTGAATACAATCTAACTGTTAAATTAAAATAACAATTGAACATTAGTCCAACTAATATATTTATAAATAATTAATGACGAAAATGAAATAAGCACATATTGGCAAGTATTTAAACGAAATTGCAAATTTAATACTTGCCTCCCGCTATTTTTCGGCGAGCCTCTAACCCTCTGTGGAGTAAAACCTAGTTTCCTAGAGGACTAGGATCCCGTTAAATAACACACAACCTTGACTTTGGCCAACAAGTTGTATGAAACTTAAATAGGTAGATCTCTAAGATCAGTTGGATCTCATCCAATTCCTAGGTCCAGTAGGTGGACCTCCAAGTCCGAAACATATATCCAATATATGTAAATATATCCAGTATATTTCCTAACCTTTTTCTCTAAATCAACCAAGTCTTGGCTTTAGCTCAACAAGCTTAATGATTCTAGTTAAGCGCGACCCATTGACAGTGGGAAAGCTTCGTAATCAAGGTCGATGAACAAGAAGTGACCTTGATGTTCGACAGTTATGACCCATATCATCACTATTTGTATAGATCATGGTGTTGTTGTACAAATTAACTATGTGACAAAGGAAATTGCTCTTTTATCATTTGTAATTAGATAACCAAGATGTATAAATGATGAAAGGTCTATATGATTAGTTTCGGATTGAGATGATATGAGACAGTATCAATCCACGAAGGTTTAATCATTAAATATCCCTAGTCGTAGTATTATCGAGATTGGACATTGATAATGCGGAATAGACTAGTGTTACACTTGTGCGCGTTGTGGGAGCATAACAACATAGTTCTCATATATTTGGGTATAGGATACTCATGCAAGTGTAATAGGAGGTTGTGTTTACCGATGGTACGGGAACAGCTTCGCTCTGGATAGACCCCTCAGAATTCCATTGGTAGTATGACTATGTGTCTATGGAAGTCCGAATCAGGGTAGGTGTATTTGGTCTTAACCTGAGACTTACACCGCTAATACTTGCGACAATCAATATACTTTAGTTTTGTTCGTCCAGGGCTTTAACCGGTTCTGTGTACGCCTCTTCTGGGTATATTGAGAATCGTAGTGTATTGGGTGTGATGTCGAGATGGAAGTATCACTCCAGTCATAGTGGAGATGATGATCACGTGGGATACGGAACTGGTGCTCTTATGTACTGCAGTCATCGGGATAATATTACTAGGTCATGATTATCCGATTATAGGGACTAGTTACTAGAGATCTGATATGTGCTTCGTACGGGGCAGACATAATTCCAGCCCAAGGCCTTGCACGTGACATCCGATACTGGATCGTAATACGTAATACTACGTATACTACCCCTGATATAGATCACATATTCCAGTAAGAATATTTCTGGAGAATTGGGTAGACACGGTGCTTTGCTAGAAGCCAACCATGTCTTATAAATCGGTAAAAATGTAGTACTAGGTACGTACGTGTTCGGATAGTCCGACGACCAGATTTCCTGCCAACATATCTGAGGATCTCATGGGTCGCTTCCCAAAGATTCACCGATGACGTATGACTCGCACTTTATTAATCTGTGATTAATTATATGAGAGAGAAAATTAATCTGGGATTAATTACGGAGATATTTTATCTGGGATAAAATATTATTTAAAGAGAGAGAACGATTAATTTAGAATTAATCGATAAAATAATATATTCGATATATTATACGAAATTGGATTTCGACGCAGAATTAAAATTAGATTTTAATTCGGGCGAACGAGTTAATTTAGAATTAATTCGTTAGCGACGTGAATAGTAATTTTGCTAGGCATAATTATTTAATTACGTCGCAACGGAAAAATCATTAATTTCGAATTAGTGAACCCGAGCCGGGGAGTGTTTGCGGGAGCACTCGCATTTTGAATTCAAGTGCGGCCCACAAGTCACATCAAGCGTCAAATCATTAGTCACTTTGATTGATGTGATGTCTAGTCACTTTGAGTGATATGACAACTGGTCACTTGTGATTGATGGTGGTGGTTGGATGGCTTTAAAGCCTTGTACCATTTTATTGGAAAGTGGGATTTGGTAATTGACTTTTGTTTTTTGAAAACAAATACACAATTTTGGAAACCATCACAACACTTCTCTTCTCTCCTCTTCTTCTACATTCGGCCAAGGGGCCAAAATCATTCTCTCCCAATTTTTGGCCAGGCCAAAAATTACAAGTAGTGAAAAGGAAAATTTGCGGCAATTTTTCCTATGCTAGCACATGAAGAGTCATCCTAAGGTGATAGGGAACTAACTTATGAGCATGGAATCACCACACAAAGCTTGGAGCTTGGAGATTCATCCATGGAGTTGACCGAAAATGGAGGAGCACAAAAAGTGGCCAAAACCGAGAGCTTCAATGAGCTTGGAGAATTTTTGTTGTACCTCGCATCACCAAATCCGATCAATGTAAGTATGATTCTGCCATTCTTCATTGTTGTATTCGCACATGTTTCTTGCTTGAAATTGATCTTGGGACTAACTAGAAACCCAACAATGGTATCAGAGCCATTTTGAGCATGAAACTTGATTAGGGTAAAATTTGGGTAAAATCAATTTGAGCATGATTTGATAAAATTTATTGATTGAGTATGCTTGAATGATGATGTATTGAAGTTGTATATGATCAATTTCATGAAATATTGATTGGATCATATTTTCCCCAAAAATAAGGCTTGGCCGAATACTTGAAGTTGCCCTAAGTCATGGTATTTTTTGATTTTGATAATTGGATGAGTTGAAAATCATTTGGGTAATGTTAATTTGAGATTTAATGGGATTGAATTTGAAATTGGACATAAAACCCTAAATGCCGTCAGCTTATAGCATGTAAAATGATGTGATTTTTTTATTCAAATGTGTTTGACATATGTTGATGATAATGAGCATAATTAATTGAGTGAATTAGTATTTTGGAAATGTTAATTTAGTTAATTAATTATGGCATACACTTTGGTTAATTAAATTATAAAATTTGGAATTTTGGTAATTTAATTAATTGGGCCAAATTTGGAATTGGGCTTTTAAAGTTGTAATTGGGCTTAATGGGCTTGGTTGGGCCAAGTTTGGTTTAGGCTAATTGGTTGGATCCAATTGGGCCCAAAATCATATCCATAAAGTCCAATTATGACTTAATGTACCTTTAATTTTAATTGGGCCTAAATTGGTTTCTTGGCAAATAAGGGTGATTCCTTAAATGGGCTTTGGTATTTGGGTTTTACCCATATTGACAAAAAGTCCATGCCTTAAGAAATTAATTAAAAGCCCATTGGACTTTAATTAAATTGACATTGGATGTTAATCGGGCTTTGAGACCCGTAACGATTGGATTTAGAATCTAAGTCGTAAAGGGACATTAAAAAGTGTAAATATTTAATTTGGAATTAAATAAATGAATTAGTATTAAATGCAAATTAAATTGGATTTAATGTTGTAGTTTAATATAATTCGAGAATTCGTACTTTGAGTACTTATTCGCAAAACAAGTTTGACTCGCGCAAAATCAAATCGTTGTTTGAACATTGGATGGTCATTAATTATCAGATTAATTAATTGGATTAGATTGATTGATAACATGCTTGTGTGAATACATGGATGCGATGTATGAATAATGTATATCGGATGGATATTAGATGGGTGGGGCAATTTTGGAAATTGTTGTAATAAATTTAGAATTTATTAATTGGACTTGCGTGTCCAGCCTATTACCTCATTTCTCATTGTATTTCTCTTCTCACCTATTCCCCTCAATGTAAATGAGGTTTCTTTAGAAGTGTTATGTAATCGGGTAGAAGTAATACTTGTGCTAGCGGGAGAGAGGAAATGGAGAGATTTGTTCTAGGAACAATGTGTTTAAGTATCCATCTGTATATCATTATTATATTTATTTATACGCGCCTTATTATGTTTTTAGAATGCATGTTTAAGGGTGTATGATGATGAGACCTTAACAAAGATAATTAATTGGTTGCCAATTACGCGAAAAACCCTCAAAACATATTAAGCCTTTTTCCTTCCATTGAGTGATTCTTACTCAAGATCCAAGACTAGCACTGGTTTGTTGTCCAAAGTCAAGACCTTTGTCCGTCACGGATGTGTTTGAATCATGAAGGCTTTGTTCCATATCGGTGTCTTGTTCAAGTTGTGATTCGTTGGCCAAAGTCAAGATCACTTCTTGTCCATCGACATTGATTACGAAGCTTTCCATAGTCAATGGGTTCCGCTTAACTGAGATCACTAAGTTTGTTGTGCTAAAGCCAAGGCTTAGTTGATTCAGAGGAAAAAGGTTAGGGAATATATTGGATATATTGGCATATATAAGATATATGTTTCGGACTTGGATGTCCACCTACTGGATCTAGGAATTGGATGAGATCCAATTGATCTTAGAGATCTACCTAGTTAATTATCATACAATTTGTTGGCCAAAGTCAAGATTGTGTGTTATTTAACGGGATCATAGCCCACTAGGAAACAAGGTTTCCCGAATACTCCACAGAGGGTTAGAGGCTCGCCAAAAAATAGTGGCAGGCAAGTATTAAATTTACAATATTCGTTTAGTTACTTGCCATACTCGCTCATTTCAATTTTTCGTCAAATAAATTAATATATTAGTTGGACTAATATTTAATCGTTGTTTTAATTTTACAGTTGGACTGTATTCAAACTATTTCATTTATAGTTGATTATATAATTGGATTATAGTAATCAATATATTTGAATTAACCATTTCAATTAATAGTTGATTTTATAATTGGATTATAGTAATCAATATAATTGAATTTAACCAATTAAATTATAGTTGATTATATAGTTGGACTATAGTAATCATTATATTAAATAGTACCTAAAATCGTTGATTAAATAGTTGGACTATTAGAATTAAGATAATTGAAATATTAGTGTTTAAAACATAATCCTGGGTGAAGATGTATTTAAACGACTTTAATTTTCAAATTGGGAATAAAACTTCAGGATAGTCCTGAAAACTGAGAAGTTATTCTCTTTGATATAGTAACATCTTGGGCCTAAGCCCGGAGTTAAGCAAATAATAGAGCATGATCTTTGGAAGATTCATGTGATGATAACTTTAGTGTTTAATCCATTAAGCTTGCCGCAAAGACTCCTTAATTTCTTATTCAGAACTAAGGATTAGATCCTTTTAGTATTATAATGAAATTGAAGGATCTTCATAGATCTATTCTTAGATCTTAGAAGTACCAAATTGCAATAGTAAACTCTTGGAAAGTTAACGGCTATACTCAATGAGACAAAGCCCGAGTTTGCAATAGGCAAGAAGCGCAAGGCGCATCTTACTTCGACATCCCAGAAGGCCAAGGCTTGGCCAAAGGCTTATGGGGTGTGCAAAAAGGGCAAAGGCAAAATCATTATAATCTTCTGGGAAGACAAAGGACATATCCCAAAGTGTCTGCCTAAACTGTGGCAAACGGGGTCACTGGAAGCGTGACTGCCGTATGGACAATGCAGACATGAAGGAAGTGAAAGGCGGTGCAAGGCTCCAACTTCAAATGTGTTTGTCATAAATATGTTCGCTACTAGTATTAAAATTGGATTTTAGATACTGAGTGTGGTACATAAATATGTACTGATGTGCAGAATCTGCTGACAAACAGGATACTGACTTCAGTTGAGATTTATCTGCGAGTCGGAAAATGGGACGACAGTCGCTGTTTTAACCGTAGAGACCTAAGTTTAGGAACTACCCTTCTGGTGTGTACTTGAATTAGGAAACTGTTAAAATGTAACTAGTTTGACTAGAAACATTATCTCTATATCAGAGTATAATCCGTTGCGGATATACCATTATATTCTAGAACACTAAAGTGTTTCATTTTATAAAGATGATATTGAGATAAACAAATTAGATGTGAATAACAGTATTTATATTTTGAATATAAATAAATCTCAAACATATAACATGACAAACAAATAGCTTAAACTGAATTTAATCAGTTGAGACTTATATGTGGCATTGTTATCTGGGACACAATTGAACAAGACTCGTATATCCACACTTTTGAAGAGTGGATACTATGACGGATTTGATTCCATTCAAATGATGTCTACAAATCTAGTTTATTGGGCAAAATGCCTAAAACACCTTTACTTGGTAAAAGTGAAAGTGCCACCGATCTGTTAGCCCTCGTTCATAGTGACATAAGTGGGCTCATGTCTAGCTAGGCTAGAGGTGGATATGAATGTTTCGTGACCTTTACGGATGTGGCATCGCGTTATGGTTATGTGTTTCTTTTGAAACACGAATCGGAAACTTTGATTAATTCAAAGAGTTTCGACACGAAGTAGAAAAACAGATCGGCTAAAGTATTAAACACCATGATTGGACCATGATGGAAAATACTTAAGCAATAAGTTTTTTGATTACTTGAAAGAGTGTAGTATTCTTTCAATGAGAACTCCTCCCGGAACACGTCAATTTGACGGTGTGTCCTAACGGAGAAACCGAATTTTGTTGGACATGATAAGGTTAATCATGAGTCGCTCAGAGCTACCATTTCCTTCAACAGATGCGCATAAACAAGTGCAAAACTTATTTTGAATAAGGTTCCATGAAAATCTGTTTGACAGACTTCATATTAGATATGAACAGGAAAGAAACTAGGTTTTCTCATTCCTGATGATTTGGGTATGTTAGGCATATGTTTGGATGATACCAAACTAGAACCCAAATCGGATAAGTGCCTAGTTGTAGGTTATCCTAGGGAAACCAAAGTATAGTACTTATACATCTCACATGAGAACAATGTAATTGTTGCTCTCCATGCGGTTTTCCTAAGAGGAATAACAATATGCAGTGGTAAGTGGGAGGAAAGTAAAACTCGATGAAAATCGGAGTAATACTGTTCAAGGCACTGATTCCTTAATGGAACACAAATAGTTCATCAAGGATGAAACTATACCAATAATCTTCGAATACACAAGAACCGCGTAAGTCGGAGAGAGTCAGGAAATAACCTGGGAGGTATGGGTTTCTGATCTCACCTCATGAAGATGTCAATCTTATTGAGAAAGACGAACTGACTACGTATGAGGAAGTGATACAAGGTATCGACTCCCTATTATGGCAAAGTGCCATGTAGTCCGAAATGGATTCCATGTATACCAACCAAGTTTAGATAATAGTTGATGTACCGGAAGGCATTGTGCCTATTGGTACTATTTAAGTCTTCAAGGAAGACATACATGAAAGGCAGCATATCAACGTACTAAGCTAGGCTTGTAGCGAAAAGGTATCGTTATCAACATTGTGTCGATTACGACGAAACCTTTTACTCATTGCCATGGTTAAATCCATTTGGATAATGCTTGCTTATGCTGGATATTTCATTTATGAAATATGGTAGCTGAACGCCAAAACTGTTTTCCTTAACGGAAACCTTTTGGAGGATGTTTACAACATCCTGACGGTTTTTTCATACCAAAACAAGCAATCAAGGTTTACAAGTTAATTCGATCCATGGATGGATTGAAGCAAGCATTGAGTTCTTGGAACTATCGTTTGATGTAATCATAATGGTATATGATTTAATTCAAAATGAAAATGATTCTTGTGTATATAAGGAGGTTAGTGGGAGCGCACTGACAGTCAAAGTCCTAAGTAATGATGACATATCATTTCTTGGAAATGATATTCCCATAATACAATCGGTGAAAGCTTGGCTTTCATGAAAATTCTCCGTAGAATTCTTGGGAGAAACAACCTTTATTCTAGGAATAAAGATCTACTGGGATAGATTTAAAGTTGTTGATACTCTCCGAGAACTCGTACATTGAAATAAATATACGCGATCTGGTGTCTCATATGCTTTGAGCATATGGAGTCACAATCAGGCCAATCCAAGTGATAGTCATTGGATTGATGTTAAGAACATCCTTGAGTATCTTAGAGGAACTAAGGATGCTTTCTTATACTATGGAGAATGAGAACTTGAAGTGACTGGGTTCACCGTTGCAAGTTTCCTAACCGATAAAAACGACTATAAGTCGTAAGAAAGGTACTATAAAGTTTGAATAACGGAACAGTGAGCTGGAAATCTTCCAAGCAAGATACTGTTACCGAATAACAACAAAAGTGGATATTGCTGCTGCTGAGGCAACAATAGAAGCCTTTTGGATTGATAATAATCCTAATTAGATTAGGAGTAGTTATGTTAGCAGCTGAGCTAGGCTACAACACAGGCTAAAGAATTAATGGTCTCATCAACGATCCAGATAAATACTTCGAATATTCATCTGATTCGTTTGGATCATACATCGTGGCGATATGATGATCGAATAAATCGCATCAGATAATAATCCTGCAAATCTGCTGAAAATTTGAGCGAACCGTACATAGTTCGGGTGTAGGACACTTAAGTGATTGGCTATAGGCCAAGTGGGAGATTGTTGGACAGTTATGATCCATAGCATCACTATTTGTACAGATCATGGTGTTGTTGTACAAATTAACTATGTGACAAAGGAAATTGCTCTTTTATCATTTGTAATTAGATTACCAAGATGTATAAATGATGAAAGGTCCATATGATTAGTTCCGGATTGAGATGATATGAGACAGTATCAATCCACGAAGGTTTAATCATTAAATATCCCTAGTCGTAGTATTATCGAGATTGGACATCGATAATGTGGAATAGACTAGTGTTACACTTGTGCGCGTTGTGGGAGCATAACAACATAGTTCTCATATATTTGGGTATAGGATACTCATGCAAGTGTAATAGGAGGTTGTGTTTACCGATGGTACAGGAACAGCTTCGCTCTAGATAGACTCCTCAGAATTCCATTGGTAGTATGACTATGTGTCTATGGAAGTCCGAATCAGGGTAGGTGTATTTGGTCTTAACTTGAGACTTACACTGCTAATACTTGCGACAATCAATAAACTTTGGTTTTGGTCGTCCAGGGCTTTAACCGGTTCTGTGTACGCCTATTCTGGGTATATTGAGAATCATAGTGTATTGGGTGTGATGTCGAGATGGAAGTATCACTCCAGTCATAGTGGAGATGATGATCACGTAGGATACGGAACTGGTGCTCTTATGTACTGCAGTCATCGGGATAATATGACTAGGTCATGATTATCCGATTATAGAGACTAGTTACCAGAGATCTGATATATGCTTCGTACGGGGCAGACACAACTCCAGCCCCAGGCCTTGCACGTGACATCCGATACTGGATCGTAATACGCAATACTACATATATTACGCCTGATATAGATCACATATTCCAGTAAGAATATTTCTGGAGAATTGGGTAGGCACGGTGCTTTGCTAGAAGCCAACCATGTCTTGTAAATCGGTAAAAACGTAGTACTAGGTATGTACGTGTTCAGATAGTCCGACGACCAGATTTACTGCCAATATATCTGGAGATCTCATGGGTCGCTTCCCGAAGATTCACCGATGACGTATGACTCGCACTTTATTAATCTGGGATTACTTATATGAGAGAGAAAATTAATCTGGGATTAATTACAGAGATATTTTATCTGGGATAAAATATTATTTAAAGAGAGAAAACGATTAATTTGGAATTAATCGATAAAATAATATATTCGATATATTATACGAAATTGGATTTCGACGCGGAATTAAAATTAGATTTTAATTCGGGCAAACGAGTTAATTTAGAATTAATTCGTTAGCGATATGAATAGTAATTTTGATGGGCATAATTATTTAATTACGTCGCAACGGAAAAATCGTTAATTTGGAATTAGCGACCCCGAGCCTGGGAGTGTTTGCGGGAGCACTCGCATTTCAAATTCAAGTGCGGCCTACAAGTCACATCAAGCGTCAAATCATTAGTCATTTTGATTGATGTGATGTCTAGTCACTTTGAGTGATGTGACAACTTGTCACTTGTGATTGATGGTGGTGGTTGGATGGCTTTAAAGCCTTGTACCATTTTCTTGGAAAGTGGGATTTGGTAATTGACTTTTGTTTTTTGAAAACAAATACACAATTTTGGAAACCATCACAACACTTCTCTTCTCTCCTCTTCTTCTACATTCGGCCAAGGGGCCAAAATCATTCTCTCCCAATTTTTGGCAAGGCCGAAAATTACAAGTAGTGAAAAGGAAAATTTGTGGCAATTTTTCCTATGCTAGCACATGAAAAGTCATCCTAAGGTGATAGGGAACTAACTTATGAGCATGGAATCACCACACAAAGCTTGGAACTTGGAGATTCATCCATGGAGTTGACCGAAAATGGAGGAGCACAAAAAGTGGCCAAAGCCGAGAGCTTCAAGGGAGCTTGGAAAATTTTTGTTGTTCCTCACATCGCCAAATCCGATCAATGTAAGTATGATTCCGCCATTCTTTATTCTTGTATTCGCACATGTTTTTGCTTGAAATAGATCATGGGACTAACTAGAAACCCAACATTTGACTTTGGCCAACAAATCATAACTTGCCCAAGACGTACGATATACAACAAAGCTTTCGTGATTCAAACACATTTGCGATGGACAAAGGTCTTGACTTTGGCCAACAAACCAATGCCAATCTTGGATCTTGAGAGAGAATCACTCAATGGAAGGAAAAACGCTTAATATAAAATGAGGATTTTTTTCGCGATTTGGCAACCAATTTATTATCTTTAATTAGGTCTCATCATACACCCTTAAGCATGCATTCTAAAAGCATAATAAGGCGCGAAAGAAAATTAATAATGATATATGGATGGATATACAACAAATTGTTCCTAGAAAAAATCTCTCATTTTCCCTTCTCCTACTATCACTATTCTTACTTCTACCCAATTACATAATACTTCTAAAGAAACCTCATTTACATTGAGGGGAATTGGTGAGAAGAGAAATACAATGAGAAAAGAGGTATAGGCTGGACACGCAGGTCCAATTTAATAAATTCTAAATTTAATACAATAATTTTCAAAATTGCCCTCGCCCATCTAATATCCATCGGATATACCTTATTCATATAATACATCCAAGTATTCACACAAAGCATGTTATCAATCAATCTAATTCAATTAATTAATCTATGAATTAATGACCATGTTCATACAATGATTTGATTTGCGCGATTCAAACTCGTTTAAGAATAAATACTCAAAGTAAGTATTCTTGAATTATATCGAACTACAATTTTAAATCCAATTTAAATTATATTCAATATTAATTCATATTTAATTCTAAATTAAATAATTACACTTATTTATGTGCCTTAAAGACTTGGATTACAAATCCAATCTTAATGGGTCTCAAAGGCCCAATTAGTATCCAATACTATTCAATTAAAGTCCAATGGGCTTTTAATTAATTGTTTAGGCTTGGGCTTTTGGCTAAAATGGATCTAACCTATAATGCTTAGGCCTAATAGGAATCACCATATGCCATATAATCAATTTTGGCCCATTAGGCCCAATTAAATTATTAAAGGCCCGATAGTCACATTTTGGACTTTATGGAAATAGTTTAGGCCCAAATATAATCCAAGACTAAAATTTGGCCCAACCAAATCCATTAGCCCAAATACAACAATTAAATTAATACAACATTCCAAATTACATATTAACTCAATTAAAGTGCAATCACTATAATTAATTAATTAACCTAATGTTTCCAAAACATTAATTTAATCTAATTAATCATGCCTAATTCTCACATTCATGTCCAACACAAAATTGGGGCAAAATCAATTCTACAACATGCTTCACATCTCACGGCAATGGCAACAAAAATCATTCAATTTGATTTCAATCCAATTAAATCAACATTCAATATTTCTATCATGCCATTTAACACATCCAATTGTCAATTTTCAAAAAATTACCATGAGCAATTCCAAGGGTGTATTCGGCCAAGGTATAGATTTTAGGGAAAATTAATCTAATCCATTTTTCACAAAATCAATCATGCATAGCTCCAAGTCATCATCATTCAACCATGTCCAAACAACCAATTTAGGCATTTACAAGCTCCAAGCACAAATCCCTAAATAAAGTCTATAAACCCTAGAAATTAAATCATGTTTAGATCTCGCTCTGATACCATTGTAAGTGTCCTAGACATGCCACGAGATCTCTAAGCGTGATTCATGTGTGAATTAAATAAGAAGTTTGCGGAATTAACTTACATTGATAGGCTTGAGTTTAAAACTTTTCATGGATGTTGAAGCTCCCAAGCTCATGGGTGAGTATCCCTATCACCTTCATTTGACTCCCATAAGTGCTAGCTTGAACAAGATGGAAGAATTTTGCTCTCCAAGAGAAACAACAATTCAATCTGGAGAGAGGAAGCAATCGGCCATTATGGTGAAGAGGCCATTCGGCCAAGACAAATTATGCACTCAAAGTGCAGTGGCCATTCGGCCAAGTCATCTTTTGCACTCAAAGTGCAGTGGCCATTCGGCCAAGAGTTTTTATTAAAGGCCAATGGCCTTTCGGACAAAAGGAAGAAGAAATGGCCTATTCGGCCAATAGCAAGAAAACAATGGCCTACTCGGCCAATGAGAAAGTAATGGCCTATTCGGCCAAGGAGAAAGAGACAACAACAATGATTTTTTTTAAAAATCCATTAATTGTATTTTTCTTTTTCAAAAGGTAAGGAGTGTTTTACAAGTTTCTACCAAAACCAATCATCCATTTCTATTACCAAAGGTGACTAATGATGTAAGTGAAGTGGGCCCCACTTTAAATTCAAAATTCAAGTGGGCTTGCTCAACACACTTTGGGCTCGTATTCGTTTAATCCGATTAAATGAATTTTCGGTCGCGGTATAATTAAATCCAATTTAATTAAATAATAATGCCTAGTAAAATTAACACGAAAGCCGCTTACGAATTAATTCCAAATCAATTCGTTCGTACAAATTAAAATCCAATTTAATTCTGCGTTGAAATCCGATTTCATTTAATATATCTAACATATTATTTTAGCCCAATTAAATAAATTAATTAGTAAAATCCAATTTCACCATTACATTTACTTTTCCGATTAATTCCAAATTAATCGGGTTCTCTCATTTCGACGAATTTAATCCCAAATAAATTCTCGACGTAATTAATCCCATATTAATTCTTTCTCTAATAATTAATCCCAGATTAATTCTTGCCGTAATTAATCCCAGATTAATATTGTTCGAGTCAAATATCATCGGGGAATCTTTGGGATGCGACCCAAGAGATCCCTGGATATGTTGGCAGTAAATACGAACATCGGACTATCTGAATACGTGCGTACCCGGTACCACATTTTTACCGATTTACAAGACATGGTTGACTTCTAGCAAAGCACCGTGCCTACCCAATTCTCCAGAAATATTCTTCTACAGAATACAAGATCTTTGTCAAGCGTATTATACGTAGTATTGCGTATTACGATCCAGTATCGGATGTCACATGCTAGGCATAGGGCTGGAATTGTGTTTGCCCCGTACGAAGCATATATCGAATCACTAGCAACTAGTCTCTTTATGATCGGAAAGTCACGACCTAGTCATACTTCCCCGATGGCTATAGCACTTAGAGTACCAGTTATGTATCCATGCGTGATCATCATCTCCATATGACTGAAGTGATACTTCCATCTTGACATCACACCCAATACACTACGATTCTCAGTATATCCAGAAGAGTCGTACACAGAACCTGTTAAAGCCTTGGACGACCAAAACCAAAGTATACTAATTTTCGCAAGTATTAGCGATGCAATTCTCAGGTTATGATCAAATACACCTACCCTGATTCGGATTCTCATAGACACATAGTCATACTACCAATGAGATTCTGTAGGGTCTATCCAGAGAAAAGCTGTTCCCGTACCATCGGTAAACAGAACCTCCTATTACACTTGCATGAGTATCCAATACCCAAATATATGAGAACTATGATGTTATGCTTCCATAACACGCACAAGTGTAATACTAGCTTATTTCACATTATCGATGTCCAGTCTCAATAATACTACGACTATGGATATTTAATGATTAAACCTTTGTGGATTAATAATGTCTCATATCTTATTAATCTGGAACTAATCATAAGGATTTTTATCACTTATATATCCAGGTAATCCAATTATAAATGATAAAAGAGCAATTTCATTTGTCACATAATTAATTTGTACAACAACACCATGTTCTGTACAAATAGGGATGATATAGGTCATAATTGTCCAACATCAGGTAGGAGACCTGTGTTCCTCAAAGTATCCCCTTTTAAAGGAGTCATGAGATTTGGCAAGATGGGTAAACTCGGCTCTAGTGTAGGCACTGCATTTTTACATATAAGTCCCGATGATGAGTCTCGCATGGAGAGACTACCTCTTAAGTTATGGAAGCCACGGGAAACGGACGTCGGAAGGGAAAAGTCAGAAATTGACATTTTTGTTGGATTTAGTTCGCTTATTTAGCTTCGGCTCGCTTGTTGTGTGGACAATTATGACCATAGCGTCACTGTTTGTACAGATTATGGTGTTGTTGTACAAATTAACTATGTGACAAAGGAGATTGCACTCTTATCAATTGTGATTAGATCACCTAGATGTATAAATGATAGGAGGTCCTTGTGATTTGTTCCTGGATTGAGAATGATATGAGACAGTATCAATCCACAAAGGATAAATCATTAAATATCCCTAGTCAGAGTATTATCGAGATTGGACATCGATAAATACGTAAAAGACTAGTATTACACTTGTGCACGTTATGAGGGAAAAACGGCATAGTTCTCATATATTTGGGTATAGGATGCTCATACAAGTGTAATAGGAGGTTGGTGTTTTACCGATGGTACGGAAACAGCTTCGCTCTGGATAGACCCCCTCAGAATTCCATTGGTAGTATGATTATGTGTCTATGGAAGTCCGAAATCAGGGTAGGTGTATTTGGTCTTTACCTGAGACTTGCACCGCTAATACTTACGATAATCAATATGCTTTGGTTTTGGTCGTCCAGGGCTTTAACAGGTTCTGTGTATGCCTCTGCTGGGTATATTGAGAATCGTAGTGTGTTGGGTGTGATGTCAAGATGGAAGTATCACTTCAGTCATATGGAGATGATGGTCACGTAGGATACGGTACTAGTACTCTTAAGTACTGCAGTCATCGGGATAAAATGACAAGGTCATGTTTATCTGATATAGAGACTAGTCACCAGACATCCGACATGTGCTTCGTACGGGGCAGACACAATTCCAGCCCCAGGCCTAGCACGTGATCATCCGATACTGGATCGACATACACAATACTACGTATACTACGCCTGATATAGATCTTATATTCCTGTAAGGATATTTCTAGAGAATTGGGAAGGCATGGCGCTTTGCTAGAAGCCAACCTGTCTTATAAATCGGTATAAACGTAGTACTTGGTACTTACGTGTTCGAATAGTCCGACGACCGAATTTACTGCCAACATATCTGGGGATCTCATGGGTCGCTTCCCGAAGATTCACCGATGACGTATGACTCACACTTTAAATTAATCTGGGATTAATTAGATGAGAGAGAAAATTAATTTGGGATTAATTGCGAAGATATTTTATCTGGGATAAAATATCATTAAAGAGAGATAACGATTAATTTGGAATTAATCGATAAATTAATATATTCGATATATTAAACGAAATTGGATTTCGACGCGGAATTGAAATTAGATTTTAATTCGGGCGAACGAGTTAATTTAGAATTAATTCGTTAGCGATGTGAATAGTGATTCGCTATGCATAATCATTTAATTGCGTCGCAACGAAAAATTCATTAATTTAGAATTAGCGAACCCGAGCCCGAGAGTGTTTGCGAACGCATTCGCATTTCGAATTCGAGAGCGGCACGCAAGTCACATCAAGCGTCAATCATTAGTCACATCAAGCGTCAAATCACATGTCACTTTGAGTGATGTGACAATTTGATTGATTGATGTGATTGATTGATTGATGTTGGTGGTTGAAAGCTTTAATTGGTTTGACTTTTTAAAGCCAAAATTTGGTATATGATTTTGGAAAATTAATTACCAAAAACCATTACACATTTTCATCTCTCTCTCTCATTGGCTCATGAATTTGGAGCCAAATTTCTTCATCTCTCTCTCTCGGCATTTAGGCCATTTCTTCACTGTTTTTGCTGGGCAAAAACCGTGAGCAAGGGAAGCAAAGTGTGGGAAATTTATGGCAAATTTCTTGAGAGCTAGCACTCCGAGAGATATGCGAATGTGATAGGGAAGTCCACCCATGAGCTTGGAATCACCATGACAAAGCTTGGAGCTTGATGGAGGACATCAAAAGCTGAAAATGGTAGAGGACAGAAAGCTCACTGCCGAATGCACCAAGAAGGCAGAAACCGATTTTTGTTGTCCACCGCGTCGCTCAACCGATAGATGTGAGTATTCCGCAACTCCTCGTTGTATTCACATATGTATTTTCAATGCTTGAATGATCTTGGGAAGCTTAGAGAACTCCAACAATGGTATCTATGAGCAAGGTTGAGCATGAAAATTTTAGGGCTTAAAATTGGGTAAATTGATTTTGAGCATGATTTGGTTAAATTGTTTGATTAAGTGTGCTTAAATGATGTTGTATTGATGATTGATTGGGTCAATTTCATGAAATTGTGATTGGATCATTTTCCCCCAAATTATTGAGGCTTGGCCGAAACTAGACATAGCTCTAATGTCTTGGATTTTTGATTTTTGATTCATTGGATGAGTTAAAATCATTCGGGAAATATTGATTGTGGATTCAATTGGATTGAAATCGAAATCGATTTGAAAAAACCATATATTACCGAGACTTGTAGCATGTAATTGGGTTGATTTTTGATAAATTGTGTTGGACATGATTTAATGTTAATAAGCATGATTAATTAGACAAATTTGTGTTTTGGAAATATTGATTTGGGTAATTAATTATGTAATTCACTTTAGGTAATTTAATTGAGAAATTTGGGATTTTTGGAATTAAATTATTTGGGCTTAAATTGGATTTGGGCTTGTAATGTTGTAAATGGGCTAATTGGGCTTGGTAGTACCAAGTTGGGTTTAGGCTAAATTGGTTGGATCCAATTGGGCCCAAAACCGCTTCCATAAAGCCCAAATGCGACTAATGGACCTTTAAAGTTTAATTGGGCCTAATGGGCCTAAATTGATTTCTAGGCTTATGGGGTTACTCCTTGATCGGGCTTTGGTTATTGGGTTTGACCCGAGTTCACCAAAAGTCCACGCCTTAAGAAATTAATTGAAAGCCCATTGGACTTTGGAAATTAAGCATTCGTGACGTTAATCGGGCTTTGAGACCCGTAACGATTAAATTTGGAATTTAAGTCGTAAAATTCATTAATAAAGTGTAGTAATTTAATTTGAAATTAAATAGCGAATTAGTATTAAATACAAATTGAATTGGATTTAATTTTGTAGTTTAATTTAATTCAAGAATTCGTACTTTGAGTACTTATTCGCAAAACGAGTTTGACTCGTGCAAAATCAAATCGTTGTTTGAACATTGGATGGTCATTAATTATCAGATTAATTAATTTGATTAGATTGGTTGATAACATGCTTGTGTGAATACATGGTTGCGATGCATGAATAATGTATATCATATGGATATTAGATGGGTGGGGGAATTTTAGAAATTATTGTAATAAATTTGGAATTTTTTAATTGGACCTGCGTGTCCAGCCTATTACCTCCTTACTCTTTGTATTCTCTTCTCACCTATTCCCCTCAATGTAAATGAGGTTTCTTAGAAGTGTAGTGTGAACGGGTAGAAGTAATACTTGTGCTAGCGGGAGAGAGAAAGTGAGAGATTTGATCTAGGATCAATGTGTAAGTATCCATCCGCATATCATTATTACTTTATTTATACGCGCTTTATTATGTGTTTAGAATGCATGTTTAAGGGTGTATGATGATGAGACCTTAACAAAGATAATAAATTGGTTGCCAATTTGCATTCGAAAAACCCTCGCAAAATATTAAGCGTTTTTCCTTCCATTGAGTGATTCTTACTCAAGATCCGAGACTGGCATTGGCTTGTTGGCCAAAGTCAAGGCCTTTGTCCGTTGAGGATGTGTTTGAATCACGAGAGCTTTGTTCCATATCGAAGTTTTGTCCAAGTTGTGGTTTGTTGGCCAAAGTCAAGACCACTTCTTGTCCATCGACATTGATTACGAAGTTTTCCATGGTCAATGAGTCACGCTTAACTGGGATCACTAAGTTTGTTGTGCCAAAGCCAAGGCTTAGTTGATTCAGAGGAAAAACGTTAGGCAATATATTGGATATATTGGCATATATAAGATATATGTTTCGGACTTGGATGTCCCCTACTGGATCTAGGAATTGGATTGGATCCAATTGATCTTAGAGATCTACTAGTTAATTATCATACAATCTGTTGGCCAAAGTCAAGATTGTGTGATATTTAACGAGATCATAGCCCACTAGGAAACACGGTTTCCCGAGTACTCGACAGAGGGTTAGAGGCTCGCCGAAAAATAGTGGGAGGTAAGAATTGAATTTGCAATGTTCGTTTAATTACTTGCCATACGCGCTCAAACAATATCATTCGTCAAATAAATTAAATGTTAGTTGGACTAATATTTAATCGTTGTTTTAATTACAAGTTGGACTGTATTCAAACAAATTAAAAGTATAGTTGATTAATATAGTTGGACTATAATAATCATTATATTTAATAGTACCTAAATCGTTGATTAAATAGTTGGACTATTAGAATCAAGATAAAATGAAAAATTAGTGTTTAAAACATAATCTTGGGGAAAATGTATTAAACGACTTTAATTTTCAAAATTGGGAATAATTTCATGATGGTCCTGGAAACTAATAAGTTACTTTATTTGATAAAATAACATATTAGGCCTAAGCCCCGAGTTAAGCAAATAGTAGAGCATAATCTTTGGAAGATTTATGTGATGAAAGCTTTAGTGCTTAATCCATTAAGCTTGCTAATTGGACTCCTTAATTTTTAATCAGAACTAAGGATTAGATCCTTAAAGTATGATAATGAAATTGAAGGATCTTCATAAATCTATACTTAGATTTTAGAAGTTTTGAAATTGCAATTGATAACTCTTTGAGAGTTAATGACTATTCTCAAGGAGACAAAGTCAAAATTTGCAATAAGGCAAGAAGCACAAGGCGCACCTTACTTTGATATTCTAGAAGTCCAAGGCTTGGCCGAAAGGCTTCTGGAGTGTGAAAAGGGAAAAGGCAAAATCATTATAATCTTCTGGGAAGATAAAGGACATATCCCAAAAAGTCTGCCTAAATTGTGGCAAACGGGATCGCGGAAGCGTGACTGCCGTTTGGACAAAGCAGACATGAAGGAATTGAAGACGAGCAAGGCTCTGACTTCAAATATGTTTGTCATAAATATGTTCATTACTGGTATTAAAATTGGATTTTAAATACTTAGTGTGGTACATAAATATATACTGGTGTTCAGAATCTACTTTGAGCATGATACTGACTTCCATAGAGATTTATCTGCGAATTGGAAACGGGACGAAAATCACTGTTTCAACCGTAGATACCTATTTTAGGAACTACCTGACCGGCGTAAACACACACGTATAACGCAAGCGCACGTATCGTTCAAGTAGTATAAAAATATCGATCCCACGAGGACTTAATATCTAATCTATTAATTTTATGAGGTCAAATGATTACTAGTATCAAACAGGTTGATTGATTGATTTGAAATGGTGACGATTCTAAATTTAAAAGCAAGTAAATAAAATTGTCGAAAATAGGTTTTAAGAAAATTCATATTAAAAACTATCTAGGGTTGTGATTTCTTCCAATATCATTTTAAAGATGAAGTGGTTATCTTAAAGTTGGGTAATATATTGATTTATTAACTTGGAACACTAAATTATGTATAAGTCTCTGTCGATGGTCAGACACAAATACCCAGTTTAACCCAATTGAACCATATGTCTATGTCAACCAAATTATCTGGATTCATTAAGTTTAAGTCCCAATTATGGCTACCCCCGCCCGACAGGTATATTCCTATCTTGTAAGGAAATCTATTAAAGGGTTATCTATCCTCAAGGAAGATCGTGGGCTATTGAGTCTAAGGCTGAAACCTAAAATCCCTATGTCTAGTTCATTTTAGATTTACCAGATCAATTTTATTAATGGCCAGTTAATGAAAAAGCATTAAGTTTAAGACTCAATAAATAAAATTTATATTACCCAAGCTATAATCTAACCCCTTATAAAACGGTGATATTAAAAGTCATCACAACCCCAGATAACTAATTTAGTTACAACACATAACTAGGGCTAGTAAAAACTTGAAAATAAAAGACATAAAGTAAAAATGCGGTAAAGTAAATACTGAAAAGTAAATTACAATAAAATAAAATACTAAGGTAAAAGGAATTACTTTTACTACTACTAATTTAGATATCTCCCATAAAATAATATATAAACTTGTGATTATATTACCAACCGACCAATCTGGCGGTATCCTGATTAAGTCAAATAAGTCCAACCAGCCATTAAGGCGTAGTAGTATTTGTCCATAAACCAGCCATAAAGGCGGAACCAAAATAAAATTACCAACCGACCAATCTGGCGGTATCCTTTATTAGTCAGGTTTAAACCAGATTAAAATGAATTACCAACCGACCAATCTGGCGGTATCCTTTTTAAGTCAATATTTTAAATAGTGAATATATTATTTTTAAGGGAGATTAATCTAAATAGTAACAGTAAAAGAATTACATTTCACCCTAGCTGGGGAAGTTACCTCCTCATGGTAAATAGTAAAACTATAAGAAGTAAAAAGTAAAAATTAATTTACTATTATTATAAAATGTAATTAAAATTAATTACAAAACTAAAAACAAAAAAAAACTAAAAATTAAAAGAAAGTAGAGAGAGAAACTCTCTCTTTAGATAGAATATAAGAGAGAGTGGTGCAATGAATTCTGAAATCTCGAGCTCAATTTATAGGCCTCGGTAGGCTTCCAGCGTCGCGACGCCAGGGCCTTCAGCGTCGCTACGCCAGCTTTTGTCGACGTGGCACGCTCTGGTTCGCCGGTTTGAAGATTCTGGATAAGTTGATAAGGTGACACGTGGTGAGGTAGTTGGGCTTCAATTATTGTGACACGTGGCGGCTTCTGATTGGTCGATGAGATTCTTATCCGCCACGTGTCAGATAAGGATTAGATACTCAATGATTGATGCTGACGTGGCGCTGACGTGGCGACGACGTGGCGACATGTGGGAAAGAGACTGTCGGCACCGTAGGATTGCGACACGTGGCACTTCTTGATTGGATGATGATGATGTGGCACGACACGTGGCAATGTTGACTTGTTGACTTGCTGACGTGGCTGATGACATTGAGACACGTAGGATGACACGTGGCACACGTGGCGATGATGACTGTCGGCATCGTAGGATGCTGACATGTGGCACGGCGCATGTTAGCAGATCGGCTGTGATGGTAACACGTGGCACGGCGCAATTTAGCAAAGTCAAACATTTCTCAGATTCTGATTTGTGGACCCGACGCACGTTAGCAATGTTCGGCGCATTTTAGGCGTCGCGACGCGGACAATTTACTGAAATGTCCTTTTTGTCCAATTTCACTTTTTGGCCCAAATCACCTCCAGAATGTCCTGAAACTTTTTTTATCTACAAAATAACACAAAACACATCAAAATATTCTCAAAACTCAAGAAACTATACAAAATATTAGGTTAAATGAGTGGAAATAGTGATATATTTACCACTCATCACACCCACAAACCTAACATTTTGCTAGTCCTCGAGCAAAACACAAAATAAAATAGCAAAAATAAAAGTAACTAAGCCACTTTCGTAGGGACCACGGTTGCATTTAGCGTATGCAACAAGCCTTTAAACCCCTAGGTGTCCCTAGTGGACGAGTTGTAGTCTCGTGAGGGTTTACAGCAATGATACCCACAAACATTTTACAAAAGTAAAAAGGTAGTAAAACTAATGCACACAAAAGCAAAAAGACAAGCGAAAAGAGAATAAAGAAGTTAGTGACTAATCAGGTGAAACTTCTACTCCAAGTTACTAGTTGTTTTGCTTCTTTCTAAATTACTGAATAAGTAAATTCTCCGATTATATTTACCATTCTCCATATACACAGCCAACATAATATTAAACAACTCATTTTTGCCCACAACAGTCATAAGTGCAGTTGATAAGAGAGTAATATTTTTGTCCTAAAGTTTTATCAGAATTCACACCTTTTTGCAGCAATGGAATAATTTTTCAGATTTTTCAGATTTTTTCTTTGATTTTTTTTTATTTTTTATTTATATACAATACCTTCCGTCTATGTAGCGAGTGTTGGGTCGGTGACTCCCAAACCAGTTGGCTTTAGGGCACCAGGTGTTAAGACACCCCTACGGACTTAATTATTGCGACTTCAGATATATATATTTTTTGCAGCATCTTCGATCCATGTAACGAGCTTTGGGCCAGTGACTCCCAAACCAGTTGGTTTTAGGGCACTAGGTGTTAAAACACCCTTACAAACTTAATAACTCGGATCTCATATGTTTTTTTTTTTACTCCATTGCTTTTTGAGATGTTTCCTCCAATTAAACTAGAGCACTGAATATTACAAACTTTTCAATTTTAGTTCATGTCCGTATGTTACTATGTATGTTGATAATATTTGTCAACTGAGCATATGAAGATTCATTTTAGTCCGTTTTAAGGAGAATTCACAAATTAAATAATTCAAAATCAAATAAACAAAAATTAACTTTTTTCGAAATAGGTTTGAGATACATCTCAGGAATGGAAACTCCTTACTCAGCTATCTCTTACCAATTTCACCATTTTAGTCAAAATAAAAACACAAAAACACAAATATTTTTGTAATTTTTTGAAAATTTTTCAATTTTTTTTGTATTTTTCGAAAAAATTTGGACTAAAAATAAAAATAACACACAACTAAAAACAAGGTACTGATCAACTAATTCGCTCTCCCAAACCTAAATGAGACATTGTCCCCAATGTCTTAAACAGTAAAAGGAGAGTTAAGAAGGTCGTACCTGGTTAGCTGAAATCTACAGGAAATTAAAGGTTAAGATCCAGATTAATCCTACGCCTCTTACCACGATCGTCTTCGGACCAATTTATCTTTGAAAGGATAGGGTCAACTTGTGGTTCATAGGCTATGAGTTGGTCTATTAGATCCGGAGCAGTTCTGGCAGTGAAGAGGAGTTCTTTCAAAGATTTTGACACGAACCCATTTCTCCGAGCATCATCAAGAAACACACAAAGAAAATCATAAAATCCATCAACGTTGAACAGTCCAAGCGGTTTCTGGTGTATGTTCAGGTTCGCCCAAGATAGAACTATAAAAATTTCCTCCAATGTGCCCAAGCCACCTAGCAAAGCGATAAAAGCATCAGCACAGTTAATCATTTCTACCAGTCGTTCAGACATACCTGGCACGATCAGTTCCTCTCCGTTGATGATCCAATAAGATTTGCCTCTGCCAAGGGTTTTGGGATGATTCCCAAAACATGACTGCCTCCTTCCTGTACAGCTTTTGAAACGATCCCCATAAGTCCAAGATTTCCTCCGCCATATATTAAGTGCATATTCCTTGCAGCTAAGACTCGACCCAATTCATGTGCTGCTTCTACGTATTGTGGTTTAATTCCAACACTACTACCACAAAGAGACTGGTAAGAGACTGTGGCAGTGACGTGGCGGTGACGTGGCGACACGTGGGAAAGAGACTGTCGGCACCGTAGGATTGCGACACTTGGCACTTCCTGATTGGATGATGATGATGTGGCACGACACGTGGCAATGTTGACTTGTTGACTTGCTGACGTGGCTGATGACATGGAGACACGTAGGATGACACGTGGCACATGTGGCGATGATGACTGTCAGTACCGTAGGATGCTGACACGTGGCACGGCGCATGTTAGCAGATCGGCTGTGATGGTGACACGTGGCATGGCGTAATTTAGCAAAGTCAAACTTTTCTCAGATTCTAATTTGTGGACCCGGCGCACGTTAGCAATGTTCAGCGCATTTTAGGCGTCGCGACGCGGACAATTTACTAAAATGTCCTTTTTGTCCAATTTTCACTGTTTTGGCCCAAATCATCTCCAGAATGTCCTGAAACTTTATTTATCTACAAAATAACACAAAACACATCAAAATATTCACAAAACTCAAGAAACTATACAAAATATTAGGTTAAATGAGTGGGAAATAGTGATAGATTTACCACTCATCACTACCCTCGCGTTTGTACCTAAATTTGGAAACTGTTATAATATAACTAGTTTGACTAGAAACATTATCTCTATATCAGTGTTTAACCCGCTGCGGGTGAACCTTTATATTCTAGAACACTAAAGTGTTTTATTTTATAAAGATGATATTGAGATAAACACATTAGATGTGAATAACAGCATTTATATTTTGAATATAAATAAATCTCAAACGTACAAAATGACAAACAAATAGCGCATATTGATTTGATCAGAAGAAACATATTGTGGCATTGTTGTCTAGGACAAAATTAAACAAGACTCATATATCCGCACTTTTAAAGTGTGGGTACAAGGACTGATTTGATCCTATTCAAATAAAGTCTACGAATCTAGTTTATTGGGCAAAGTGCGTATAACACCTTTACTTGGTAAAAGTGCAAATGCCACCGATCTTTTAACCCTAGTTCATAGTGAAGCAAGTGGACCCATGTCTAGCTAGGCTAGAGGTGAATATGGATATTTCATGACCTATACGGATGTGGCATCACGTTATGGTTATGTGTCTCTTTTGAAACCCAAATCAGAAACTTTTAAGTTTCGACACGAAAATAGACAAACAAATCGGCTATAGTATTATACCGTCACGGTAAGACCGTAATGAAAAATTCTTAAGCAATAAGTTTCTAATATACTGGAAATAGTATAGTATTCTTTCAATGAGGACTCCTCCCGGAACACGTCATTTTGACGTTGTGTCCGAACCGAGTATCCGAATTTTGTTGGACATGATAAGGTTAATCATGAGTCGCTCTGAGCTACCATTTCCTTCAACGGATATGCATTAAACAGTGCAGAACTTATTTAGAATAAGGTTCCATAAAATCTGTCAGACAGACTTCATATTAGATATGAACATGAAAGAAACCAGGTTTCTCATTCCTGAACATTTGGGTATGTTAGGCATACGTTTGGATGATACCAAACTAAAACCCAAATTGGATAAGTGCCTAATTGTAGGTTATCCTAGGGATACCAAAGTATAGTACTTATACATCTCACAAGAGAACAATTAGATTGTTGCTCACCATGCGATTTTCCTAAGAGGAATACCGATATGCAGTGGTAAGTGGGAGTATAGTAAAACTCGATGAAAATCAGAGTAATACTATTCAAGGCACCGAATTCTTAATGGAACATGAATAGTTCATCAAGGATGAAACTATACCATAATCTTCGAATACATAAGAACCGCGTATGTCGGAGAGAGTCAGAAAACAAACCTGGGGTATGGGTTTCTGATCTCACCTCGTAAAGATGACAATCTTTTGAGGAACACCAACTGACTACGTATAAGGAAGTGATACAAGGTATCGACTCCCTAATTATGGCAAAGTGCCATAAGTCTGAAATGGATTCCATGTATACCAACTATGTTTGGATACTAGTTGTTGTACCGCAAGGCATTGTGCCTATTGATACTTATAAGTCTTCAATGAAGACATACATGGATGGCAACATACCAACGTATAAAGCTAGGCTTTTAGCTGAAAGGTATCGTTATCAACATTATGTTGATTTCGATTCAACCTTTTACCTGTTGCCACGGTAAATCCATTGGATAATGCTTGCTAATGCTGCATGTTTCATTTATGAAATATGTCAGCTGAACGGGAAAATCGCTTTCCTTAAAAGGAAACCTTTTTGAGGATGTTTACAACATCATGTCGGTTTTGTTGTAACATAACTAGCAAACAAAGTTTGCAGGTTATTAGATCCATGTTTTGATAGAAGCAAGCATTAGGTTCTTGGAATTACTGTTTTGATGTAATCATAATAGTTTATGATTTAATTCAAAACGAAATGATTATTGTGTATATAAGGAGGTTAGTGGGAGCGCACTGACAATAAATGTCCTATAAATAATGATGACATGTCATTTCTTGGAAATGATATTCCCATAAAAACAATCGGCGAAAGCTTGGCTTTCAAGAAAACTCTCCGAGAAATCGTATATTGAAAAATGTACGCGACCTGGTGTCTCATACGCTTTGAGCATATGAAGTCACAAACAGGCCAATCCAAGTGATAGTCACTGGATTGATATTAAGAACATCCTTTAGTTTCTTAGAAAACTAAGGATGCTGTCTTATACTATGGAGAAGGAGAACTTGAAGTGACTGGGATCACTATTGCAAGTTTCCTAAATCGATAATGACTATAAGTCATAAAACGGTACTATACAGTTTGAATAACGGTACAGTGAGCTGGAAATCTTCCAAGCAAGATATTGTTACCATATAAACAACAAATGCGGGATATTGCTGCAGCTGAGGTAGCAATAGAAGCCATTTGGGTCGATAACAAATCTAATTAGATTAGATATAGTTATATTAGCAGCTGAGCTAGGCGTCAGCACAGGCTAAAGAATTAATAGTCTCATCAACGATCCAGATATATACTTCGATATTCATTAGATTAGTTCGGATCATACATCGTGGCGATGTAATGATCGAATAAATCACATCAGACGATAATCATGCAAATCCGCTGACGAAAACCTTTCTCAGCAGTTTGAGCCAACCGTACATAGTTCAGGTGTAAGACACTCGAGTGACTGGCTAGAGGCCAAGTGGGAGATTGTTGGACAATTATGACCCATATCATCACTATTTGTACAGATCATGGTATTGTTGTACAAATTAACTATGTGACAAAGGAGATTGCACTCTTATCATTTGTGATTAGATAACCTAGATGTATAAATGATAGGAGGTCCTTATGATTTGTTCCTGGATTGAGAATGATATGAGACAGTATCAGTCCACGAAGGATAAATCATTAAATATCCCTAGTCAGAGTATTATCGAGATTGGACATCGATAAATACGTAAAAGACTAGTATTACACTTGTGCGCGTTATGAGGGAAAAACGGCATAGTTCTCATATATTTGGGTATAGGATGCTCACGCAAGTGTAATAGGAGGTTGTGTTTTACCGATGGTACGGGAAACAGCTTCGCTCTGGATAGACCCCCTCGGAATTCCATTGGTAGTATAACTATGTGTCTATGGAAGTCCGAAATCAGGGTAGGTGTATTTAGTCTTAACCAGAGACTTACACCGCTAATACTTGCGACAATCAATATGCTTTGGTTTTGGTCTTCTAGGGCTTTAACAGGTTCTGTGTACGCCTCTGCTGGGTATATTGAGAATCGTAGTGTGTTGGGTGTGATGTCAAGACGGAAGTATCACTTCAGTCATATGGAGATGATGGTCACGTAGGATACGGTACTAGTACTCTTAAGTACTGCAGTCATCGGGAAAAAATGACAAGGTCATGTTTATCCGATATAGAGACTAGTTACCAGACATCTGACATGTGCTTCGTACGGGGCAGACACAATTCCAGCCCCAGGCCTAGCACGTGATCATCCGATACTGGATCGACATACACAATACTACGTATATTACGCCTGATATAGATCTTATATTCCTGTAAGGATATTTCTGGAGAATTGGGAAGGCATGGCGCTTTGCTAGAAGCCAACCATATCTTGTAAATCGGTATAAACGTAGTACTAGGTACTTACGTGTTCAGATAGTCCGACGACCGAATTTACTGCCAACATATCCAGGGATCTCATGGGTCGCTTCCCGAAGATTCACCGATGACGTATGACTCGCACTTGAAATTAATCTGGGATTAATTAGATGAGAGAGAAAATTAATCTGGGATTAATTGCGGAGATATTTTATCTGGGATAAAATATCATTAAAGAGAGATAACGATTAATTTGGAATTAATCTATAAATTAATATATTCGATATATTAAACGAAATTGGATTTCGACGCGGAATTGAAATTAGATTTTAATTCGAGCGAACGAGTTAATTTAGAATTAATCTTTTAGCGACGTGTATAGTGTTTTTGCTAGGCATAATCATTTAATTGCGTCGCAACGGAAAATTCGTTAATTTGGAATTAGCAAACTCGAGCCCGAGAGTGTTTGCGAGCGCATTCGCATTTCGAATTCAAGCGCGGCACGCAAGTCACCTCAAGCGTCAAATCATTAGTCACATCAAGCGTCAAATCACATGTCACTTTGAGTGATGTGACAATTTGATTGATTGATGTGATTGATTGATTGATTGATTTATGTTGGTGGTTGAAAGCTTTAATTGGTTTGACTTTTTAAAGCCAAAATTTGCTATATGATTTTGGAAAATTAATTACCAAAAACCATTACACATTTTCATCTCTCTCTCTCCTTGGCTCACGAATTTGGAGCCAAATTTCTTCATCTCTCTCTCTCGGCATTTAGGCCATTTCTTCACTGTTTTTGCTGGGCAAAAACCGTAAGCAAGGGAGGCAAAGTGTGGGAAATTTGTGGCAAATTTCTTGAGAGCAAGCACTCCGAAAGATATGTGAAGGTGATAGGGAAGTCCTCCCATGAGATTGGAATCACCATGACAAAGCTTGGAGCTTGATGGAGGACATCAAAAGCCGAAAATGGTAGAGGACAGAAAGCTCTCTGCCGAATGCACCAAGAAGGTAGAAACCGATTTTTGTTGTCCACCGCGTCACTCAACGGATCGATGTGAGTATTCCGCAACTCCTCGTTGTATTCACATATGTATTTTCAATGCTTGAAATGATCTTGGGAAGCTTAGAGAACTCCAACATGTTGGACCTCCATTTTAAAACACGTCCTTAGCCCAAACCCCCGCAAGTCACACACCTAGCCCAAGCCCATTAAATCATATCCAATAATAATTAAAACATTTAAAACGCATGTCAAAAATTAAATTAAATCAAATTAAATTAAATCAAATCTCATAAATCACATTCCTAATTAAATTAAATCACCTTCCCTAATTAAACAAGATCAAATCAAATCAAATCATATCCCTAATCAAAAAAGAAAAAATCAAATCAAATTAAAATACTTTCCTAATTAAAAGATATCTCCATTAACACACAAATTTTTTCCCTTTTCACACAAGGTAAACCTCAACCCTTTGCCTATAAAAAGAACCTTTAACCCAACCTTAGAAGCCCTGGCTGATCCTCACGAAAATACAAAGAAAATAACCAGCTGTCACGTCCTCCCTCTCTCCCCTTAACTCACGTCATTCATCAAAAGAAGCATCTCACAACAACAAAAACCCTAGAGCAGTCACTCACACGCACCAACAAACTAACCCACTCAAACACTTCACCCCTCTCGCACTCTCTTCTCTCTCTCGGCAGCAGCCATGATAATAAACTCTAAACACTCCCACACCAATTAAAAAGACACACATAAGCCAAGCACTAAGCCACGAAACTTAAGACACTCACGCCCACGTGCAATACACAAAATGCACACACGCAAGCCATTAACAAACCTGCTCATGCGCTGCCCTTCACGAAGCCACATCTCATGCAGCGCCTTCACGTACACTAGCCAATAAACCTTCACGTACACTAGCTAATAAACTTACATGTCACACAGCCCACAAACCAGCCACCATACTCACGTCATACACAGCCCCATCCAGCCACCATATTCACGCCCACTACACTCACGCCCACTGACCTGATCGCCATCTAGCCCCACCAACACGCCAACAGCCCATTGCCACAAACACGTTGTAGCCATCTAACCGACACAAAATAGTAAAAACACACCCCATAAATCCCTTTAAATTGCCGCAACTTACTGCCCCAAATTGCCCCCAAACCAGTCCAAATAATTCACGAAACAGTCCCCTAATTACCAAAAACAGTGACCAAAAAATACAACACAAACAGCAGCGAAACGAAGTGAAAACAGTAGCGAAACAGCGAGGAAAAATGTTGGATTAGTGAAGCAGAAAAGTTACGGAACATAAACCCTTCCGACGGCCGTGTAACACGCTTTCGAGAGATGACAAAAGAGGTTAGACCTGAGGGCACCCTTTTTACTTATTATCTTTCGTTTCTTTATTTATTTTAATATATTATCACATGAGAGTCGTTTGTTGAGGCATGATGTGAATTCTGGATGAACGGAATGCGTGTTCTCTTTTGTGGTATATCGGATGGAAACCCAGACGTAAATTCCGTAGCCGAATCCAAATGGACGGTAGTGCGGTTTGCACTCGGGATAGAACGCCACGTACTACTTGAGAGACACACGTATTTCATTTCATCCAACCATGTATTTGAGCATGATTAGGTTGCTAGTACGTTATTTATTTTCTAAGCATGATTTAATCTAGTATGTTATTTATCTTTAAGCATGATTTAGTTGTTTATTCTTAAGCATGATTAGTTATTCGTTTTGCGTTTGGGATTTGTATTAAGTTTATGTTGTTGTTTACATTTCGTATTATATACTTGAAATATGTTCATAAAATTGTCGTGTGTTGTCGTGTGTTATAATGACTTACTTTCCAAGCATGCAAACTTAGACATATGATTTATCTTTATGAACATGAACTAGATATAGGTTGTTCTTGAGCATGTTACATAGATCCGGTTAAAATATTGCATAAATCACATCATTACAAGTGGCATAAGTAAGGGACCATTCTAAACCCAACGGTTTGAGGTCTTCCCTTGCGAGGGGTGAGTGCGGCCTTAAATCTTTGTCCCGGTTCACACCGGGTGACGACTCCATGTTATTTCTCCGGTTTAGTTCCCCCGCGGGCTATTCCATACTTCCAACTAGGCCGCGAGCCTACAACAGCATCGCCGATTTCTGTGTCCTACAGTCTGGCGACTCCACTGGGATAGAGAATTGGCCCCGAAATAATGTCTTGTAATGATTGTGATTTGTGCTTTAGTTAACCGTGTTTACCGTGGGTTGAAATAGGTTTAATCAAATGCACTTTTCAAGGTTAGGTAATGGTTTGGTGTCTTCCTTCATTCACTACCTTTCTATAAGGAAAAGCTGTGAAGGCACCTAGATAATCATCTACTCGTAGCCTAGTGTGATGGACTAATTTGGAGGACTCGTTGTTTATTCCTGTCACCAAGCGATAAGAGCCTAGGAGGATTGGGTTTTTAAGAGAGTTCGCTCCGCCCTCCCTCTGGGGAATCTACAACGGGAAATCCATTTGACAGTCAGTCATGCACCATATCTCGTTGGCACGTACCTTAGTGTATAAAAAAGGTGCGCTCACTTGGTCGCTCGGACCCTTGAGTGGGGAGACCTAGTTGTGAGCAACCCTTCATCGATGAGAACCTTTGTCTATACCCCTATAAACCCGCGTGTGAACTGTAGTTGTAGGACTAATAGAGACTATTCTTTTATGTTTGCGTTTAGGACCATTGTCATTTGGATTCAGTTGGACTTGTTGTCATGAGGTATGGGCTTGTTGGGCCATTTAAACTGGGACGAGTCTGTGCTTTATGGCAATCGGGCCAAAATTTTCCAAAATACCGATGGGCCATTTTATGTTTAGGCTTTTTATCATTTGAAGTTGTTTAGCCATGTTATCGCAAAAGTGTAAACCTGTTGGGCCTTTTCAACTGGGACAAGTTTGCACCGCGCAATAGTATGATTGAATGCTTTAAAATGATAATGGACCGACTTATATATTACATACATCGCACGCATCTCATGCATCTCATGCATTCACGCATCATGTTAACCCCCATGTCTTAAAAGCCATCATAGATATCCGTTAGGTTAGGAAAAAAAAGACTTGTCAAAAAGAGTTTAGCAAACAGGAATATCAGGGAAAAGGAAACCGAGGAACAAAAAATTTTATGGCAAGAATAAGAAGACCATGGGGGGGCCTTCAAAAAAAAGAAAAGAAAAAAAAAATTGTTTGTTCTTAGTCCTTAATAGTTAGACATAAGTCCAATGATGAAATTGATTGCTTTAGGGTGAAACCTTAGAAACGATAAACCATTGACGTGTTTTTATCTGATACTTTGAGTGATTGATCTATGTTAAACTCGTAAGCACTTGATTATGGTTCTTAGCAGTGAAAACCTGAGTAGTTAGCAAAGTGACTAGTTGAAGAAATTGTAGGTCGGTGAATGACCGTTTTCTTAGATGTCTATCTTGATTTGCTTATGTTATGATGTGTGGTATGGTTGAAAATGAAAGAAAAGTCTCTAAAGAAAAGAATTGAACCACCTATAATCGATAAGCGTGAAGCTACCCATGGGCGAGTATTAGGACCACCATGAGGAGAAATGCTACCTTAAAGGGTAGGTGTGTTAAAAAAAAGAAAAAAAAAAGAAGTTCAAAATGAAAAGAAAAAAAAAAGATAAAAGAGAAAAAAAACCATACCACATTGAGCACAAAAAAGCAACTGCATGCATAATTGAGACATCTAGGTTGGTTTGACCCATCGATCCCAATTGTTTTGACGAAATCATTGAGTTGGCTTACCTGGGGATGAATCTGCAAAGGAACCTTTGCGCACACACACTTTGAGTCTGGCTTAGATCATTTATTCAAAGACTTGGATTTGAGTTGCGTTAAAAGTTTTGAAGGTTCTCTAGTTTCAATACTGGGCATTCTTTGAGGCAATAATATGTATAACTATGGAGACTATTTCATAGCATGTAATATAGTATGATGATATGGAAGGCCCCACCATGTGGTTCATCTTGACCAAGTGCAAATAGTGAAAAGAAGAAAGCTAAATCAAGACTGGGGGCGACCAGTCTACCACCCCGCAAATAAGGGACACAACAAGAAATTGAGCCATGAGACCAGATAGAACTGACCAATCACCAGAAAAGAACCAGCAGAAGGAAATTATAAGCAAGCCTAGGAGGCGATCAAAGACTTTTGTAGGCAAGGAGCGTCAAGAAGCACAAAGAAGGCCTAACCCATCTGAATAGGAAATACATCCACGCATACATGCATACACGTCACATGCACGCAATTTTTATCTTGTTTTTTCTCACAGGTTTTGAAGAAAAGAAAAATCGACAGATACAAGCAGTTCGCGAATGAATCCCAGGGTCGAGGACCATATTATCAGCAGCATCGAGAATGAATCCCAGGGTCGAGGCCCACATTATCAGCAGCATCGGGAATGAATCCCATGGTCGAGGCCCATATTGTCAGTAGTTTCGGGAATGAATCCCAGGGTCGAGGCCCACGCTGTCAGCAGTTGTCGGGAATGAATCCCAGGGTCGAGGCCCACATCGTCAGAGTTTTGGAATGAATCCAGGAATGAATCCCAGGGTCGAGGCCTACATCATCAGAGTTTTGGAATGAATCCCAGGGTCGAGGCCCACATCGTCTGAGTTTTGGAATGAATCCCAGGGTCGAGACCCACACTGTCAGAGTTTTGGAATGAATCCGGGAATGAATCTCAGGGTCGAGGCCCACACTGTCAGAGTTTTGGAATGAATCCGAGAATGAATCCTAGGGTCGAGGCCCACACTGTCAGAGTTTTGGAATGAATCCCAGGGTCGAGGCCCACATCGTCAGAGCTTTGGAATGAATCCCAGGGTCGAGGCCCACATTGTCAGAGTTTTGGAATGAATCCCCGGGGAATGAATCCCAGGGCCGAGGCCCACCTTACCAGCAGCTTCGGGAATGGATCCCAGGGTCGAGTCCCACTTTTTCAGCAATTTCGGGAATGAATCCCAGGGTTGAGGCCCGTTTCATCAGCATCAGTTTTGGGGATGAATCCCAGGGGCGAGGCCCACATCAGTATCAGTTTTGGGGACGAGTCTCGGGGGTCGAGGCCCACATCAGTATTAGTTTTGGGGATGCATCCCAGGGTTGAGGCCCACTTCATCAACAGTTCGGGAATGAACAAGCCGAGAATGGCACTCCAAGAATGGAACACAGTTCGGGAATGAACAAGCCGAGAATGGCACTCCGAGAATGGAACACAGTTCGGGAATGAACAAGCCAGGAATGGCACTCTGAGAATGGAACACAGTTCGGGAACGGACAAGCCGGGAATGGCGCTCCGAGAATGGAACACAGTTCGAGAATGAACAAGCCGGGTATGGCACTCTGGGGGCGAGGCCCACAATAGCATCTGTATCAGTCTTGTCGGGTATGGCACTCTGGGGCGAGGCCCACAATAGCATCAATATCAGTCTTGCCGGGTATGGCACTCTAGGGGCGAGGCCCACAAAAGCATCAGTATCAGTCTTGCCGGGTATGCCACTCTGGGGGCGAGGCCCACATTAGCATCAATATCAGTTTCGTCGGGTATGGCTCTCCGAGTATGGAGACACATCATCATCAGTTTCAGTTATTAGGATGCGTCCCATGGTCGAGGCCCATTTTGTCAGCGGTATTGGGATGCGTCCCAGGGTCGAGGCGCCCCCGTTGTCATTTGCAGTTTTGGGATGCGTCCCATGGTCGAGGGCCCACTGCATCATCAGTTGTAGTTCAGGGATGCGTCCCAGGGTCGATGACCCACTACATCATCAGTTTGAGGGCGAGGCCCACATTGTCACCGGTATTGGGATGCGTCCCAGGGTCGAGGCACCCCCATTGTCAGTTGCAGTTCCGGGATGCATACCAGGGTCGAGGGCCTATTGCATCATCAGTTGTAGTTCCGGGATGCGTCTCAGGGTCGAGGACCCACTACATTATCAGTTTGAGGGCGAGGCCCACATTGTTAGCGGTATTGGGATGTGTCACAGGGTCGAAGCGCCTCTATTGTCAGTTGTAGTTCCAAGATGCGTCTCAGGGTCGAGGGCCCACTGCCACATCATTTGTAGTTTCGGGATGCGTCCCAGGGTCGAGGATCCACTACATCATCAGTTGTAGTTCCAGGATACGTCCCAGGGTCGAGGACCCACTACATCATCACTTTCAGGATGTGTCCCAGGGTCGAGGGCCCACACGTCAGTTGCAGTTCCGGGATGCGTCCCAGGGTCGAGGGCCCACTGTATTATCAGTACAGTTCGGTAATAGAGCCCATATTCAGTGGTTCGGGAACGAAGCCCAGGGGTCGAGGCACCTCGCCACTATATCAACTCAATTCAAAGCAGCATGCAAGTCAGGTGGCAGTTGGCGAGCTAGGTAAGTAAAAATGCATTGCATAAACTTTGATAAAATTGTCATTGTCACACACTACAGAAGTCCCATCAAAGTGGGGGCGACTGTAGGCACTGTATTTTTACATATAAGTCATGTTGATGAGTCTCGCATGGAGAGACTACCTCTTAAGTTGTGGAAGCCGCGGGAAACGGACGTCGGAAGGGAAAAGTCAGAAATTGACATTTTTGTTGGATTTAGTTCGCTTGTTTAGCTTCGGGCTCGCTTGTTGGACCTCTATTTTAAAACACGTCCTTAGCCCAAACCCCCGCAAGTCACACACCTAGCCCAAGCCCATTAAATCATATCCAATAATAATTAAAACATTTAAAACACATGTCAAAAATTAAATTAAATCAAATCTCATAAATCACATTCCTAATTAAATTAAATCACCTTCTCTAATTAAACAAGATCAAATCAAATAAAATCATATCCCTAATCAAAAGAGAAAAAATCAAATCAAATTAAAAGACTTTCCTAATTAAAAGATATCCCCATTAACACACAAATATTTTCCCTTTTCACACAAGGTAAACCTCAACCCTTTGCCTATAAAAAGAACCCTTAACCCAACCTTAGAAGCCCTGGCTGATCCTCACGAAAATACAAAGAAAATAACCAGCCCTCACGTCCTCCCTCTCTCTCTTTAACTCACGTCATTCATCAAAAGAAGCATCTCACAACAACAAAAACCCTAGAGCAGTCACTCACACTCACCAACAAACTAACCCACTCAAACACTTCACCCCTCTCACACTCTCTTCTCTCTCTCGGCAGCAGCCATGATAATAAACTCTAAACACTCCCACACCGATTAAAAAGACACACATAAGCCAAGCACTAAGCCACGAAACTTAAGACATTCACGCCCACGTGCAATACACAAAATGCACACACGCAAGCCATTAACAAACTTGCTCATGCGCTGCCCTTCACGAAGCCACATCTCATGCAGCGCCTTCACGTACACTAGCCAATAAACCTTCACGTACACTAGCCAATAAACTTACACGTCACACAGCCCACAAACCAACCACCATACTCACGTTATACACAGTCCCATCTAGACACCATATTCACGCCCACTACACTCACGCCCACTGACCTGATCGCCACCTTGCCCCACCAACACGCCAACAGCCCCTTGCCACAAACACGTTGCAGCCCTCTGACCGATGCAAAATAGTGAAAAACACACCCCATAAATCCCTTTAAATTGCCGCAACTTACTGCCCCAAACTGCCCCCAAACCAGTCTAAATAACTCACGAAATAGTCCTCTAATTACCAAAAAACAGTGACCATAAAATACAACATAAACAGCAGCGAAACAGAGTGAAAACAGTAGCTCAAGCAGCGAAACAGTGAGGAAAAATGTTGGATTAGTGAACCAGAAAAGTTGCGGAACATCAACACTTCTAACGGCCGTGTAACGCTCTTTCGAGAGACGACAAAAGAGGTTAGACGTGAGGGCACCCTTTATACTTATTATCTTTCGTTTCTTTATTTATTTTAATATATTATCGCATGAGATTCGTTTGTTGAGGCATGATGTGAATTCCGGATGAACGGAATGCGTGTTCTCTTTTGTGGTATATCGGATGGAAACCCGGATGTAAATTCTGTAGCCGAATCCAAATGGACGGTAGTGCGGTTTGCACTCGGGATACAACGCCATGTACTACTTGAGAGACACACGTATTTCATTTCATCCAACCATGTATTTGAGCATGATTAGGTTGCTAGTACGTTATTTATTTTTGTAAGCATGATTTAGTCTAGTATGTTATTTATCTTTATGCATGATTTAGTTGTTTATTCTTAAGCATGATTAGTTATTCGTTTTGCGTTTGGGATTTGTATTAAGTTTATGTTGTTGATTACATTTCGCATTATATAATTGAAATATGTTCATGAGATTACTGTGTGTTGTCGTGTGTTATAATGACTTACTTTCCAAGCATGCAAACTTAGACATAGGATTTATCTTTATGAACATGAACTAGATATAGGTTGTTCTTGAGCATGTTCCGTAGATTCGGTTAAGATATTGTATAAATCACATCATTACAAGTGGCATAAGTAAGGGACCATTCTGAACCCAATGGTTTGAGGTCTTCCCTTGCGAGGGGTGAGTGCGGCCTTAAATCTTTGTCCCAGTTCACACTGGGTGGCGACTCCATGTTATTTCTCATGTTTAGTTTTTGGGCTATTCCGTACTCCCAACTAGGCCGCGAGCCTAGAACAGCGTCGCCGATTTCTGTGTCCTACACCTAGGTATGCGGGCCATTTCAGATACTCCGTAGAGTTGGAGGGAGAGCATATAAACTGGCACTTCCACCTGACATGGATAATATACATCCAGTTTTTCACATATCAATGCTACGTAAGTACATGCACGATGAATCTCATGTATTAGAGTATCAAATAGTCGATGTTCGCCAAGACTTATCCTACCTAGAGCAGTCAATAGAAATATTAGGCAGATAGATGAGGAAGTTACGATCAAGGTAGATTCCCTTGGTTAAGGTACATTGGCGCACAACAAGGGACAAGAATCCACATAGGAATCGGAAGAAGGCATGCAGGAGCAATATCCTCAGCTGTTCACAGAAGAAGGTACGTTCTATACTTTTGGGTATTTAGATTCGAGGAATAATCATTTAAAGGGGGTGAGAATTTTAATGACGCGAAATTCATAGCTCAACTAAAGTAGTAACTTGGTGATGTAGATAAATTTTCTCTGAGCATTAGCAAAAATTTTCGAGATGATTTAATGGGCCCTAACCAAATTTAAATTGAGTTAGCCCAACTCATGAGCCCAACAAGCATTTCAAGCCCAATAAGAATTAGGAATTTAGGCCAAAGTCCCTTTAATTATAGAAAAGTCTATAATTTCAAGAATCAGTTAGTATTTATAAAGATTTAAAACATTAAAAAAAAAAAACAACAACCACATTTTCCCCCTTTAGCCAAAAGCCTCAAAATTTCTTCACCCCTCCAACCAATTTCAAGTTAACTCAAGTGCTTAATAACCCCATAAAAGTTTAGGAAGGAGAAAAAGGGAGCTTGAAAACTCTATTAGTGAAGAAGAAATTAGATACAAGGTAAGAGAACTTAACCAGAATTTAAAATGTTGATGTTTTGATGAATTGATGATTAATGGGTATTGTTCGTTTGTGTTGGATGATGTTAGGTGATTATTGAGTTAAGAACCAATGATTTTGATAAACCCCCAATTTTAGATCCCTAAACATTGAAGTAAATTAGAGTCATGAGACTTAATATGATGATGATGTTAAAATAATATATTGTTGATAATTAATATATTTGTAGCAGATATAACTTCAATGGTGTTGTAAAATTTGGGAGTGAAGATGGAGAATTGGTGCTTGGCCCTGAAAACAGGCGAGCTTTTTGACTCTACGCACCTTGCGTCGTGACGCGCAGCAACATGAGGCCCTCTCCCCAGTTCCATTTATATGAGTGTCGCAACGCTAATAGGCGAGCATCGCGACGTGAAAATAGAGGAAACTCACTGCCTCAGTTATATTTTTGGGAAGTCACAATGCCCAATCCCTTACTTCGTGACGCGAAATTATTAGATGCTCACTACCGTAGATGTTTGAGTGAGCATCGCAACACTCATTGGCCAGTGTCGTGACACGTAACCAAATTTTCCAAGATCAGTTTTATTCATTTCAACTTCATCCTAAGATGTTAGAAGGTACCCTAAGGGTTTCATATAATTATATATACACGTGTTATGTCATGTCACAAGCATAAAAGTCAATCATACATTGTATATACTTTCCTATCATTTTGTAAATGTTTTGGGTAATAAGGAAGGAAACTAACGATTTCTTTGACTTTAGATCAACGTCAAGGCACTCGAAGATCACCTATGCCGTGTACTGCACCTGACTTGCTGTAGCAATGTGAGTGGAATACTTATTTCAAATTTTTATTATGGTTTCAAGATATTGCTTTATAGTTGTTTTGATTTTAAATGAGCTTTATTAAAATTTTATTGGATTACCGATTTCATGTGAGTTGAGATGTTTTGATGATGAGTATGATTTCAAAAGTATGATTATATGATTTTGGAGGCATTGGAAAATGGTGGAATTCTATCTCTGACTCAAAAAACAAAATTATGAGACTATTTTGTTTTAGATGAATTCAGATTTCCTTTTCCCATATTTAGAATGAACATGCAGCCCCTTTTATATAGGCATGGAAGGGTGCCATATGGGCACCCTTTGGGTTGGGGTGTAACCCTCAAAAGGGTTATACCCCCCTCATGCATGTTATTTCCAAATGGAGGACATGTCCCTATGGGGTATCATCCAAGGGACATGTCCCTCCTCTATCCATACAACAATATTTGAAGAATTTTCAAAAATCCCCCACAATTCTTCAAATATTCATGCAGACACTTGAGAGAGTTTCTATGAACTAAAGCTGCATCGAAATAAGTAGCTTTCGCCTTGAATCTTTCGTAGTGAATGACAATCGAATTTACTTGGCAAACCAATGACCCATAGTCTTGAATTGTTCTGCCGTTGGTGTAAACCAAGACAATTTCCAACACATAGCTTTATTTCAACCATTTCCCGTTCTACGGTTATGTTCATTTCGACACTGATCAGCGGTCCTGGATTCATCAAGCACTTTAGGGAAATCAGCCTGTAAAATCCCATTGAAGCGACCTTACTTCTTACTTGAAATAGATGATCTACTATGAAGAGGTAATCTACCTTTATCCTCATTAGGACTCCTCTCCTAATATAGTGATCATTAAAAGCCTCAGCTTATCCTTACCTTGACAGACAGCACTCAGCGTCATTATCGGAATGGGAAATGGTACTAAACTTTTCCGTGCTCGTTTTCTATTGCATAAAGTTTCAGTTGTCCATTTTGAACCTAAATCTTGGGATCTTCAGTCAGCTAGGTTGGGTTTCCACAGTGACAATTCTTAATTTATAGGCTTCAAGCCCATTCCCCTCGATAACTTCTCAACTTGCTCTCGAGGTAAACCTTTAGTTAATGGATCTGCTAGGTTTTCCTTCGACTTAACATAATCGATCGATATTATGCCACTTGAGAGCAGTTGTTGTATGGTATTATGTCTTTGACGTATGTGTCGAGACTTACCATTATACATTGTATTTTGGGCTCACCCAATAGGCGATTGACTATCACAATGTATATTTATCGCTGGAACAAGTTTGGGCCAATTAGGAATATCCTCTAGGAAGTTTCTAAGTCATTTTGCTTCTTCCGCTGTTTTTTATGAACTCTATTTCTACATTAGATAGGGCAATACATGTTTTCCTCGAGGATTTCCATGATACGGCTGCATTACCAAGTGTGAAAATAAATCCACTAGTAGATTTGGAATCCACTGTATCAGATATCCAGTATGCATCGTTGTATCTCTCTAGAATAGCAGGATAACTCTCGTAATATAGCCCATATTTTGAAGTTTCTCTCAAATACCTCAAAACTCTTACTATGACTTTCCAATGGTTATGTCCTGGATTGCTCATATATCTGCTCAGCCTGTTCACAGCTTGAGCGATATCAGGTCGTGTGCAATTCGTGAAATACATCAGTCTTCCGATGATTCTCGATTACTCTAATTGTGATATGATTGAGCCAGTATTCTTTGATAGATGAAGAGTTAGGTCCACATGGGTTCTAGCCACAGTTAGATCCCATTTGATATATTTCTCAAGTATCTTCTCAATATAATAAGTCTAAGATAATATATAACTGTCTGATGTCCTAGAAATCTTAATTCCTAGGATCACATCAGCTACACCCAAATCTTTCATATCCAATCTGCTGGATAACATATTTTTGGTAGACTGAATCATTTCATGATTACTACCAATTATCAGCATATCGTCTACATAGAGACACACAATGACATATCCTTTTTGAGTTGATTTGGTGTGTACACACACTTATCACACTCATTGGTTTTGAACCCACTTGACAACATCTCTTTGTCAAATTTCTCATGTCATTGTTTATGTGCATGTTTTAATCCATACAGGGATTTTACAAGTTTGCACACCTTCTGTTCTTGTCCAGGAACATTAAACCCTTCTGGTTGTTCCATGTAAATCTCTTCATCCAATTCACCATTCAAAAATGTCGTCTTTACATCCATTTGATGTATTTCAAGACCAAATATAGTTGATATGGCTATGAGCATTCTTATCGATGTGATACGAGTCACTGGTGAATAAGTGTCAAAGTAATCAATCCTTTGTCTATAACTTTTTATGACAAGTCTTGCCTTGTACTTATCTATTGATCCATTCATTTTCATCTTTCGTTTGAATATTCATTTGTAGCCCAGTGGCTTACAACCTCGAGGAAGATCAACCAACTACCAAGTATAGTTCTGTAGGATTGAATCAATCTCACTGTTAATAGTCTCTTTCCACAGAGGTGCCTCCGGAGAAGACATAGCTTCTTTATAGATTTGAGGCTCATTTTCTAACAAGTATGTCTTAAAATCGGGACCAAACGAATTAAACGTTCTAGCTCTTTTGCTACGTCTAGGTTTGATTGTCTCAACGTTTGCACGTTGATCTGATTTTTGGTCAACCTGATCACTATCTTTGACAGTATCAATCGTTCTTTTGAGAGACTCTGTTCTTTGTCTTTCCTTACAAGGAAACGTCTCTTCAGAAAATATCGCATTCTTTGACTCAATTATCATATTCAGATTGATGTCAAGAATCTCAGACTTGTGTACCAAGAATCGATACGCACTACTGTTGCGAGAATATCCAATGAATATACAATCAACAGTTTTGGGTCTTATTCTAACCTTCTTAGGTTTAGGAACAATTACTTTGGCAAGACACCCCCACACTTTTAGGTATTTGTAGGAAGGTATGTGACCTTTCCACAACTCATATTGTGTCTTGTCCAGTCTTCTGTGAGGAAACTTGTTTAGAACATAGTTCGCGGAAAGCAGGGCTTCCCCCCACAAGTTCTGGGGTAAACCAAAACTTGTCAACATGACGTTCATCATTTCCTTCAACGTTCGATTTTTGCACTCAGTAATCTTGTTTTATTAAGGAGAATAAGGAGCAGTGGTTTCGTGAATAATTCCGAGCACGGAACAATATTCATCGAATGGTGACACATATTCACCACCTCTATCACTCATGATTCTCTTGATTTTCTTGCCAAGTTAATTTTCAACTTCGTTCTTTTAGTGTATAAAGCTCTCAATAGCTTCATTTTTGCTCCTCAACAAATACACATAACAGAATCTTGTGCTATCATTGATAAAAGTGACAAAATACTTTTTACCGCCTATTGTTTGCACAATATTCATATCACACACATCAGTGTGTACAAGGTCCAAGGGTTCATAACTCCGTTCTATGGAATGAAATGATGTCCCATGCATTTTTGCTTCAACACATGCCTCACACTTATGTTGGCTATCAATTGCAAATTTAGGTATAAGGTCCATGTTAATTAATTTACGCATTGTATCATAATTAACATGTCCTAACCTCCCATGCCATACATTTTGTGACAAAATAATATAATCAGAAGTTGACGCTTTATGAATAGCACTGTGTCGATTGACAATCATTATATTGAATTTGAAAAGGCCCTCAGTGAGGTATCCTCTTCCTACATACACATCATTCTTGGTCAATACAAATTTATCAGAAACAAATACAAGCTTAAAACCAGCCTTGTTAAGGAGAGAGCCCGAGACCAAGTTCTTCCGAATATCTGGAACATGCAATACATTCTTTAATGTAAGCTCATTTCTGGATGTCATCTTCAAAACCACTGTGCCTTGTCCAACCACTCTAGAGGTGGACGAGTTTCCTATCGTCAGATGATGGCCGCCATCGACCTTCTGATACAAGGAAAACATCTTACTATCTGCACAGATATGTCGAGTAGCCTCATTGTCTACCCATCATTCTCTCGGATTCCCAACCAAATTGGCTTCAGTTCCACTGCTGATAGGTTCATCTCTGAGATCTCATCAGTCAGCTCCTCATCTTCAATGACATAGGCCTCATTTTTCTTTTTCATGCCCTTGTCCTAAGACTTCTTATTTCTGCAGTCATTTTCCATATGACTGCTCTTTCCACAGTTGTAGCACTTCCCCTTGAACTTCTTGTTTGCTTGGGAAGAATCAGCTTCACTGTTCTTTCTATTCTTGCTACCCTTTACACCCTCAATGATGTTGGCCTTAGACTTCATAGTCTTGTAACTGGCCTTCTCGGACATCATGTTATCCTCCTCGATTCTCAATCGAACTCCAAGGTCTTCAAGGCTCGTCTGCTTCTTCTTGTGTTTCAGATAGCTCCTGAAGTCCTTCCATGATGAAGCCAACTTTTCAATTATAGTGGCAACCTGAAACGTCTCACAGAGTTTCATACCTTCATCCAGTATTTCATGAATAATCAATTGCAGTTCACCCAATTGAGACATCACCGTTATTGAATCTACCATCTTGTAGTCCAGGAACCTACCCATGACAAATTTCTTTGATCGGCATCCTCTGTTTTGTATTTCTTCTCGAGAGATTCCCAGAGAAACTTCGCAGAAGACATGCCTTGGTACACATTGTATAGGGTATTTTCAAGCCCACCCAAAAGGTATTTCTTGCATAGGAAGTCTCCAGACAATCACGTCTGTTCTCGTAGTTCCTTGGCTGGTTCTGATTCACCCTCCACAAGACCCGGAGGATCTTTAAGGAAGTTAGCCAACCGGAGAGTTGTCAGGTAGAACAGTATTTTGCTCTGCCACTGTTTAAAGTTTACCCCACCAAATTTTTTCGATTTTTCTCCATGAGAGACCGGTACTGTGATGTTTTCGCTAGCCATGTGTAACTGGAAAAACCAATATGGGTCAATAAGTCTACAAACGATAAATTGCACAATGATCAACAAATGATCTTGTTCAAGTAATATACCAAGTTTCCACTTGTTGTTCTATTGGACAGAAGTACCAACAAACACAAGTCCTTGAATTCCGACTAAGGTTTCTTATGAAAAGTAGATAAGGAATATTCCCAGAGGACGAGGGGGGTCCGGAGTAACCACTTAAGACCCTGACCACTTAGGCTCTTTTTTTTTTTTGACTGAATATCCTTAAACACTTCCTCAACAGAATCTCTTAGCAATTCAAATTTTAGTATTTCACTTTCAATTTCACAATACAATATTCAATATGTGTAGATATATGTGTAAGTGTCAATCAAGATTTGATGGAATTACTTGTATATGATTACACTTTAAATTCTCACCCAAGTATGCAATACACAATTAATTTTCAACTTTATCATTATGTGTATGCTTGTGATAATTGAACACTCTAATAATAACTTAAATCTATACTACCAAGATTATTGTGATTCAGTATATGATTTACTAAGTTAATATTATGAATACTTAAATTAAACTAAGTCTCTTCAATTTATAAACTATTCCATGACTAATTCGTTAGTGTCGCGTTCGTATCTACGTTCGAACGAGACTGTCCAGTGTGTGCACGTTCGTGTTGTGTTTTATAATGCGTTCGAACGAAGTGTTCCAAAGAATTCACGTTCGTGGAGCGTTCGAAAATGCGTTCGAACGGAGTATTCCAGAGAGCTTACGTTTGTGTAGCATTCGAGAACGCGTTCGAACGGAGTATTCCAGAGAGTTTACGTTCGTGTGGCGTCCGGAAATGCGTTCGAATGAAGTAAGTCAGAGGGTTTGCATTCGAGTTGCGTTTGAAGAAGCGTTCGAACGTTCTTGACCAGAAGGCTTGCGTTTGAGTTGCGTTTGAAGACGCGTTCGAACGTTCTTACAAATTTTCAGATCTTGCCTTCGCGTTTCGTCGGGCGTTCAAACGCCCTACGTATTTTTCATGCACATACTTTATTTTTCCAAAAAAATTATAATCTTAGCATGCAAATTACTATATAACAACACTAGTTGATAAGTTCTTAAGATTGTAATTGGTGTAGTGTCATTAAACAACAAATTAACATGCTTTCATCAATCAAATCCAGAAAATCAAATGCAAAACCCTAGAAAAAAAAATCCTAAAACTTGAAAATAAGAAAAACCTTATTATAATGACGAATACAGTGGTCCGGATCGAAACGATTCTCTGTCCTTAAGAACTTTTCAGCCCCGTCTCGGTGCTCTACGGATTTTGTGGCTATTGTTCTCTCAGGATAACCCAGATTCCTCTTGGGGCACACCTTAACAAGATCTCGAACTTGGTAATTGTGGAATTCTCTCTTTGACTCAAAAAACGAAATTATGAGACTCTTTTGTTTAGGATGAATTCAGATTTCTTTTTCCCATATTTAGAATGAACATGCAGCTCTCTTTATATAGGCATGGAAGGGTGCCTATTTGGGTTGGGATGTAACCCTCCAATGAGTTATATCTCTCCCTTGCATGTTATTTTCAAATGAAGGACATGTCCATATGGGGTATCATCCAAGTGACATGTCCTTCCTCCATCCATACTACAATATTTGAAGAATTTTCAACACACAATGTTACAATAGAGTAGGGTTAGTAATGGGATGGGATAGACGAGAAGAGATATAATAATTTTGTTCTCCTCTCGTTTACAAAATCGGAATAAAAATTATTCCAATTCCATTTTATTATATTTTTTACGATAAAAAAATCGACTCTATCCCGCCTGGTAACCCATTAAATCCTGTTAAAATCGCCTTTGAGTTGAAGCATACTTGCGTGACAAAAATTCAAATAATACCATCTGGAATATTAACATTGTCAAATTTCATAGTGAATATTTCTCAAATACTCATAACATTGTCGAAATTCAACAGCATTCACAATCTCCAAAATGGCAATCAGATCCCTCTTCAAATCAAAACTTGTATACACGCTCATCCAATCTCCTCACAAACCAAAACTCAACCACCTCCACCACTTCTCTTCTCAAACTCACCTCCACCGCTCACACCTACCATCACCAGACCTTGTTAATGAAATTTCCCGCGTTTTAAGCGACCACAGAAACCCCCACCATGACTTGGAACTTTCCCTCAACACATTTTCTTCCAATTTATCAACAAACTTGGTAGAACAAGTCTTAAAAAGGTGCAAAAATCTTGGCTTCGCAGCTCACAGATTTTTTATTTGGGCTATAACAATCCCGGGTTTTGAACACAGTGTTGATAGCTATCACATTTTGGTTGATATATTAGGAAGTAGCAAACAGTTTGCTTTGTTGTGGGATTTTTTGCTAGAGGTTAGAGAGAATCAATCTTTTGAAATAAGCCCAAAATTTTTTTGGATTGTTTATAGAGCTTATAGTAGAGCTAACTTACCTAATGATGCTATTAGGGCTTTTAATAGAATGGTAGAGTTTGGTATTAAGCCTAGCATTCATGATCTTGATCAGCTCTTGTATGAATTGTGCAAAAGAAAGCATGTGAAAGTTGCCCATCAATTTTTTGACAGTGTTAAGCATGAATTTGTTCCGACTGTGAAATCTTATAGCATTTTGGTTAGAGGGTTTGGTGATGTTGGTGAATTAAATGAAGCGCGTAAGTTGTTTGATGAAATGCTTGAGAGAAAATGTTCGGTTGATGTTCTTGCTTATAATAGTTTGTTGGAGGCTATGTGCAAAGGGGGAAATGTTGATGAAGCGTACAAGATGTTTGAAGAAATGCGTTCGAGTGGAGCAGAACCAGATGCTTTTAGTTATTCAATTTTCATTCATGCGTTTTGTGAGGCGAATGATATTCATTCGGTGTTTAGAGTGCTTGATACAATGAGGAGATACAATCTTGTGCCTAATGTGTTTACCTACAATTGTATAATCAAGAAACTTTGCAAGAATGAGAAAGTTGAAGAGGCTTATCAACTGTTGGATGAGATGACAGAGAGGGGAGCTAGCCCAGATGCATGGAGTTACAATGCAATCCTAGCTTACCATTGTGATCACGCCGAGGTGAATATGGCTCTTCGGTTGATTACCATAATGGCCAAGGAAAATTGTATGCCAGATCGTCATACTTATAATATGGTGCTCAAATTGTTAATACGGATTGGGAGATTTGATAGGGCAACTGAAGTCTGGGAGAGCATGGAGAAGAGAGGGTTTTACCCTACAGTTTCGACATATTCTGTAATGGTTCATGGTTTGTGCAAGAAGAAAGGTAAACTAGAGGAGGCGTGTAAATACTTTGAGATGATGGTTGATGAAGGTATACCGCCATATTCATCAACAGTTGAGATGTTGAGGAACCGGCTATTAGGGTTAGGATTTTTGGATATCATTGAGATACTTGCAGACAAGATGGAGCAAAGCACTGCTTGTTCAATACAAGAGCTGGCAAATGCAATGAGGGGCAAAACGAAATTTGGAAAATCAAGAAGCGATGACTCAGAGCTTGAGAGTGATTGAGAAAACTGTTTGCATGGTTTGCCGCTGTTTGATCGAATAAGTTGAGTGAACCATGTCCTGTAATGTGCTTATGATGTGCAAAACTGATGCTAATGTTGCTTGTAATGGGAATATTTTTTGGCTTCCTGACTCTGAAGTTATATGAAGCATAATGAGAATTCCTCTGAACTATTGAACCTTGCTCTTTACTCAAAGTTGTATAATTTAGCAGTGAATTTGCAGGTTCATCACGACAGGATTATGTGGACAATCTATTATGTTATAAACCACTTTCCATATCTAATGATAGTGCTCATTGAAATGATACTGTATCGTCGTTTTGGAAGGTAAGTAGCATCAAGTATCATCCCATTCTATCCTCACCTTCTTATTAGATTTTTTTTGAAATTGCATGTTATGATACTATTGCTGTTCAAGTAATTTGGTTTTAGTTTATTTTGCTAAGTTGAGCTTGGTAAATTAGAAGAGAATTCAAGGGGAAAATGATTGTAATATAAGACATTTGATTAATGTTGAGTTTCTTTCAGTAATATTAATTATGTTGTAATATAAGATATTTACCATAGATCAGCACCTATTTGATATAAATGAGAAGTATTGTATCTATACTCAATTAAAAGTAAAAAAAGTAAGGGCCAAATAACAGGAAAGCTTATTTGGATCTGTGCCTTCTCTGAGACCCAAATCCAGCACTCTATGTTAATTAGCAAACGAAACAGTTAAGCCTTAGCCTCATCAAATCGATCTGAAAACACAAACTTTTGATTTTATGTCACATTAAAGATAGTAATAATTAGATCTATGATTACGATTATGATTATCGAATGATTAAGTTATCAGGGAAACAAGTGTTCATTGCCATAATATTGGGTCTCTCTCTGTTTTGTGCCGTTGTCTTGCTTCCTCCTTACACTAATTTTTTCTCTCTTTCTCCCACTTCTTCAGCTTCACCCCGTAAGCAACTTCATTTCTCTTAATATTTCACCGCATTATTTTATTTTTAGTTCATATTAGCTTAGTTTAGAAGACATTGGTAATAAATAGCATGCAGTAAGAGAGCAAATATGATTTTTATTTGTGTAGTGGGGAATCTGTTTTGTGGAGTGTGATGAGGTTGGTAGAGTGGAGGCCTTGCAAAGGCTGGCTTCAAGGGAATTTGACTCATAAGTAGTTCTTACTCTACTTCATTAATTTTGTTCGCTTCATTCTTAAGTTTTTGGACTTTGGAAAAATCTCTGTAATTTTTCAAGCCATGTATTGGTAATAAAGATGCAGTAAAGTAAAAGCAAAAAGGATATTTCATACAAGTCAATCAATATTTGCTGTGGAAGTTGAAATTGGGTTTCACATGCTTGATATGAAGTTATTGTTAAAAGGCTGCATTATATAATATAGGGTTAGAGTTGGCATTAGCTTCATGGCTTCTTGTTGATTTTTGATATCCTGAGCCAATTTTAATTAGCTATCAATTATCATTGCAGACATTTGCTTTGCCGGTGAAGAGAAACAGATCGACGTATCCTCATGGATTGCTATAGTGGCCTCAATCAGATGAGAAGAGATGGGAGTGTATGTGAGAGCAATTTTCAGATTCATATGAGAAATTCTTATTACAGTGCTGCTTTGCTAAAGATGGGACCTTGTTACTCACTTGTGCAGTTGTGTGATGGCATTGCTCCTCTGTGTTTTTTTAACTTTTTCTTCTTTAGTATGATTTAAAAAAGGAAAAACCCAAACCCACCTTGATGCTTCTGTACTCTCAATGTTTTTTACATTGCACCCCTGTACTAAATTTTCTACACATTGTACCCTTGTACTCTCAATGTTTTTTACATTGCACCCATGTACTAAATTTTCTACACATTGCACCCCTGCACTCTCAAAAAATTGACATTCCACCCTTATTTTAACGGCAAGTTAACAGAGTTGAGAAATATTCTGACATCACCCCCCTTATTTGTGTCATATTTGTCTGGTTTAGGAAGAAGCACCTATGCTAAAAAGAGAAGTGCTAAAAAAATGGATGTTTGCTATAAATGTGCACGCATGACATGTAATACTCGTTGTCGTTCTTTAGGAATGGTGTCTGATAACCGTGAAGCATCTTTGTTTGTTTTTTGTTGTTCATTATAACACTCCAAGATCGTAGTTTTGATCTAGTTTTTGCAATAAATTAGTTGGATTTTTGAATGTATCAGAAGGAACATAATATTTATGCTCCCTAACATATAGTTATGCGTCCTAGCATAACTTCAAAGTAAAAAAATTTGCTCGGTCCAATCCGAATTAAGGGTGGGTGATGTCAGAATATTTCTCAACTCTGTTAACTTGCCGTTAAAATAAGGGTGGAATGTCAATTTTTTGAGAGTGCAGGGGTGCAATGTGTAGAAAATTTAGTACAGGGGTGTAATGTAAAAAACATTGAGAGTACAGGGGCCTTAAGGTGGGTTTTTCCTTGTAAATTTGGAAAATTAATGGGACGATGAGTATCAATGTTCTTAATGAAATTGCGTAGTAAGTGGTGTCGTTTTTGTAAATGTTCATGAATTCGGGATTTAACACAAGGTCATATTAGTGCTACATTAATAGTGAATTTCTGTTATAAAATAATTGGATCATGTGTGTAGTATTTCCGACTCTATATATTAAAATCTTGATTTAAGCTAATTGCCATCATGATTTTCTAGAATTTTGAAATGATGACAATAAGAAGTGGTTTAAATCGAAAGATCCAACACATTATGAATCATAGTGAAAGCATTCATATTTAATCCCTTGGCTAGCTGCAATGAAACCAGCAGAACCACGACTGTCCAAAGTATCAATGCAACTTCAAGACTCACTTTCAAGTTTTACAAAAAAAAAATACATGATTACCATTTATTACTCTTTAATAAAATTTCAAACTAAAGTCTCTATTTTTTAATGGAAAAACCCACCTTAAGGCCCATGTACTCTCAATGTTTTTTATATTGCACCCCTGTACTAAATTTTCTACACATTGCACCCCTGCACTCTCAAAAAATTGACATTCCACCCCTATTTTAACGGCAAGTTAACAGAGTTGATAAATATTCTGACATCACCCACCCTTATTTCGGATTGGACCGAGCAATTTTTTTTACTTTGAAGTTATGCTAGGGCGCATAACTATATGTTAGGGAGCATAAATATTATGCTCCTTTTGATACATTCAAAAATCCAACTAATTTATTGCAAAAACTAGATCAAAACTACGATCTTGGAGTGTTATTAATGAACAACAAAAAACAAACAAAGATGCTTCACGGTTATCAGACACCATTCCTAAAAAACGACAACGAATATTACATGTCATGCGTGCACATTTATAGCAAACACCCATTTTTTTAGCTCTTCTCTTTTTAGCATAGTGCTTCTTCCTAAACCAGACAGATATGACACAAATAAGGGTGGGTGATGTCAGAATATTTCTCAACTCTGTTAACTTGCCGTAAAATAAGGTGGAATGTCAATTTTTTGAGAGTGCAGGGGTGCAATGTGTAGAAAATTTAGTACATGGGTGCAATGTAAAAAACATTGAGAGTACAAGGGTACAATGTGTAGAAAATTTAGTACAGGGGTGCAATGTAAAAAATATTGAGAGTACATGAGCCTCAAGGTGGGTTTTTCCAATTTACAATTGATTTGTTCTTATCCATTAAACTTGTAACTAATAAGAGTATTAGTAAAAGTTGGGTTCTTATTATTAGTAAATTTAATTAAATTATTTTAAACTCAAACCAACAGAAGTACTTCTCACCAAATCTCTTGAAAGACCTTTAGTGAAAGGATCTGCTACATTGTTAAGTTCCTACATACACTATAGTAATTATTTTGTTAGAAATTAGTTGTCTTATATATTCATGTCTCAAGCTGATACGTGTAGATTTTCTATTATAAATTTTATTAAATGCCCTAGACATAGTTGATTGACTATCACTGTGTAAGGATATGGTTGGTAACGGTTATGACCACAGTTTAATATCCAATCATATATTTCTCAACCATTCTGCCTCCTTATCTGCAGTTGTTAAAGCTATGAATTCAAATTCTATTGTAGAATGAGTTATAATGTTTGTTTCTTTGAAGCCTAAGAAACAGCACCACCTCCTAAGATGAATACTTATCTAGAAGTTGACTTGTTATCATTTGCACTAGTTATCCAATTAGCATCCCTATAACCTTCAAGTACAACTAAATAGTTATTGTAAGATAATCTAAAATTCATAGTCGTTTTCAAGTAACCAATCACTTTTGATATTACCTTCCAATGTTCCACACTAGGATTACTTGTGTATCTAGATAATTTACACACTGCAAAAGTAATATATGGCCTAGTGTAGCATACATTAAACTACCAATTGCACTAGTGTACTCAATTTGAGCAACTGCTCTACCAATATTTTCTATCAATTTAGAAGAAACATCATAGGGTGTGTTTGCTTATTTGATTTTCAAGTGTTTAAACTTATTTAAAACTTTCTCAATTGACAAAGAGCAAATCCCCCATTATGTTTTCTAACTTTGATGCTCAAAATTATATCTACCTCATTTAAATCCTTCATTTTGAATTTAGAGATTAGATATTTCTTAGTATCATTGACACCATGCATGTTCGTACCAATAATGAGCATGTCATCCATATATAGACATATTATCACACCAAAATCATCTGTAAATTTAGAATAACCACATTTATCAACACTATTATGTTTAAATCTGTATTTTAAAATAACATAATCAAAATTTTAATGTCATTACTTAGGTGTTTGTTTCAGTCCATATAAAGATTATACTAACTTACAAACTTTATGTTTATTTACTGGTAGAACAAAACACTCAGGTTGTTCCATATACACCTCCACATCCAAATTGCCATTGAGGAATACTGTTTTAACATCCATTTGATATACATGTAAATTATAAATTGATGAAAAAGCTAACAGTACCCTTATGGATTTTATGCGAGCCACTGGAGCATAGGTATCAAAAATATATATTCTTTCCTTTTGCCTAAAATCTTTGGCTACTAACCTAACTTTAATAGTTTGAATTGATCCATCAATATTATATATTTTTATAAAAACCCATTTACATCCAATTACCTTAGATATTGAAGGCATATCAACAATGGTCCAAGTATTGTTATATAATAATGAATCCATTTCATCATTGATTGCCTCTTTCCAAAAGGCAATATCACGAGACATCATTGCTTTTTTATATGTTTTAGGATCATCTCCAATCATTAATAAGATGGGTATCTTATTAAGTATATCGGTCCTATTGCCCTCAAATAAGAAAACAATAGATTGTGAAGATATAAAATCTGGACGTAAATTCTTTTCTTTTCTGGGAGGATCGATTTGAATTCTTTTATTGCTACAACTTGAATCAATACTTACATTATTTATTAGCTCTTGTTCGATTTCAAAATTATTGGTTGGTTCACTGATTGTACTGGAATCACATTTGAATTTGTTTTCAATAAACTCAATAATTCTAGATTCCACAATTACATTATAACTTGAATCCAATGTTCTATATGCTTTTGAATTTTCAGCATAGCCAAGAAATATGCCATTTAAAGCTCTAGGTCCAAATTTCACCCTTTAAAGATCTGAAACTCTATAAAAGACAAGGCAGCCCTGAACTCTAAGATAACTTAAGTTTGTCTTTCTTTTCTTCCATAACTAACTAGTAGATAACTTGGCATTTATTAGCATAGAATTAAGCATATCAACAAGTGTTCTATTTTTTCACTCTGCTCACAAACTAGTAGATAACTTGGCATTTATTAGCATAGAATTAAGCATATCAACAAGTGTTCTATTTTTTCACTCAGCCAAACCATTTTGCTGAAGTGTATATGGGGTACTAGTTTGGTGTATAATTCCATTTTCTTCACAAAAAGAGGAAAATTCCATGGGAAAATACTCACCACCTCTTTCACTCATTAGTATAATAATTTTCATTCCCTTTTGATTTTCAACTTTTGATTTATACTTCCTAAATATTTGAAAGGCATGATCCTTATATTTCAATAAATAAACATAAATATACTTTGAATATTAATCAATAAATGTTATAAAATATCTATTTACACGCCATTCAATTCACATATATGAGAATGCATAAATTCTATCAAATTATAATTTCTTTCAACTTTTGGAAAAGATTTATTTTTAATCTTTTTGCTTGTATGCAAATTTCGCTTGCTCTTTTATTTTCATCTTTATAGGAAATTAATCCATGTTTAGCCATATACTTTCATGATCTAAAACTTATTTTTCTGTATTGTATTTGTTGTGTGAGAAACGGACAAACCCGAGCGCAGCGGAAACCGGCCCGAGATCAAATCGCGAGCGAATAAAATATATTTTTTTTGTTTTAATTTTCGACGGTCCTTAAAATAGTGGGTTTAAAATTTTTAATTACAAACTTAAAATTTCCAATACATTAAAACATTTTCATGTATTAAAAATTACCATAAGTTCATTTAAAAATTTCAACACACTTAAATCAATCTACCAACTTTTGACAAATTAATATAAGCATCATAATTATTTCAAACACTTGAAAATAATCCAAATATACTAAAATTAATATTTTCAACAATTGAAAAATTAATTCAAGCATACAAAATAATTTTCCAACTCTTGAAAAATTAATCCAAGCATTCAAAATTAACATATCAATTATATACTAATTTTCAACACTCAAATGCTTCTAATTCCTCACATACATGCTTCCAATTAATCCAACAAATCCACAACAATTTTTCTCAACAAATTGAACAAATAAATTCACAAATTAAATGTACCAATAATCTTTGCCAATTGATCCTTCCTTCAAGCTTTTCCAAATTCCACCAAGCTCTAAGCTTTCTCCAAATTCCACCAAATTAAGCAACTCAAGATCAAGTATTGGTGATCAAAAGGTGGTTTGATCACTCAAGAATGACAACCAAGATTTTCCCCAAAATCAACTCCTTAACCCTAGAAAAAATCAAGCTTCAAGAACAATAACCAACCCATTCCATGTCCATGAAAATTATTTGGGTGATTTTTTAGTGAGATTTTGGCTTGATTTGAGAGCAAAACCAAAAAGAAAAACTATTGCTTTTTCCCTTCAAAAAACGGCAGTGAGGGGTTGCTTTTCTTTTTGTTTTTTCGGCAGTGAGTGAATATACAAAGAGAAGCAATTTCTTTTCTTTTGGTTTATATTTGTTTCTCACGGCAGTAAGTGGAGTCAAAGAGAAAAGCATCTCATTTTCTTTTTATTCATTTGATTTTATTAATAAAATTAAAGAAAAACTAAACCCAAGCCATATAAACCATGGTTTAAGGAATCTTTTCCCTACACCGCACATTGCTAAAAGCAATTTAACCAAGGTTAAATTAAATATCACCAACTTTAATATAAAGCAAACTAAGTTACCTTTTATTAATCATTTAGTTACTTTAACTAAACAATCCAATATACTTTAATTAATTAATTGTATAAGCTAAGTAATTAATATTGTATATTAATTTAACAATTAAATTAATTCACAAAATAATTACTAATTTAATGTAAATCGAATTTACATTTATTATACAATAAAATTATATCAACTCTTGATATAAAATTAATTAATTCAATTCATCTCATGAATTATCGGATTAAACAATTTAATCCTAAATACCCAAAAATACTTTGTCAACATTTGACGAGAGGTCGCCTAGTGCTCAACGAGTAAACTTAATATAGTGGAACTCTATAGGCTCACGTTCGGTTGTTACTTATATATATACTTATTTATCACATATATTCGTACATATATTCATGAAGGTCTGCCCACCTACAAATCATGACTAAACAATACGACACGTCGAACCATACAAGTCGAGGTTAAAAGGCTAATGTATAATCCCTTCGTCATTAACGTTTCCAATTGAGTAAGGTTATAGTTATACTGTCAAAACCTTATCTACTCAATATAAACTAACTTTTCAAAAACTATATTCCATTAATAAATAATATATGTGAAACTCTTTTCAATATTATTTATAATGTCAAAAAAATAATTTCTTCTACGAACTTTCGGCCGAAAGATTTCCGGAATATACTTTGAAAAATATCTGGAAACATAATCCAACCATATCGACTGACGAATCCTCATATTAACACACACCGATCTTCATGAGCATCGGTCTATACCTAACAGTCATCCAGAGGCCAGACAATGAAAGGTCTCTGACATGCATGGTATCAGGCACAGAGGATCACTCACAAGACCACCGTGGTGTCTCAAGTCAAAGGACCACAATAACTACTCAACTCGAAAAGATAACTATTGACAGTTTTATGGAATATCTATTAGTCATCTTTTATGAGTTTATTCAATATTCATTCCACTAATGAATATCCGCATTTCTATATGAACTTTTGCTAAGCTCACAGTCTGTTGAGCCAAACCATATGTCCATTACATATATAGACAATGCACTAGTCTTACCAATATAATGACCGACCCATGTCAATATATCTAGACCAGGAACAATTTATATTCGAGAGAATGCGTGATATTTCTCAACACCATTTGCAATTCTTGCAACTATATCACCATATGTTGTAACTCTCGGGTCTTTACCAATTTCATATAAGGTTCCGAGTGTAACTCGAAATCTCTAACTCTTAGATTTACAATATATAAATAAAAGTAAGAGTTTTACCATATAAATAAATAAATAACCATGATAAAATAAATATTATATTGCATAAATATCAAATATTCATACAAAAAGTGAATGGTGCTCGATCACCATTTCCAATACACCAAAGATTTCCAGATTTCTTTTGGAGACTGATGGAAGTGAAAAAGTCATACAAATGATTGGCAAGATTTTTGAGAATATGGCCTTTACACAACAACTCATCTTCTTCACTTTTCTTACAATCTGCCTTCAATTGGTCATTGTCACTAGGATCTGGTTCAAGAATTTCAGGCAACAGGAACATCATCTTGTCTTTCAAGCGAACGAAATTTATTCCATCAAACCGATCAAATTTCATGAACTCTTGATTCACAATAGACTTGGATTCCATTGCGATTAAGACCTTAAAATTGTTATGACATTGGGTAGAATTAAAAAGGCTTTGAGGCGTGAAAATATTATCTTTAAGGTATTAATTACTCTCGCTATTTTACTGCAGGGTTAAGGCAATGTACCTTCAGGATACAACAAAGCCTAGAATTGATTTGTTGTGTCCCATAGGGTGTAATAACCAATGTATTTTAAAGATTTCTCCAAATTCTAAATCTTTGCTTTCCCTCAAACTTTTCCCGGATCAATTGATTTATTGTGTCCCATAGAGTGTAATAATTCCTATTACTTTAGCAATGTGGGTTTCTTCTTTGTAATTTTCCTAATACTACAAGCTATACATAACAATATGTCCTCATAATAGGTCTCATCTTAGTTGTTTCTGAGTTATTTCAGCATGTTTATAACTATATAACGTTAAAAAGTGGGATCACGTTGAGTTATTTCCTCGAAGGAGTTCGGATCGTGTTGAGTAGCTTTCTTCGTTTCGGCGGTGTTAGTGTATTCTTGGAGGTAATTGACTTGTATTTGAGATTATCAGGCTGTGTAGTTATTTAGGTGATGCATTATATAGTCTGGACCATTATTTGAATTTTGATTACAAATTTCATGACAGGTGTTCACATTTAAACTGTGGGAATATTTTGGATATTTTCGTATGATGTTATATTTTCTTTTGTTTTAAAGCCCCCGAGACATGTTTTTGAGATTTTTACATTTTATTCCCTTTTGACCAAATCATGATATGACTTTAGTATGATTTTTGACAATTTGACTGGTCTTTGAATCAGCTTTGTTTTGTGTATTTACCCGGTTGTCATTGACCCCGATTTTGGGTTGTGACACTAGGCTAGGATATTATATTAGATTAGTCTGAACCATCGGGAACTGTTATTTCGATTTTCTTAGAGAATGTAGATAATTATGTAAATATCTAGTTTAGGATATTATCCTTAGAGAGAATAATTTATAAAGGAATCGGTTTTGTTTCCGGAACCAAAAAATCAATCTGATTCCTTACGGTTCCGGATAGAATCTGAACTGATGCTCACCCGTATAAACAAAAGAGCCCCTTTGACGCAAATGGCATTTTTTATTATCACAATTTTTTCTAAAGAGTATATTTCAATAATATCAAAAAGGAAACTATATTTTGCCCTTTGTTAGAAATATAGCATTTAATTCAAATTCAGCCCTAAATACAAGGGTACAGAAAAAGATTTTTACAAACAAGAACACAACAGAACTGAAAACCAAACTGCACAGCAACAAAGAAAGAGTTAAAAAAATGGGGTGGATCGGAGACAGCGTAGAGTCGATCAAATCCCTTCAGATCCGCCAGGTCCTTAATCAGGCCGTCAGTCTTGGTTCGCCTGTTAAACCCTTTTTCCCGTCTATCATTTAATTCTTGATTTGTGCCTCAAAATTTGTTTTTTAATAGTGTGTTAATGGTTGCATAAATGGGTATTTGAAGAACATAAGTATTTGTTGTGTGTAATGGGATCAGGTTTCTTTCTTTGTGGTGTTTAATGGGATCAAGTTTTGTTCTTTGTGATATGATACTTTTCGATGTTGGATTTTTTTTCCTTCACATATCTTGTTCTCTGCATGTAAAGGTGACTTTTGTTTAAGTAAGTACCGTTCAATCTTTGAAAAATGATTATAGTTTATAGTCCTCTAGCTATTATTTTGCAATAATTTTTTTGAAATAAAGTTCATTTTTTTAATTCCAATTTATTGAATGTGGGATCAATTTGGCAGGAACTTTTATTTTCTAGTATTTCAAATGATGGCTACTTGAGTTTTCTAAAATGTTTAATATCCATTCGGACAATTTTGATTATGAATGACTTTACAGAAAACATTTTAATGACAAAAATCCAAGAGGAGTTGCTAAAGTATAGGTTTATGAGAGTATTTCTCTTTTGTTTCAGGTATGATTGTTACATCTGCTTTAATTATATGGAAGGCGTTGATGTGCATCACTGGCAGTGAATCTCCTGTTGTTGTTGTTCTTTCTGGAAGCATGGAACCTGGTTTCAAGAGGGTTAGTCGTTTTATTGTGTAGATTGTTTAACATTTTCATTCAGATAATATGTTATTTCTGTAAACATGCAATCCGGCGACAAAATTATGAAAATAGTATTTGGAATTTGCTAGTTGTTGGATGGTGCAAACTTTAATTAGCTATAATGAAGAAATAGGATTTCATCCTTCAAACCTTAATTACGTTTTACCAATGTCCACCACTCACTCTCAAGTTAAAACCATATGACTGTTTAAAGTCGAATTTAATCTGACTTCCAGTCAACTAGGTGGTTTGGTTACATATATATTTTTGTTTAGGAGAAAGACTAATGAAAAGTAATTTGATATTTCTTAATCACATGTTAGTATTTTATTTTACTAATGTAGGAACTTTAAAGCCCCATTTGGGTTCTCTATACTATTTCTTAAGTTACTAACTGATTACAATCATATGACATGCAGGGAGATATTTTGTTCTTGCATATGAGTAAAGATCCTATTCGTGCTGGAGAGATTGTTGTTTTTAATGTTGATGTAAGTGCCTATTTATTTTCAGCATTATTCTTTATTTTTTCAATCTGGTTCGCTGTAGTTTCATTTTAAATTCTTAATTGGTAGGCTTGTTTTGTTTTTTGTGTCGCCTTTACCCTTGTTTCTTCTAGCTTTCGTCACAAATTTTGAATTTTTGCGTGCTCTTGTCATGCATTGAATTGAATGTACTATCTATCTCGCTGTTTGGTTTTTTAGTAGTGCCATATGTGGGAAAATAAAACACGATTTAGATAAACATGAAAAGAAATTATACAACTTTTTCTTTTCTCCTTTGCAAAGTTGTGCTTCAAATGGTTGATGACATTATGATGATCCTGTGATTGTTCTTATTACTTACCACAGGGTTCACTTGCTTTTTTATCGTTTGGATGCTCATCTCTTTTATGTGGATTTGCTTATTCCGTGTTTGTCTATATCTTATTATATTTTTGTTGTATACTCTAAGCATGTTTTCTCTTCTTTCAGGGCCGGGAAATTCCAATTGTCCATCGGGTTATCAAGGTAAATATTTTCTTTATCTTATACTTCTTGGGTTGATGATATTACCTGGGTGCATACGATGTGCTTATCTGTGCCAGTAAATACTTGCTTCTTGGTTATATGTGTTGGTAAATACCTGCTTCTTGGTTATATATATGTGCTTACTGTGTGCTCGACATTTTCCCCCTAAATGGGTGATATTTTCTTAAAGAAATCTATGCTAGGACTTGGTGGTAGATTGATTGAGCGTTTTACTTTCATGATTGTTGTACATTTTTTTTAAGGATCCTTTGTCTTCTTGAACTTCCTGTACTTTATGTGAGCTCATCATCTTTTCTCAACATTGTTTTTGCATTATTGCGTTTTGAGCTGAATGGTTGTCTAAGGATCTTAATATTTAATTGTGTTCCAGGTTCACGAAAGGCAAGATACTGGGGAAGTTGAGGTCCTAACGAAAGGTGAAACTTTTAGACATGAAGTTCAATTAATTTGAAATTGTCTAGGTTCCATTCCATTATTCACTGTATAATGTTCTTCCTTCATTGATTTTTCTTTCTTAGGAGATAACAATTATGGGGATGATAGGCTTTTGTACGCTCAAGGTCAGCTCTGGCTTCAGCGACAACATATTATGGGCAGAGCTGTGGGGTAAAAGCACTTCTTCTAACCTTTGTTCAAAAACTTTGAATTGGATTGCAAAAAATGGATTAATGAATATATGGTGGTTGAAAATCGAGAAAGCTTTTTATGTTGGAAGGGACTCATTAATAATGATTTCAGCTAGGTTACCTTTTTATCATTTCCTTGATGATTAACTGTAAATAATTCCACATTGATGGAAGAGCAGAAAGGAACTATAGAAGATTCTTTTTTTTTTTTTATTTTATTTTGTTTTGTTATGGTTGGTATTCTCTTGATACCTTGTGATTGGCACCATGCTTTAGTGGCAAGCAATTGGTGACACTAGTCAATAAAGATGGTGTTTAAAGTTCATAAGAAGACTTGAACAGTAGTGTGATATGTAATCCACCTATAATTCCAATTTCGTCATAATGGACTGGATTTGGTACTCTATTAAAGATATTTAGTGAAGATACCACAAATCGAAATTGGGTTTGAGTCTTGAGGTATCTGGCCATGTATACTCTGATAACTCATAAACCAAGGTCCTTTGACTCTATCTTATTACCTTAATGCCCCTTAGTAATAGTTGGTTAAAGTTTGTTGGAATCAAAATAAGTAGCAAGTATACATGTATTTATGTGTAGTATAGATTAAAAGAAAGCAACCTTTCTCTACGTTCCTTCTTTTCCCTTGGACTTGAGAATTAAATTTTTTTTTTCTCTTGATCTAGTATGCCCAATCTCATTGTAACTCAGGAATGGGCTGGTTTAAGGAATGTATCATAGAGATTCAGAGGTGGGTCTGGTTGAGGACCCGAGGCCCAAACGTCCGTAGGTGACATCCCTGTTTGTCTCCATGCTCAAGAGTCGAGTTTTACACTGATGTTTTTTTTTTTCGAACTAATGTTCTATTATACATTTTTTTTTTTTTACAAATGTAAAATGATTTGAGGAACTGTAATGGTTCATTTTTCCCACATAATATTTTGATTACTTTTTCTTGTTTACAGGTTCTTGCCTTATGTTGGCTGGGTGACTATTATCATGACTGAAAAGCCTATCATCAAGGTATGTTGCCTCCTCGATGCTTTCTATGTCAGCTAGTTAATCTCAACTGTACTGGGATGTTAACAACTTTTTTTTTTTTTTTTTTTTTTTTGTACGAAACTAGCATTTTTCTCTCTTTTGCTGTCTGTTTCACTGCAGATAGCAGTTTGCTCAATTGGCTTATAGTTAGGACTTTTCACTGCTCTTTAGTTTTATTGAAAATAAAATACAAAATTTAGTTCAAACGTTAAAATAGAGTTTCATATGAATGTCATTTTAATAGAGTTTCATATTTGCAGTATATCCTTATCGGGGCATTGGGATTGCTTGTTATAACCTCAAAGGATTGATAGATGAAAGTTGAAGGGAATTGTTTAACTCGAAGATGCCGCTAGTATCCTTGAATCTGTTGTTTTCCTTACAAATGTACTGCACTGAAAGAAGAGTTCAGCTGACATTGATCTGATAAATTAATTAAACCATAATAGATTATTTTAGACCAGCTTCCTATGTCTTCCATTCAAATTGGATTATTGATTTTCTAACTTTGAAAGCCTAATAGTTTTTGAATTCAAGCACTTGAGTTAATAGTTCAAATTCAAGGGAATAGTGAAGGGTGGATTTTGTAATTTCGTTTTTCTTTGATTTTGTTCTCAGCAATTGTGAGTGTCAAATTATTGGGTTCAGAATATTCGGTGTTTTTATTAACCAAGTTTCAAAAAAAAAAAAATAAAAAAAAATAAAATCCGATGATGGGGGATGACTGTGGTTTAATCCGATTCGAGCTTAATTATCAATGTTTTAAATTAACTTTCTATAAATTATTATAATAATATTTTAGTCCTTGTAATTTTAGGAATATAAGTTTTAATTTCTGACGATAATATATACATATATATATTAAATGATTTTAATACTCTAAAATTGTCTAAAGATGATAAGAATTTGTCTCAAAATTAGATGAAAAGTTACTCAAGTTAATAAATAAATAGTTGATGGTATAAATTAACGCCTGTATTTTTTTGAATTTATATGGATAAAAATTTGTATGTCTAAAACTGCATAAATTAAAGTGTCATTATGATAATTTATAAGATAATTAGATGTGATTATCCCTCTATTGTAATAGACACTAGCGCACTCTTTTTACAAAAATTAAATAAAATTTAAATGTAATTTTCTTATAATAATAAAATATTTGAGGAATCTAATTATGAATATAATGTGTATCTTTTAAACAAAAGAAAAATCATATATGGTGTTTTATGAAGAAAAATAATAATCATATGTGGTGCTTTATGAAAGAATATTGTCTTTTATATATATAAAGATTAACATAAACATTAGGGTGAGTTTGACATAAAAGTTTCTATAATATAACATAATGGTTGATCAATGAACCATGAGTCTTGGAGACTCATATAGACATGTAGGTATTTATATCGGAAAAATACTAAACGACTCACCGAAGATTCTTAATGGATGGTACACCAACGTCAATAAGAATCTTCCCGGGTAGTATAGTGATTCTTTGACTTGAGATACAACAGTGGATATATGAGATATCCTCCCCACTTTGATGGCAGTCATGTCACCAACCTATTTAGGTCAGACTGTTGGGTTCCTAGAACATGCCAATGATCTTCTAACATGAAATGATGTGTGAATAATCAAAATAAGAATGCGGAATTAAACTTACATTGATTGGCTTGATGGATGTAGTTCAAAACTTTTGTATGAATGTTGAGCTCCAAGCTTCCAAATTGTGTTCCAAACTCAAGGAATTAGTTTCCCTAACACCTTGAATGACTCCTTGAAGTGCTAGCTCATTTGAAAATTTGAAACAAAACTTTAATGGAGGGAGAGGAGGCTCACGGCTTTTGCTTAAAGAGAGAGGATATAGTTTTTTCAATTTTTTGTGTATTTTATTTTATAAAAACCTAATACCATTTACCAAATCAAATTTGGTATATGTCATTCCAAATGAATAAAATATTACAAAGTGTGTTGAGCTTATGTTGAGTGAAAAATAAGCAATGCAAGATTTACACTCAATTATCAACTACTTCCATCACTAGTAAAATTAGTGATGTAAGTCAAGTGGGTCCCACCACTTGTAAATTTTGAATTTAAGTCGAATAATCTCTACGCGCAACTTCGCTCGGGCTCGGGTTCGTTTAATTCCGAATTAACGAATTTGCCGTTGCGACATAATTAAATATTAAAGTTGCTTATGAATTAATTCTAAATTAATTCGTTTGCCCGAATTAAAATCCAATTTTAATTCCGCTTTGAAATCTAATTTCAATTAATATATCGAATATATTATTTAATCGATTAATTCCAAATTAATCGTTCTCTCTCTTCTATTCGAATTTTATCCCAGATAAATTCTTGCCGTAATTAATCCTAGATTAATTTTCTCTATCTCATAATTAATCACAGATTAATTCTGTTCGAGTCAAACGTCATCGGTGAATCTTTGGGAAGCGACCTATGAGATTCCTGGATCTGTTAGCAGTAAATCCGGTCGTCGGACTATCCGAACACGTGCGTACCCGGTACCACGTTCTTACCGATTTACAAGACATGGTTGGCTTCTAGCAAAACACCGTACCTACCCAATTCTCTAGAAATACTCTTTTAAGGAATACATAATCTATACCAGGCGTAGTATACTAAGTATTGCGTATTACGATCCAGTATCGGATGTCATATGCTAGGCCTAGGGCTGAAATTGTGTCTGCCCCGTACGAAGCATATATCGGATCACTAGCAACTAGTCTATTTAATCGGATAATCATGACCTTGTCATATTATCCCGATAGTTGCAATATATTAGAGTACCAGTTCTGTATCCCTACGTGATCATCATCTCCATATGACTGAAGTGACACTTCCTTCTTGACATTACACCCAATACACTACGATTCTCAATAAACCCAGAAGAGGCGTACACAGAACCTGTTAAAGTCCCGGATGACCAAAACCAAAGCGTATTGATTGTCGCAAGTATTTGCGATGCAAGTCTCAGGTTAAGACCAAATACAGCCACCCTGATTCGAATTCCCATAGACATATAGTCATACTACCAATGAGATTCCGAGGGGTCTATCCAGAGCGAAGCTGTTTCCGTACCATAGGTAAACAGAACCTCCTGTTACACTTGCATGAGTATCCAATACCCAAATATATGAGAACTATGCCGTTACGCTTCCATAACACGCACAAGTGTAATACTAGCCTATTCCGCATTATCGATGTCCAGTCTCGATAATACTACGACTAGGGATATTTAATGATTAAACCTTTCGTGGATTGATACTGTCTCATATCTTATTAATCCGGAACTAATCATAAGGACTTTTATCATTTTTATATTCAAGTAATCTAATTACAAAATGATAAAATAGCAATTAGTTTTGTCACATAGTTAATTTGTACAAAAACCACATTGTCTTTTACAAATAGTGATGCTATGGGTCATAATTGTCCAACAATCTCCCACTTGGCCTATAGCCAATCACTCAAGTATCTAACACCTGAACTATGTACATGTAGCTCAAACTTTTGCTGAGAAATAGCCTTCGTCAGCGGATTTGCAATGTTGTCATCTGATGCGACTTTCTCGATCTTCACATCGCCACGATGTGTGATCTCACGAATCAGATGGAAACTTCGAATTACATGCTTGGATCATTGATGAGACCGCGGTTCCTTAGCCTGCGCTATAACCCCGTTATTGTCACAATACAAAGGAATGAGCTCGGCTGCTAACGGAACTACTCCTAATCCAATTAGGAATTTATGGATCCAAGCTGCCTCTTTTGCTGCCTCAACTGCAGCGATATATTCCGCTTCTGTTGTTGAATAAGCAACAGTCTCTTGCTTGGAAGATTTCCAGCTCACTGCTCCGTTGTTCAAACAAAATATATACCCGAATTGCGACTTACAGTCGTCTTTATCGGTTTGGAAACTTGCATCGGTAAACCCAGTTACCTCTAGTTCTCTATCTTCATAGACTAAGAAAGCATCCTTAGTTCGATCCATGTTGAATCTCTTCAACACTTTTTCAATATACGAGCTCTTAAAGAGTCCAAGCATCTTTCTAGATCTATCCCGGTAGATCTTTATTCCTAGAATAAAAGCTGCTTCTCCCAGATCTTTCATGGAGAATTTTAATGAAAGCCAAGCTTTCATCGATTGTAGCATGGGAATGTCATTGCCAATAAGCAATATATCATCAATGTAAAGGAGAATGAATGTCAGTGCGCTCCCACTAACCTTCTTATATACACAAGGATCATCCTCGTTTTGAATGAAATCATATTCTTTTATGATCTCATCAAAATGTTGGTTCCAAGAACGCGATGCTTGCTTCAATCCATAAATAGATCGATTTAACTTGCAAACCTTGTTTGCATATTTTGGTATGACAAAACCGTCAGGCTGTTGCATATAAACATCCTCCAAAGGTTTCCGTTAAGGAAAGCGGTTTTGACATCCATCTTCCATATTTCATAATCGAAATATGCAGTAATAGCAAGCATTATCGGAATGGATTTAATCATGACAACAGGTGAAAAAGTTTCATCGTAATCGACACCATGTCGTTGATGATACCCTTTCGCTACAAGCCTAGCTTTGTACGTTTGTATGTTGCCATCCATGTCCGTCTTCTTCTTGAAGACCCATTTACAACCAATAGGCTTTACGCCTTCTGGTGCATCAACCAGTGTCCAAACTTGGTTGGTTTACATGGAATCCATTTCGGACTTCATGGCATCTTGCCATAAAGCGGAGTCGATACCTTGTATTGCTTCCTCATACGTAGCCGACTCATTATCCTCAATAAGATTAATATCTACGTGAGGTGAGATCAGAAACCTATACCTCTCAGGTTGTTTTCTGACTCTCTCCGATCTACGCAGTTCTTGTGTATTAGAAGATTGTGGTACAGTTTCATCCCTGATGAACTGTTCGTGTTCCATTAAGGAATCGGTGCTAGGAACAGTATCACTCCTATTTTCATCGAGTTCTACTTTCCTCCCACTTACCACTGCATTTAGGAATTCATTTTCAAGGAAAACCGCATGTAGAGCAACAAATACCTTGTTCTCTTGTGGGTGGTAGAAGTAATATCCTTTGGTTTCCATAGGATAACCTACAAATAGACACTTATCTGATTTGAGTTCTAGTTTGGTACCATCCAAACGTTTAATGTATGCCCATCATCCCCAAATCTTCAGGAATGAGAAACTCGGTTTCTTTCCAGTCCATATTTCATATGGAGTCTGTTGAACAAACTTCGACGGAACCTTATTCAAAATAAGTATTGCACTGTTCAATGCATATCCCCAGAAGGAAATTGGTAGCTCAGTGCGACTCATCATAGACCTTACCATGTCCAACAAAGTTTGGTTTCTCCGTTCGGACACACCGTTTAATTGAGATGTTTCGGGAGGAGTCCACTGTGAAAGAATACCATACTCTTTCAAGTAATCGAGAAACTCATTGCTTAAGTATTCTCCACCACGGTCTGACCACAATGTTTTAATACTTTTCCCGGTCTGTTTTTATACTTCGTGTCGAAACTCTTTGAATTTCTCAAAAGTTTCTGACTTGTGTCTCATAAGATACACATAACCATAACGCGATGCATCATCCATAAAGGTTACGAAGTATTCATATCCACCTCTAGCCTGGCTAGACATGGGCCCACATACGTCACTATGAACGAGGGCTAACAGTTCGGTGGCACATGCACCTTTACCGCTAAAAGGTGTTTTAGGCATTTTGCCTAATAAACAAGATTCGCAGACGTCATATGAATTTGGATCAAATCCGTCCAAGTATCCACTATTCGAAAGCGTGGATATACGAGTTTTGTTAATATGTCCCAGAAGACAATGCCACATATAAGTTTAATCTTTGTTACTTAATTTAAGCCTTTTGTTTGTCATGTTATATGTTTGAGATTGATTTATATTCAAAATATAAAGACCATTATTAACATCAGCACTGCATATCTCAAAATCATTTTTATAAACAAAACACCATGTGTTTCTGAATACAAAAGTATACCCATATTGGGTTAAACAAGATATAGATATAATGTTTCTAGTCAAACTAGGTACATAATAGCAGTTTGTTAAATTAAGTACATGCCCCGAGGGCAGTTCCAAAATATAGGTCCCAACAGCCAATACAGCGACTCTAGTCCCATTTCCAACTCGAAGGTCGATCTCTCCTGAAGCCAGTCTCTTGCTAATCTGCAGATCCTGCACATCAGTACATATATGAATACTACAACCAGAATAAAAAATCCAATTTTTAAAACTAGAAGTAGACATGTTTATTTCAATAACAAACATTGCCCGCCTTCACTTCCTACATGTGTGCCTTGTACTCACAGCAGTCACGCTTCCAGTGACCCCATTTTCCACACTGTAGGCAGACATTTTGGGATTTGTCCTTTGCCTTCCTAGAAGACTTTGATGATTTGGCTTTGCCATTTCTCTTCTTCTTCTTCGTCACACCTCCCGTAGCCTTCGGCCAAGCCTTGGCATTCTGAGATGTCGAAGCGAAGTGCGCCTCGCGCTTCTTGCCCTTTAAAATATCTTTTTCTGCCTCTTTCAACATTGCCATCAACTCTATAAGAGTATTTTCTTGGTTCATCATATTATAGTTCATGATGAACCCGCTCCAACTGTCAGAAAGAGACTGTAAGATCAAATCTATGGAAGTCTCAGCCTCTAAGACTATGCCTAGCTGTCCCAGCTGTTCGATGTCAGCAATCATCTGCGATACATGGTGCTCAACAGATGTAACCTCTAACATGCGAGAGCGAAAGAGCTTCTTCTGCAATTCGTACCTCTGCGATCTAAGGTTAGATCGGTGAAGGTCCCTCAATTTAAACATCATTTCATAGAGATCCAACCCCTTATTTTGACGATGAAATTGTGGGGTCATTGCAGAAAGCATGACAGATTGAGCAGTTGAGTTGTCATAACTGTGAGTCTTCCAAAGCTCAAGCTCAAGCTCAAACAGCTGCTCAATTCCGGGCTTAGGCCCAAGAGGTCTCTCTAACGTATACAGCAATCTCTCAGCCCTCAGGACAATCCTGAGGTTCATATCCCAGTCATGAAAGTTCGCACTATTAAAGACATTTTCGCCTATGATAATGTCCCTAACATTGACCTTTCCAGCCATCTTAATTGCAATAGTCTAACTATTCAATTAACGATTTTGGGTACAGTCCAACTGTTACAAAAAATAATAAAATATTAGTCCAACTAATATAAATATATAAAATGATAAAAATAATTTGAAAGCGCGTATTTGGCAAGTATTTGAACGAAATTGCAAATTCAATACTGGCCTCCCATTATTTTTTGGCGAGCCTCTAACCCTCTGTTGAGTACTCGGGAAACATAGTTTCCTAGTGGGCTAGGATCCCGTTAAATAACACACAACCTTGACTTTGGCCAACAAGCTGTTTGATATTTAACTAGGTAGATCTCTAATATTAATTGGATCCCATCCAATTCCTAAATCCGATAGGTGGACCTCCAAGTCCGAAACATATATACAATATATATGTCAATATCTCCAATATATTTCCTAACCTTTTCCTCTGAATCAACTAAGCCTTGGCTTTGGCTCAATAAGCTTAATGATTCCAATTAAGCGGGACCCATTTTATGTAATCCATGTCAATGAACAAGAAGTGACATTGGCTTTGGCCAACATGTCACAACTTTCCCAAGACATGCGATATGGAACAAAGCTTTCGTGGTTCAAAAACATCCGCGATGGACATTGATCTTGACATTGGACAACAAACCAATGCCAATCTTGGATCTTGAGAGAGAACCACTCAATGGAAGGAAAACACTTAATATTGATTGATGGTTTTTCGCGTAATTTGGCAACCACTTTATTATCTTTGACTAGGTCTCATCATACACCCTTAAGCATGCATTCTAAAAGCATAATAAGGCGCGAAATAAATAATAATGATATGCGGATGGATATTTAACAAATTTTTCCTAGAACAAATCTCTCCATTTCCTCTCTCCCGCTAGCACTATTCTAACTTTACCCAATTACATAATACAATAAAGAAACCTCATTAACATTGAGGGGAATTGGTGGAAGAGAAATACAAAGAGTCAAGAGATATAAGGTTGGACACGCAGGTCCAATTTAATAAATTCTAAATTTATTACAACAATTTTCAAAATTGCCCTCACCCTTCTAATATCTATCTGATATACATTATTCATACAATAAATCCATGTAGTCACACAAAACATGTTATTCAATCAATCAATCCAATTAACTAATCTTTGAATTAATGATCATCCAATGTTCAAACAATGATTTGATTTGGGCGAGTCCAACTCGTTTAAGAATAAACACTTAAAGTACGTATTCTTTAATTATATCGAACTATAATTTTAAATCCAATTTAATTTGTATTCAATACTAATTCTAATTTAATTCCGAATTAAATAATTACACTTAGTTTAGTGCCTTTTAGACTTAGATTCCAAATCCAATCTTAATAGGTCTCAAAGGCCCAATTAACATCCAATGTCAATTTAATCAAAGTCCAATGGGCTTTTAATTAATTCTTAAGGCATGGTCTTTGGCCAATATGGATCAAACCCAATGGTAAGGCCCAATTTAGGAATCACCATATTTGCAAAAAATCAATTTTGGCCCATTAGGCCCAATTAAATATTTAAAGGCCCAATTATTATATTTGGATTTTATGGAATGGTTTTAGGCCCAATTTGGATCCAATCCAATTGTCCTAAACCAAGCTTGGCCCAACCAAGCCCATTAAGCTCAAATACAACAATATTAGCCCAATTCAAAATTAAAGGCTAATTTATTTAATCACAATATTCCAAATATCACAATTATTTAATTAAAGTGTAAATACCATAATTAATTAATTAATCCAATGTTTCCAAGACATCAATTAAACTAAATAATCAGACTTTAATTAAACAACTTATGTCCAACACAAATTGAAGCAAAATCAATCTATACATGCTTCTTAACTCACGGAAATATGCATAAAATTTCAATCAATTTGATTTCAATCTAATTAAATCAACAATCAATTTATTTCATGCTTTTAAACATATCCAATGGTCTAAAATCAAAAATCACCATGATACATTCTAGGGTTCATGTTTCGGTCAAGCATGGGAAATTAGGGAAAATTTATCAAATCAAATTTTCTCAAATTTTAAGATGCATAAATCTAATTCATCATCATCCAAGCTCACCCAAACAATTAATTTGAAGAAATCGTGCTCAAAACATAAAAACCCCAATTAAAGTATATAAACCCTAAAGTCATTTCATGCTTAGAAAATGCTCTTCATACCATTGTTGGGTTCCTAGAACATGTCAAGGATCTTCTAACATGAAATGATGTGTGAATAATCAAAATAAGAATGCAGAATTAAACTTACATTGATTGGCTTGATGGATGTAGTTCAAAACTTTTGTATGAATATTGAGCTCCAAGCTTCCAAATTGTGTTCCAAACTCAAGGGATTAGTTTCCCTAACACCTTGAATGACTCCTTGAAGTGCTAGCTCACTTGAAATTTTGAAACAAAACTTCAATGGAGGGAGAGGAGGCTCACAGCTTTTGCTTAAAGAGAGAGGAGGGAGTTTTTTCAATTTTTTGTGTATTTTATTTTCTAAAAACCTAATACCATTTACCAAATCAAATTTGGTATATGTCAATCCAAATGAATAAAATATTACAAAGTGTGTTGAGCTTATGTTGAGTGAAAAACAAGCAATGCAAGATTTACACTCAATTATCAACTACTTCCATCACTAGTCAAATTAGTGATGTAAGTCAAGTGGGTCCCACCACTTGTAAATTCCGAAATTAAGTCGAACAATCTCAACGCGTAACTTTGCTCGGGCTCGGGTTCGTTTAATTTCGAATTAACGAATTTTTCGTTGCGACATAATTAAATATTAAAGTCGCTTACGAATTAATTCTAAATTAATTCGTTTGCTTGAATTAAAATCCAATTTTAATTCCGCTTTGAAATCTAATTTCAATTAATATATCGAATATATTATTTAATCGATTAATTCCAAATTAATCGTTCTCTCTCTTCTATTCGAATTTTATCCCAGATAAATTCTTGCCGTAATTAATCCTAGATTAATTTTCTCTCTCTCATAATTAATCCCAGATTAATTTTGTTCGAGTCAAACGTCATCGGTGAATCTTTGGGAAGTGACCCATGAGATTCCTGGATATGTTGGCAGTAAATTCGGTCGTCGGACTATCCGAACGCGTGTGTACCCGGCACCACGTTCTTACTGATTTGCAAGACATGGTTGGCTTCTACCAAATCATCGTGCCTACCCAATTCTCCAGAAATATTCTTTTAAGGAATACATAATCTATACTAGGCATAGTATACTAAGTATTACGTATTACGATCCAGTATCGGATGTCACATGCTAGGCCTGGGGATGGAATTGTGTTTGCCCCGTACGAAGAATATATCAGATCACTAGCAACTAGTCTATTTAATCGGATAATCATGACATTGTCATATTATCCCGATAGTTGCAACATATTAGAGTACCAGTTCTGTATCCCTATGTGATCATCATCTCCATATGAAAGAAGTGACACTTCCTTCTTGACATCATACCCAATACACTATGATTTTCAATAAACCCAGAAGAGGCCTACACAGAACTTGTTAAAGTCCCGGATGACCAAAACCAAAGCGTATTGATTGTCGCAAGTATTTGCGATGCAAGTCTCAGGTTAAGACCAAATACACCTACCCTGATTCGGATTCCCATAGACACATAGTCATACTACCAATGGGATTCCGAGGGGTCTATCCACCGTGAAGCTGATTCCGTACCATCGGTAAACAAAACCTCATATTACACTAGCATGGGTATCCAATACCCAAATATATGAGAACTATGCCGTTACGCTTCCATAACGCGCACAAGTGTAATACTAGCCTATTCCGCATTATCGACGTATAGTCTCGATAATACTACGACTAGGGATATTTAATGATTAAACCTTACGTGGATTGACATTGTCTCATATCTTATTAATTCGGAACTAATCATAAGGACTTTTATCATTTTTATATTCAAGTAATCTAATTACCAAATGATAAAATAGCAATTTCCTTTGTCACATAGTTAATTTGTACAAAAACCACAATGTCTTTTACAAATAGTGATGCTATGGGTCATAATTATCCAATACAGACCTCCGTTTGTTCGTTGGGTGTGGACTGATCTTCAGGATATTTTGTGTGTGTCAAGAAAGGATCCGTCAGCTCCGTGTACAGTGCATAGGTATTTGTAGACACTGCATTTTTGCATGAAGCCCGATGATGAGCCTCGTTTGGAGGCACTACCCGATAAGTTGCGGAAGTTGTGGGAAACAGACGTTGGAAGGTAAAATTCAAGAAATAAATACATCAACAAATTTAATTCGTTTGTTTGGCCTCAGATTCACCCGATTGATCTCTTTTTTAAAATTTAAGCCTCGGCCCAAAACCCTCGCACCCATCCAAAGCCCACTTGGCCCAAGCCCAATCCAAATAATTAAAACATTTAAAACACATGTCACAAATTAAAATTAAAATTAAATCCAATTAAATTAAATTAAATCCAATTAAATTAAATCAAATCAAATCCCCATTCCTAAATTAAATAAATCTCATTCCTAAATAAAATAAATCACCTTCCTAATTACCAAAGATTTAAATCCAATCTAAATAAATCACCTACCAATTTAAAGATATCCCCCCACCAAAAATACAAATATCATTTCCTTTAATAATTAAATTAAATGCATCTCTTTATTAATTGATTTATTTCGTTGTTTTGAAAATCCCATGCAAGGAAACCCTAGATGCACCATTATAAAAGAAGACCTAAACCAACCCTAATCTTCCTTGGCTCTCACTCACGGCAAAACACAAAAAAATTATAAACCCTCTCACTCCTGACTCTCGTCTCTCTCTTCTCTCTGCCATTCCACGCAAAGAACCCATGCCTAAAGACCCTCGGCCGAACAAAAAACAAATCAACACGTAAACCTTAGCTACGCACGTTAAAACCCCATGCAGACGCCCTTCACCAATACAAAATACCCTCACATATCTTTTCTCTCGTGGCAAAACATCACGTTCGACACACAAACCACACTCCCTAAACACCACACGCAGCCAACACTATTTACTCACACACGCGGCAATATCACCCTTCAAACACAGCCACGTTAAACACCCCACGTATCCGTGACTCTCATAAGCCAACCAAGCACAGTCCAAAAACACGCACAAAACAGATCTATGCCTTGCCTCTCTCATTCACGTCACCAAATCAACAAACCCTTCAAACACTGCCACTGACCCCCCTTCAACTCACGCACCCAGACCACAAACACAACCCTCCACGTGAAAGCCACAAAGAAGCCAATAAAACCAGCCCTCTCACCGACGCCCAGCAGTAGCCATCACGTGAACACCACAAATCCTTCAAACAAATCAACAAATAAGCCTTCCAATCAGCCCACAAACTGCACCAAAAACAGTCCAAAATAGTCCTAAAAATCACCCGCAAAACAGCCCAAAAAATCAGCTTTTAATCTAGTCCAAAAAATGTCCTAAGACAGCGACGGCAGACAGTGAGAAACAACAGCGGAAATGGAAGTCTAAAACAGTGGCAAACTAGAAAAATAACGGAGCATTAACCCTTCCGACGATGTCCCAACGCACTCCCGAGAAGCAACTTAAAAGGTAAGACCTGAGGACCCCCTTTGTTATATTTTATTTTGTTATCCTGGACACGGCATGCTTGGTTGGACGTGGAATACGTCCAACCGGGCATGCGAAGCCCTATATTAAAAACGGCCAAACCATTGGTCACATCTCTTTACTATTCCGCATTTATTTTCAGTCATTTATTTTCCTTTAATATTTCGCACATAGCTTACTATTTATTGTTTCTGCTATTTATTGTTGTTTCATCACATGCATTATCATATTCCATGCATACATTGAGTTGATGATTGCATGCTATCTCTTACGGTATATCGGATGGAAACCCAGACGTAAATTCCGTAGCCGAATCCGAATGGACGGTAGTGCGGTCTGTACTTGGGATACAACTCCACGTACCGCTTGAGTGACTTTCAAGCACGTGTTTCATTTTGTGATTTAAATCTATGCTTATCGTCCTGCTATTTATCTTTTTATGCATTTGGTTTATTCATGTATTGTTACTTGATGCGCATGGGCTAATTACGTTGGTTTAAAGGTCCTCCATTTGAGGGAAATGCCAAAAGGCTACCTTTACCATAATATTTTACCGCACCTTTTATTATGTCGTTTACCCTTTGCATATCATTACTTTATTTATGCATGCATTGCATTCTAGTGCATATGGGCTAACTAGGGTGGATTAAAGGTCCTCTATTCGAGGTAAATGCCTAAAGGCTACATTTACCATGATGTTTTGCCGCGCCGAACGAGGTACACTTGATTGGATGTGAAATGTGTTCAATCAGGCATACAAGGTCCCGCATTATTTATTTGTTTATTTATGCATTGATAATTTAATGCGCATGGGCTAACAAGGGTGGATTAAAGGTCCTCTATTCGAGGGAAATGCCTAAATGCTACCTTTACCACGATGTTTTACCGCGCCGGATGAGGTACACTCGATTGGATGTGAAATGTGTTCAATCGAAAGGTCCCATATTATTTATTTATTTGTTTATTCACGCATTGATAATTTAATGCGCATGGGCTAACTAGGGTGGATTAAAGGTCCTCTATTTTAGGGAAATGCCTAAAGGCTACCTTTACCACGATGTTTTGTCACGCCAGACGAAGTGCACTCGATTGAATGTGAAATATGTTCAATCGGGCATACGAGGTCCTATATTATGTATTTGTTTATTCACGTATGGGTTTGCGTCGTTTCAGATACCATTTTGGTAATCTCGTTCGCTCGCATTTCCGAACGGTACATGAACGTATGCATTCTGCCTTATTCCGTTCGAATGCGTTTACGAACGCTACTCGAACGCGCATCTATTTTGTTTTATCATGCATCAGGTCTTACCCCGTTCGAACACATTTCAGAACGCTATACGAACGCAGACATTTTGTTTCATTTACGTTCGAATGTGTTTCAGAACGTTACTCGAACGCGTACGTATTCTGTTTTATCATGCATCAGGCCTTTTCCCGTTCGAACGCATTTCCGAACGCTATACGAATGTGAACATTATGTTTACCGTTCGAACGAGTTTCAAACGCTACAGGAACGCATATACAGTGCACATACAGTGCACATTTCATTCATGTTTGCTTCTATGATCATTTATTTTGCACTACATGATTAATCATATCATTTCATTATTTACGCTTAGACAATTATCATATATTTATATTTCCGCATTTATCTATTTAATGTGTTCATGAGATTGTGTGCTTGCCTTTATTTCACTTACTTTTATGCATGCGAACTTAGATATAGGTTATTCTTGTGTGTGTATATTGTGTAGACTTGGTTATATTATTGCATGAATCCGTTCATTAAAAGTGACATAAGTAAGGGACCGTTCCGAACCCAACAGTTTGAGGACTTCCATTGTGAGGGGTGAGTGCGGCCTTAAATCATTTCCCAGTTCACATTGGGTGGCGACTCCATTTTATTTCTTCGGTTTAGTCCCCCGCGGGCTACTCCGTACTCCTGACCGGGCCGCGAGCCCGGGACAGCGTCACCCACTTCTGTACCTTGTCTACAGTTTGACGACTCCACTGGGGATAGATAATCGGCCCTGAAATAATGTCTTGTAATGTTTGTGATTTTCGCTTTAGTTAACTGTGTCTGCAAGTAGGTTATGACCAATGGGTTTAACCAAAGGCATTATTAGAGCTAGGTAATGGTTTGATGTCTTCCTTCATTCACTACCTTTCTATAGCTGAAAGGAAAAGCTGTGAAGTTACCTAGATAATCATTTACTCGAAGCTTACCGTGATGGACTAATTTGAAGGACCTATTGTTTATTCATGTCACCAAGGCGATATAAAGCCTAAGAGACAAGGGTATTTAAGAGAGTTCGCTCCACCCTCCCTCTGGGGAATCTTCAATAAGAAATCCATTTGACAGTCATTCATGTATCATCACTCGTTGGCACGTACCTTAGGGTATAAAAAAGGTGCGCTCACTCGGTTGCTCGAACCCTTGAGTGAGGAGACCTAGTTGTGGGCAATCCTTCGCCAGCGGGAGCCTTTATCTATAGTCCTATGAACCCACATGTGAACCATAGTTGCATGACCTATAGAAGCCACTCTCTTATGCTTGTGTTTGGGACCATCATCATTTGGATTCAGTTGGACTTCTTGTCATGAGATGTGAACTTGTTGGGCCATTTAAACTGGGACGAGTTTGTGTCTTATGACAATTGAGCCAAAAGCTTCTAAAATACCGATGGGCCACTTTGTGTTTGGGCCCCTATCATTTGAGGTTGTTTAGCCACGTTATTGCAAAGTGTAAACTTGTTGGGCCTTTTGCAACTGGGACAAGTTTGCGCCTTGCAATAATGTGATTGAATGCTTTAAAATGATAATGGGCCAACTTGTATGAAAACCTTGATGGGCTTAGAAAATCCAAATACGATCCAAGTATGCCAGAAACATGAGTCCGATATCCGCACTGGCTTTCATCCAAAAAGGATACGCATTGTTATGATATATTTGTTTACTTTGGATACCTCCAAGTTCATCCCCATGACCGCGGTTGCTGAAAGCCCAATTCGTCGTTTCTAGACAATGACATGATCCTATAATAGGCTTAGTCCATGTTGTAAATGGGCGGTCTTTGTCTTTTACTGATGGAAAGGGACTGAGGTAGCCAAGGTTCACCCTTATAGCATAAGTGTTGGACAGTTATGACCCATAGCGTCACTATTTGTACAGATCATGGTGTTATTGTACAAATTAACTATGTGACAAGGAGATTGCACTCTTATCATTTGTGATTAGATCACCTAGATGTATAAATGATAGGAGGTCCCTATGATTAGTTTCTGGATTGAGATGATATGAGACAGTATCAGTCCTCGAAGGATTAATCATTAAATATCCCTAGTCGTAGTATTATCGAGATTGGACATCGATAATGCGGAACAGACTAGTATTATACTTGTGCGCGTTATGTGAGATCATGACGTCATAGTTCTCATATATTTGGGTATATGATACTCATGCAAGTGTGATAGGAGGTTGTGTTTTACCGATGGTACGGAAAACAGCTTCGCTCTGGATGACAGTTGATTTAATTAGAATTAATCAGGGATTAATTAAGAGAGATAATTAATCTGGGATTAATTAAGAGAGAGAAAATTAATCTGGGATTAATTGAGGTATTATTTAATCTGGGATTAAATGTGTTCGGAAGAGAGAGAACGTGATTAATTTGTAATTAATCGGTAAAATAAATTTAATAGTTAAATTTGATTTTTCTATTTAATTTATTCGTATGGGCTAAAATTAATATATTGGATATATTAATATGAATTGGATTTCATTACAGAATTAAAGTCGGACTTTAATACGAACGAACGAATTAATTTAGAATTAATTCATAAACGACATTCGTAATATATTTGCGAGACATCGTTATTTAATTAAATTAGATTTAATTATTTAGCGACGAAAGTTCGTTTAATCGGATTAAACGGAACCGTGCCGCGGCAAATGTTCGTAGAGACATTTGAATTTTGAATTCAAATGTGGGGCCCACTTCATATGTTGTAGTTGGGAGGGTAGTTGGCATTTATGCCAAGCCACCCACCATCCAACTACCTTGGAATGGTTTTGGAGAAACCATTTACCCAACTACCTTGTTTAGGTAAAAGGGTAAATTAGTTTTACCTAAAACTCTTCTCTCTCTCTTCACTTGTGTATGAATCACACTTCTAACACACATGGAACAAAAGAAACCCTAAAATCCTCTCTCCATGGGCGTGAGCTTCTAGCCTTCTTCTCTTTGATTTTGTTGCAAAATCAACAAAGCTAGCACTTGGAGAAATCAACTAAGGTGATAGGGAAACTACTTCAAAAGCTTGGAATCAACAAAGGAAGGATCTTGGAGATCTTCAACTCAAAGCTTGGAATCAACAAAGGAAGCATCTTGGATCTTGGATCTTCTTCTCAAAATTTTAAAAGCTCAAATCCATTCAATGTAAGTAATTCCGCAACTTATTTTGAATTTATGAACATGTTTTCATGCTTATTAGATCCTTGGCATGTTCGAGGAACACTAACAATGGTATCAAGAGCCAATTTTAAGCATGAAAATTTTAGGGTTCATGAGACTAAAATTTGGGGCTTTTATGTTTTGAACATGATTCTTTCAAATTGATGCTTTGAGCATGCTTAGAATATGATAACTTAGAGTCATGCATGATTAGATTTGAAACAAATCAAATGAATCAAAAATTAAAAATTTCTTAGCATGGCTGAATTTCACTGCAGTGAACTGGGCAGTTTTTTGATTTTTGTAACATGAAATGATGTGTTTAAATGCATGTTTAAATGTTGATTGTTGGTTTGATTAGATTAGAATCAAAGTTAATAATGTTTATGTTAAATCAAAGAGCATGTTGAGCATGAAATGATGTGTTTTAGCTTCAATTTGTGTTAAGCATGAAATGATGTGTTTTGGCTTCAATTTGTGTTGAGCATGAATTGATGGATTAAGCATGATTAATTAAGTTAATTGGTATTTTGGAAATATTGATTTTAATTAATTAATCATGGCTAATACACTTTAATTAAAGTAATTGTGATATTTGGAATATTATAATTATGTTAATAAGCCTTTAATTATGAATTGGGCTAAAAGTGTGTATTTGGGCTTAATGGGCTTGGTTTGACTAAGTTTGGTTTTGGAATTTTGGATTGGATCCAATTGGGCCCAAAACCAATTCCATAAAGTCCAAATACATCACTTGGCCCTTTAAAGAATTTAATTGGGCCTAATGGGCCTAAATTAATTTGTAGGCAATAGGGTGATTCCTATTGGGCCTTGACATTTTGGGTTTGACCCATTATGGCCAAAGCCCATGCCTTAAGAATTAATTAAAAGCCCATTGGACCTTAATTAAAATGACATTGGATGTTATTGGGCCTTTGAGACCCATTAAGATTGGATTTGGAATCCAAGTCTTTAAGGCAAATGAATAAGTGTAAATATTTAATTTGGAATTAAATTGGAATTAGTATTGAATACAAATAAATTGGATTTAAAGTTGTAGTTCAATATAATTCAAGAATACGTACTTTAAGTAATTATTCTTAAATGAGTTTGACTCACGCAAATCAAATCGTTGTATGAACATTGTATGGTCATTAATTCAAAGATTAATTAATTGGATTAGATTGATTGAATAACATGATTTGTATGAATACATGAATGTGTTGTATGAATAATGTATATCAGATGGATATTAGAAGGGCAAGGGCAGTTTTGGAAATTGTTGTAATAAGTTTAGAATTTATTAAATTGGACCTACGTGTCCAGCCTTTTATCTCATTTCTCATTGTATTTCTTTTCTCACCTATTCCCCTTAATGTAAATGAGGTTTCTTTATTGTATTTTATAATTGGGTAGAATTAGAATGGTCCTAGCCGGGGAGAGGAAAGTGAGTGATTTGTTCTAGGAACAATTTGTGAGATATCCATCCGCATATCATTATTAATTTATTTATTTATACGCGCTTTATTATGTGTTTAGAATGCATGTTTAAGGGTGTATGATGATGAGACCTAATTAAAGATAATAAATTGGTTGCCAATTTGCACGCGAAAAACCCTCAAACAATATTAAGCGTTTTTCCTTCCGTTGAGTGATTCTTACTCAAGATACAAAGTTGGCATTGGTTTGTTGGCCAAAGTCAAGACCTTTGTCAATTGCGGATGTGTTTGAATCATGAGAGTTTTGTTCCATATCGGTGTCTTGTCCAAGTCGTGATTTGTTGGCCAAAGTCAAGATCACTTCTTGTCCATCGACATTGATTATGAAACTTTCCATGTCAATGGGTTCCGCTTAACTGGGATCATTAAGTTTGTTGTGCCAAAGCCAAGGCTTAGTTGATTCAGAGAAAAAAAGGTTAGGTAATATATTCGATATATTGGCATATATAAGATATATGTTTCGGACTTGGATGTCCACCTACCGTATCTAGGAATTAGATGAGATCCAATTGTTCTTAGAGATCTACCTAGTTAAGTATCATACAATTTGTTGGCCAAAGTCAAGATTGTGTGTTATTTAACGGGATCCTAGCCCACTAGGAAACAAGGTTTCCCGAGTACTCAACAGAGGGTTAGAGGCTCGCCGAAAAATAGTGGGAGGCAAGTATTAGATTTGCAATATTCGTTTAGTTACTTGCCATACGCGCTCAATCAAATATTATTCGTCAAATGTTAGTTGGACTAATATTTAATAGTTGTTTTAATTAAATAGTTGGACTATATTCAAACTTCTTCATTTATAATGATTATATAATTGGATTATAGTAATCAATATATTTGGATTTTACCGATCATTTATAATGATTATATAATTGGATTATAGTAATCAATATATATTTGATTTTAACCAATTAAATTGTAATAAGTTATATAGTTAGACTATAGTAATCATTACATTAGATTGTACCTGAAATCGTTGATTAAATAGTTGGACTATTAGAATCAAGATTAAATTGAAAGATTAATGTTTAAAACATTATCCTAGGGAAAATGTGTTCAAACGACTTTAATTTTCAAATTGGGAATAAATTTCAGGATAGTCCTGAAACTAAGAAGTTACTTTATTTGATAGAATAACATCTTAGGCCTAAGCCCGGAGTTAAGCAAATAGTAGAGCATGATCTTTGGAAGATTCATGTGATGATAACTTTAATGTTTAATCCATTATGCTTGCCATAATGACTCCTTAATTTCTTAATCAGAAGTAAGGATTAGATCCTTAAAGTATGATAATGAAATTGAAGGATCTTGATAGATCTATTCTTAGATCTTAGAAGTATTGAATTGCAATAAACAACTCTTGGAGAGTTAATGACTATTCTCAAGGAGACCAAAGTCAAAGTTTGCAATAAGGCAAGAAGCGCAAGGCGCACCCTACTTCAATATTCTAGAAGGCCAAGGCTTGGCCAAAGACTTCTGGAATGTGAAAAGGGCAAAGGCAAAATCATTATAATCTTCTAGGAAGATAAAAGACATATCCCAAGATGTCTGCCTAAATTGTGGCAAACGGGGTCATTGAAGCATGACTGCCGTATGGATAAAGCAGACATGAAGGAATTGAAGACGAGCAAGGCTCTGACTTCAAATATGTTTGTCATAAATATGTTCACTACTAGTATTAAAATTGGATTTTAAATACTTAGTGTGATACATAAATATGCATTGATGTGCAGAATCTGCTGTGAGCAGGATACTGACTTCAGATGAGATTAATCTGTGAATCGGAAACGGGATGACAGTCTCTGTTTCAACCGTAGATACCTAAGTTTAGGAACTACCATTTGGGTGTGTACTTAAATTAGGAAACTGTTATAATGTAACTAGTTTGACTAGAAATATTATCTCTATATCGAGTATAACTCGTTGCGAGTATACCTTTATATTCTAGAACACTAAAGTGTTTTATTTTATAAAGATGATATTGAGATAAACACATTAGATGTGAATAACAATATTTATATTTTGAATATAAATAAATCTCAAACATATAATATGACAAACAAATAGCTCAAACTGATTTGATCAGATGAGACTCATTTGTGGCAGTGTTGTCTGGGACACAATTAAACAAGACTCGTATATCCACACTTTTGAAGAGTGGATACTAGGACGGATTTGATTCCACTCAAATAAAGTCTACGAATCTAGTTTATTGGGCAAAGTGCCTAAAACACCTTTACTTGGTAAAAGTATAAGTGCCACCGATCTATTAGCCCTTGTTCATAGTGACGTAATTGGGCCCATGTCTAGCTAGGCTAGAGGTGGATATAAATATTTCGTGACCTTTACGGATGTGGCATCGCGTTATGGTTGTGTTTCTTTTGAAGAACATAAATCAGAAACTTTTAGAGTTTCGACATGAAATAGACAAACAGATCGGCTAAAGTATTAAAACATCACGGTTTGACCATGATGAAAATACTTAAGCAATAAGTTTCTCAAATACTTGAAAGATTATAGTATTCTTTCAATGAGGACTCCTCCCAGAACACTTCAGTTTGATGGTGTGTCCGAACGGAGAAACCGAATTTTGTTGGACATGATAAGGTTAATCATGAGTCGCTCTGAGCTACAATTTTCCTTCAAAGGATAAGCATTAACAGTGCAATACTTATTTTGAATAAGATTCCATGAAAATCTGTTTGACAGACTTCATATTAGATATGAACAGGAAAGAAACTGGGTTTTCTCATTCCTGTTGATTTGGGAATGCTAAGCATATGTTTGGATGATACCAAACAAGAACCCAAATTGGATAAGTGCCAATTGTAGGTTATCCTAGGGAAACCAAAGTATAGTACTTATACAACTCACTTGAGAACAATGTAATTGTTGTCACCATACAGTTTTCCTAAAAGGAATACCGATATGCAGTGGTAAGTGGGAGGATAGTAAAACTCGATGAAAATCGGAGTTATACTGTTCAAGGCACCAAGTCCTTAATGGAACACGAACAGTTCATCATGGATGAAACTGTACCAGTAATCTTCGAATACACAAGAACCGCGTAAGTCGGAGAGAGTCAAAAAACAACCTGGGTATGGGTTTCTGATCTCACCTCATAAAGATGTCAATCTTATTGGGGAATACGAACTGACTACGTATGAGGAAGTGATACAAGGTATCAACTGTTGGATAATATGACCCATAGCGTCACTATTTGTACAGATCACGGTGTTGTTGTACAAATTAACTATGTGACAAGGAAATTGCACTCTCATCATTTGTGATTAGATCACCATAGATGTATAAATGAAGAGAGGTCCATATGATTAGTTCCTGGATTGAGATGATATGAGACAGTATCAGTCCTCGAAGGATTAATCATTAAATATCCCTAGCCGGAGTATTATCGAGACAGGACATCGATAATGCGGAATAGGCTAGTATTGCACTTGTGCGCGTTGTGAGGGCACAACGACATAGTTCTCATATATTTAAGTATAGGATACTTATGCAAGTGCGATAGGAGGTTGTGTTTCACCGATGGTACGGGAAACAGCTTCGCTCTGGATAGACCCCTCGGAATCCCATTGATATTATGACTATGTGTCTATGGGAGGCCGAAATCAGGGTAGGTGTGTATGGTCTTAACCTGAGACTTACATCGCTAATACTTACGATAATCGATAGACTTTGGTCTTGGTGGTACAGGGCTTTAACCGGTTCTGCGTACACCACTTCTGGGTTTATCAGAGAGTCGTAGTGTATTGGGTGTAATGTCAAGACAGAAGTATCACTTCAGTCATAGTGGAGATGATGTCACGCAGGATACGGTACTAGTGCTCTTGAGTGATGCGCATCCAATCATGATATTATGACCAGGTCATGAATATCTGATTATAGAGACTAGTTACCAGACATCCGACATGTGCTTCGGACGGGGCAGACACTTATCCAGCCCCAGCCCTAGCACGTGACTATCCGATACTGGGCCGATATACACAATACTACGGTATATTACGCTTGATACAGATCTATATATTCCTGTAAGAATATTTCTGGAGAATTGGGTAGGCATGGCGCTTTGCTAGAAGCCAACCTTGTCTTGTAAATCGGTATAAACGTAGTACGAGATACTTACGTGTTCGGATAGTCCGACGACCGTATTTACTGCCAACATATCCAGAGATCTCATGGGTCGCTTCCTGAAGATTCACCGATGACGTATGACTCGCACTTTAATTAATCTGGGATTAATTGGAAGAGAGAGAAAATTAATCTGGATTAATTACGGAGATATTTTATCTCGGATAAAATATCGTTAAAGAGAGAGAACGATTAATTTGGAATTAATCGATAAATTAATATATTCGATATATTATAACGAAATTAGATTTCGACGAGGAATTGAAATTAGATTTTAATTCGGGCGAACGAATCAATTTAGAATTAATTCGTTAGTGACGTGAATAGTGATTTCGCTAGGCGTAATCATTTAATTACGACGCAACGGAAAATTCGTTAATTTGGAATTAGCGAACCCGAGCCCGAGATTGTTTGCGAGCGCATTCGCATTTCGAATTCGAGTGCGGCACGCAAGTCAAATCAAGCGTCAAATCGCAAGTCACATCAAGCGTCAAATCGCAAGTCACATCAAGCGTCAAATCACATGTCTCTTTGAGTGATGTGACATTTGAGTGATTGATGTGAGTTGATTTGTGTTGATTGAAAAGCATTTAATGCTTTTCTTTTGGGAAAAAGATTTTGGTATATATGTTTTATTTATTTTTGGAAAATAAATCAATAAAACCTATTACGTTTTCTTTTCCCTCCTCTCTCTCCTCTGTACACGTTTTTGCTCATTTTGGAGCCAAAACTTCATCTTCTTCTCTCTCGGTCTTGGACCGATTTCCCCTTCTATTTTTCTGGTTTGACCGATCAATGAAGGAGAAACAAATGATCTTGTTGCAAGATCTATGTGCTAGCACACTCATGGAGGAATACAAAGGTGTTAGGGAAGTGATTTCGTGAGCAAGGAATCACCTTGTGAAGCTTGGAGCTTGGAGCATCAATGGAGGACCACCCAAAGCCGAAAATGGAGCTGCAGTTCACTGCCATTGCCGAGCTTGGAGGGAGGCAGAAACATGAAGTGCGAATTTGGTCCATCTTCGTTGCATCTCTACCGATCCGTGTGAGTTTTTCCGCACCTCATTTGGTTGTATTCAACTCATTTTTATGCATGATTTATGATTCTTGGGACTTGATTGAAACTCAACATCAACTCCCTATCATGGCAAAGTGCCATGAGTCCGAAATGGATTCCATGTATATCAACTATGTTTGGACACTAGTTGTTGTACCGCAAGGCATTGTGCCTATTGATACTATATAAGTCTTCAAGGAAGACATACGTGGATGGCAACATACCAACGTACTAAGCTAGGCTTGTAGCGAAAAGGTATCGTTATCAACATTGTGTTGATTACAACGAAATCTTTTACATGTTGCCACGTTAAATCCATTTAGATAATGCTTGCTGATGCTGCATGTTTCATTCATGAAATATAGCAGCTGAACGTCAAAATCGCTTTCCTTAAACGAAAATCTCTTTGGAGGGTGTTTATAACATCCTGACGGTTTTTTCGTACCAAAACTAGCAAACAAGGTTTGCAGGTTATTCGATCCATGTATGGATTGAAGCAAGCATTAGGTTCTTGGAACTATCATTTTGATGTAATCATAATGGTGTATGATTTGATTCAAAACACATATCATTCTTGTGTATATAAGGAGGTTACTGGGAGCGTACTGACAATGATGTCCTAAATAATGATGATATGTCATTTCTTGGAAATGATATTCCCATATTATAATCGGTGAAAGCTTGGCTTTCATGAAAAATCTCCGTAGAATTCTTGGGAGAAACAACCTTTATTCTAGGAATAAAGATCTACTGGGATAGATTTAAAGTTGTTAACATTCTCTGAGAACTCGTACATTGAAAAATGTACGTGACCTAGTGTCTCATACGCTTTGAGCATATGGAGTCACAAACAGGTCAATCCAAGTGATAGTCATTGGATTGATATTAAGAACATCTGTTAGTATCTTAGAGAACTAAGGATGATGTCTTAAACTATGGAGAATGAGAACTTGAAGTGACTGGGATCACTGCTGTAAGTTTCCTAACCGATAAAAACGACTTTAAGTCGCTAAACGGTACTATACAATTTGAATAACGGTACAGTAAGCTGGAAATCTTCCAAGCAAGATGCTGTTACCGAATAAACAACAAATGCGGGTTATTGCTGTTGCTGAGGCAGCAATAGAAGCCATTTGGGTCGACAATAAATCTAATTAGATTAGATATAGTTCTGTTAGCAGCTGAGCTAGGCGTCAGCACAAGCTAAAGAATTAATGGTCTCATCAACGATCCAGATATATACTTCGACTATTCATCTGATTCGTTCGGATCATACATCATGGCGATGCGATGATCGAATAAATTGCATCAGACGATAATCATACAAATCCGCTGACGAAAATCTTTCCTCAGCAGTTTGAGCGAACCGTACATAGTTCGGGTGTAAGACACTCGAGTGACTGGCTATAGGCCAAGTGGGAGATTGTTGGACAGTTATGACCCATAGCGTCACTATTTGTACAGATCATGGTGTTGTTGTACAAATTAACTATGTGACAAGGATATTGCACTCTTATCATTTGTGATTAGATCACCTAGATGTATAAATGATATGAGGTCCCTATGATTAGTTCCTGGATTGAGATGATATGAGACAGTATCAGTCCTCGAAGGATTAATCATTAAATATCCCTAGTCGTAGTATTATCGAGATTGGACATCGATAATGCGGAATAAACTAGTATTATACTTGTACGCGTTATGTGAGATCATAACGGCATAGTTCTCATATATTTGGGTATAGGATACTCATGCAAGTGTGATAGGAGGTTGTGTTTTACCGATGATACGGAAAACAGCTTCGCTCTGGATAGACCCCTCGGAATTCCATTGGTAGTATGACTATGTGTCTATGGAAGTCCGAAATCAGGGTAGGTGTATTTGGTCTTAACCTGAGACTTGCATCGCTAATACTTGCGACAATCGGTATGCTTTAGTTTTGGTCGTCCAGGGCTTTAACATGTTCTGTGTACGCCTCTGCTGGGTATATCGAGAATCGTAGTGTATTGGGTGTGATGTTAAGACGGAAGTATCACTCCAGTCATAGTGGAGATGATGTCACGTAGGATACGGTACTAGTGCTCTTAAGTACTGCAGTCATCGGGATATTATGACTAGGTCATGTATGTCCGATTATAGAGACTAGTTACCAGACATCCGACATGTGCTTCGTACGGGGCAGACACATTCCAGCCCCAGGCCTAGCACGTGACATTCGATACTGGATCGCAATACGCAATACTACGTATACTACGCCTGACATAGATTATATATTCCAGTATGAATATTTCTGGAGAATTGGGTAGGCACAGTGCTTTGCTAGAAGCCAACCATGTCTTGTAAATCGGTAAGCACGTGGTACGAGGTACGCACATATTCGGATAATCCGGTGACCGTATTTACTGCCCATATATCCAGGGATCTCTTGGGTCGCTTCCCAAAGATTCACCAATGACAGTTGATTTAATTAGAATTAATCTGGGATTAATTAAGAGAGATAATTAATCTGGGATTAATTAAGAGAGAGAAAATTAATCTGGGATTAATTGAGGTATTATTTAATCTGGGATTAAATGTGTACGGAAGAGAGAGAACGAGATTAATTTGGAATTAATCGGTAAAATAAATTTAATAGTTAAATTTGATTTTTCTATTTAATTTATTCGTATGGGCTAAAATTAATATATTGGATATATTAATATGAATTGGATTTCATTACGGAATTAAAGTCGGACTTTAATACGAACGAACGAATTAATTTAGAATTAATTCATAAACGACATTCGTAATATATTTGCGAGGCTCGTTATTTAATTAAATTAGATTTAATTATTTAGGGACGAAAGTTCGTTTAATCGGATTAAACGGAACCGAGCCGCGGCAAATGTTCGTAGAGACATTTGAATTTTGAATTCAAATGTGGGGCCCACTTCACATGTGGTAGTTGGGAGGGTAGTTGACATTTATGCCAAGCCACCCACCATCAAACTACCTTGGAATGGTTTTGGTGAAACCATTTACCCAACTACCTTGTTTAGGTAAAAGGGTAAATTGGTTTTACCTAAAAATCTTCTCTCTCTCTTTACTTGTGTATGCATCACACTTCTAACACACATGGAACAAAAGAAACCCTAAAATCCTCTCTCCAGGGGCGTGAGCTTCTAGCCTTTTTCTCTTTGATTTTGTTGCAAAATCAACAAAGCTAGCACTTGGAGAAATCAACTAAGGTGATAGGGAAACTACTTCAAAAGCTTGGAATCAACAAATGAAGGATCTTGGAGATCTTCAACTCAAAGCTTGGAATCAACAAAGGAAGCATCTTGGATCTTGGATTATTCTTCTCAAAATTTTAAAAGCTCAAATCCATTCAATGTAAGTAATTCCACAACTTATTTTGAATTTATGAACATGTTTTCATGCTTATTAGATCCTTGGCATGTTCTAGGAACACTAATAATAAGAGAGAATGATTTTGTGTACCCTACATTGGTGCATAAAATGAGCCATACCTAGGACAGAAATGGACGTACCACGAGTATGAGAGGAATAAGGTCGGAAGGATATATGCTGTTTTGATAACCACATACATCTTATATATCTCACGCATCACACGCATACACGTATCATGCTAACTCACAGTTTTAACAGCCATAATAGATATCCGTTGGGTTAGAGAAAAAGGAAGGCTCATTAAAAAACAGTTAGCAAACATGAGTGAGTCAGATAATGAGACTTCCCGCATGGATCAATTAGAGACCAACATCACTAAGATTACTGAACAGTTACAAGCTTTAGCCACCGCCGTGGCCAGTTTGGAAGTGCCCCGTGCAGGGGGAATAGAAAACAATGAGAATGTCAGGCATGAAGAGCCTCCGAATAGGGTGAGTGATGAGATCCCCGCTTTCGATGATGACATGGCAGAGTATACCATGGGAAAGGTACTGGGTCTCAGGCAGAATTCCAGAAACTCAAGGATCAGGTAGAGTCAGTTACTCACAAGCTGAAGGGTAAACATGAGGATTTGGTAGACTACGATGCGATGAATTTCGAAGAGCAGCTGCCTTCATAGTTCAAGATGCCCGACATAGCCAAGTTCAACGGGAACGGGGATCCGAGGGTCCATCTCTGACAATATATTTCTGTGATGAGTTCAGTGGGTTTGTCGAAGTGTCAGGTTCAGAAGATGTTCTGGATGTCACTAGAGGGGGCGCCCGTGGTATGGTATCATGGCCTGGAGAGAAAGGTCAAGGATGATTGGAGGGCATTAGCAGAAGCCTTTCTGAATTAGTATGTCACATACTTGGAAATTGACTTGTCGCTCTGTGACTTGGAGAATACCAAGTAGAAGCCGGATGAGAGCTTCAAGGAGTATGTAGATCGCTGGAGAAGCCAGCTCTTGAAAATGCAGACTCGGCCCTCGGAGAAGGAGGGCACCAAGCCCTCTATTTATAACAAGCTGAGGAGGATGACCTTTATGATTGGAAATTTTCGACAGTTAAGGGAGACTGTTATGGATATCGAGGAGGAAGAAGCTGAGAACAGAAAGTTCTATGGCCAAAATAGAAGGATTATTGGGAGGCCTTCAGGGACTATGCCCGCTACTGCTGAGGTCACTGCCATAAAAAACAGGCGGTTTCCCAACCTTGGTAAGCCTCTTTCAAAGGTGTTTGAAAAGCTGAAGATGCAAGGACTCCTAGAACCCTTAGAGCCTAAACCACTTCCAAACCCTGTGCCACCCAATCTTGACCTGAGCCTATATTGTCACTTCCATCAAAGGAAAGGCCACGAAAATGACAACTGCACCCGCCTTAGGAATGAGATCCAAAACCTCATTGACGCCCATAAAATACCCGATCCAGAAAAAGAACAACCCAATACACACAGAAACCCTCTACCCAACTACCACTATGTTCCACCACCCACCTACATGATTAACTCCAGCCTAACAGAAAGCCTTGTCCTCCAAACTATCGACCACCGAGCCTTTTACATGGAGATACGGGGCGGCAATATTAAAGATGAAATAGGGCAGGGGATAGATTCCCGGAAAAATTTCTCGATCAGTAATAAAGAGAAGAATGAATAAAAAGAGGAACTGCTTTATTCGGAGAATCTGATGCTCAAGAAACCGAGAAGACAAGGCTGCAGATGACGAAGACATTTATTTTGAATCCCGCATTTATTAGTCATAAAGACATTGTTTTGCTTACTTGTTCGAACCTTTTCGATTTACGTCATAACATGCGTGACATGAGCATATTTGATATTAATTCGACAAATACGTCTAATCTTGGTACACGTGAGAACCCCGAGGGAACTTCAATTGCAAGTAAGAAGTGGAATAGAATTGACAGAGGCAAATTGTAGGCAAGCCTGGGGGCGACTAAAGGCATTAATAAGCGAAGGGCGCCAAATGAGCACAAAGAAGGCCTAACCCATCGGAATAGAGAATGCATACATGTATATATGCATACATATCATATACATGCAATTTGTGTTTTTGTGTTCGCAGGTTTCGAAGAAAAATGAAAAAAACGGCAAAGACGAGCGAATCAGGAACGGTTCAAAAATGAACCATCTCAACAAGTAGCGGTTCAGAAATGAATCATCTCTCAACATGTAACGGTTTGGAAATGAACCATCTCAACAAGTAACGGTTCAAAAATAAACCACCTATCAAGTAACGGTTCAGAAATGGACCATCTCCCATCAATATTGGTTCGGAAATGAACCATCTCAACAAGTAATGGTTCGGAAATGAACCACCTATCAAGTAATGGTTTGGAAATGGACCATCTCCCATCAATAACGGTTCGGAAATGGACCATCTCATCAAGTAACGGTTCAGAAATGGACTATAATCTCAACTCAGTAACGGTTCGGAAAAGACCACCATCACATCAGTAACGGTTCGAAAATAGACCATCTCATCAAGTAACGGTTCCGAAATAGACCACAATCTCAACTCAGTAACGGTTCATAAATAGACCACCATCACATCAGTAACGGTTCGGAAATGAACCATCATCTCACATCAGTAACTGTTCGGAAATGAACCATAATCTTACTTCAACTTAGTTCGAAGCATCTCGCAAAGCAACAGGTAAGTACGACAACCGACAACCCAAGTAAGTAAAAATGCATGCATAACTTTGATATGATTGTCACTGTCACACACTGCACAAGTCCAATCAAAGTGGGGTGACTGTAGACACTGCATTTTTGCATGAAGCCCGATGATGAGCTTTGTTTGGAGGCACTACCCGATAAGTTACGGAAGTTGCGGGAAACGGACGTCGGAAGGGAAAATTCAAGAAATAAATACATCAACAAATTTAATTCGTTTGTTTGGCCTCAGATTCACCCGATTGATCTCAGTTTTAAAATTTTAAGCCTCGGCCCAAAACCCCCGCACCTATCCAAAGCCCATTTGGCCCCAGCCCAATCCAAATAATTAAAACATTTAAAACACATGTCACAAATTAAAATTAAATCCAATTAAATTAAATTAAATCCAATTAAATTAAATCAAATCAAATCCCCCTTCCTAAATTAAATAAACCTCATTCCTAAATAAAATAAATCACCTTCGTAATTACCAAAGATTTAAATCCAATCTAAATAAATCACCTACCAATTTAAAGATATTCCCCCACCAAAAATACAAATATCCTTTCCTTTAATAATTAAATTAAATGCATCCCTTTATTGATTGATTTATTTCATTGTTTTGAAAATCCCATGCAAGGAAACCCTAGATGCACCATTATAAAAGAAGACCTAAACCAACCCTAATCTTCCTTGCCTCGCAATATTATTACGTAAGTCGCTTACGAGTTAATTCTAAATTAATTCGTTCGCTTGAATTAAAATCCAATTTTAATTCCGCGTTGAAATCTAATTTCAATTAATATATCTAATATATTATTTTAGCCCAATTAATTAAATAGTAAAATCTAATTTCACCCTTAAATTTATTTTGCCGATTAATTCCAAATTATACGCGTTCTCTCTTATCGAAGAATTTAATCCCAGATAAATTCTCGACACAATTATTCCTAGATTAATTCTCTCTCTGATAATTAATCCCAGATTAATTCTTATCGTAATTAATCCCAGATTAATTTGCTCTCTCATAATTAATCATAGATCAATTCTGTTCGAGTCAAATATCATCGGTGAATCTTTGGGAAGCGACCCAAGAGATCCTTGGATATGTTGGCAGTTAATACGGTCATCGGACTATCTGAACACGTGCGTATCCGGTACCACGTTCTTACAAATTTACAAGACATGGTTGGCTTCTAGCAAATCACCGTGCCTACCCAATTCTCCAGAAATATTCTTTAAAGGAATATATAATCTTTATCAGGCGTAGTATACAAAGTATTGCGTATTACGATCCAGTATCGAATGTCACATGCTAGGTTTGGGGCTGAAATTGTGTCTGCCCCGTAAGAAGCATATATCAGATCACCGGAAACTAGTCTCTATAATCGGATAATCATGACCTAGTCATATTATCCCGATGATTGCAGTTCTTAAGAGTACTAGTTACATATCCCTGCGTGATCATCATCTCCATATGACTGAAGTGATACTTCCATCTTGACATCACACCCAATACACTAAAATTCTCAGTATACCCAGAAGAGGCGTACACAGAACCTGTTAAAGCCCCGGACGACCAAAACCAAAGTATACAGATTTTCGCAAGTATTAGCGATGCAAGTCTCAGGTTAAGATCAAATACATCTACCCTGATTCGGATTCCCATAGACACATAGTCATACTACCAATGAGATTCCGAGGGGTCTATCCATAGCGAAGCTATTCCCGTACCATCATTAAATAGAACCTCCTAATGCAATTGCATAAAGATCATATACTTAAATATATGAGAACTATGCCGTTAAGCTTTCATAACACGCACAAGTGTAATACTAGCCTATTCCGCATTATCAATGTTCAGTCTCGATAATACTACGACTAGGGATATTTAATGATTAAACCTTTCATGGATTAATACTGTCTCATATCTTATTAATCCGATATTAATCTTATGGACTTTTATCATTTATATATCCAGGTAATCCAATTACAAATGATAAAAGAGCAATTTCCTTTGTCACATAGTTAATTTTGTACAAGAAAACCATGTCCTTTACAAAATAATGATGCTATGGGTCATAATTGTCCAACAATCTCCCACTTGGCCTATAGCCAATCACTCAAATGTCGAACACCTAAACTATGTACGGGTCACTCATGTTTATGCTGAGATATCACTTTCGCTAGCGGATATACAAGGTTATCATCTGATGCGATTTATTCGATCATCACATTGCCATGATGTATGATCTCACGAATCAGATAAAACCATCGAAGTACATACTTGGATCGTTGATGAGACCGTAATTCTTTAGCCTATGTTGTAGCCTAGCTCATCTTCTAAGAGAACTACTCCTAATCTAATTAGGAATTTTATAGATCCAAAATGCTTCTTCTGCTGCCTCAGCTACAACAATATAATTCCCTTTTGTTGAATCAACAACAATATATTGCTTGGAAGATTTCCAGCTCACTGTTCCGTTGTTCAAACAAAATACGTACCCTGATTCTGACTCAAAGTCGTCTTCATCGGTTCAGAAACTTGCAATGGTGAACCCTGTCACTTCAAGTTCTCCTTCTCCATAGCTTAAGAAAGCATCCTTAGTTCGTCTAAGATACTTAATGATGTTCTTAACATCAATCCAGTGACCATCACCTGGATCGGCCTGATTGTGACTCTAAATGCTCAAAGCATATGAGACACCAGGTCACGTACATATCTTTCAATGTACGAGTTCTTAGAGAGTGAACACAACTTTTAGATCTATCCCGGTAGATCCTTATTCCTAGAATAAATGTTGCATCTCCCAAGTATTCCATGGAGAATTTTAATGAAAGTCAAACTTTCACCAATTGTTAACATGGGAATGTTATTTCCAAGAAATAATACATCATCAATGTATAGGACATCCAATGTCAGTGCGCTCCTACTAACCTTCTTATATACACGAGAATCACATTCGTTTTGAATGAAATCATATTCCATTATGATCTCATCAAAACGTCAGTTCCAACACAATGCTTGCTTCAATCCATAAATGGATCGATTTAACTTGCAAACCTAGTTTACATGTTTTGGCACGATAAAAACCGTCAGGCTGTTATATAAAACATCCTCCAAAAGGTTTCCGTTAAGGAAAGTGGTTTTGACGTCCATCTGTCATTTTTCATAATCGAAAAATGTAGCAATAAAAAGCATTATCCGAATAGATTTAATCATGGCAATGGGTAAAAGGTTTCGTCGTAATCGACACCATGTTGATGATGATACCCTTTCGCTACAAGCCTAGCTTTTTACATTTGTATGTTGCCATCCATGTCTGTCTTCACCATGAAGACCCATTTGCTACCAATAGGCACAATGCCTTCTGGTACATCAACCAGTGTCCAAACTTGGTTGTATACATGGAATATATTTCGAACTTCATGGCACTTTGCCATAAATAGAGTCGATACCTCGTATCACTTTCTTATACGTAGCCGGTTCATTATCCTCAATAAGACTAATTGTCTACGTGAGGTGAGATCAGAAACCCAAACCTTTTAGGTTGTTTTCTGACTCTCTCCGACCTACGCGGTTCTTGTGTATTAGAATATTTTCGTACAGTCTCATCCATGATGAACTGTTCATGTTCCATTAAGGATCGGTGCCAAGAACAGTATTGCTCTGATTTTCATCGAGTTTTACTTTCCTCCCACTTTCCACTGCATTTAGGAGTTCCTCTAAGGAAAACCGCATGGAGAGCAACAAATATTTTGTTCTCTTATGGGTTATGGAAATTGGTTTCCCTAGGATAACCAATTATAAATAGGCACTTATCCGATTTGGGTTCTAGTTTGGTACCATCGAAACGTTTAATTATATGCCCAGCATCCCCAAATCTTCAGGAATGAGAAACCCAGTTTCTTTCCTGTCTATATTTTATATGGAATATGTCCAACAGACTTTGTCGGAATCTTATTCAAAATAAGTATTGCACTGTTCAATGCGTATCCCGTGAAGGAAATTGATAGCTCAGTGCGACTCATCATTAATTTTACCATGTCCAACAAAGTTCAGTTTTTCCGTTCGGACAAACCACTCAATGAGGTGTTCTGGAAGGAGTCCACTGTGAAAGAATACCATACTCTTTCAAGTAATTGAGAAACTTATTGTACAAGTATTTTCCATCACGGTCCAACCATAATGTTTTAATACTTTTGCCGGTCTGTTTTCTCTACTTCATGTCGAAACTCTTTGAATTTATCAAATGTTTCCAACTTGTGTTTCATAAGACACACATAACCATAATGCGATGCAACATCCGTACAGGTTACGAAGTATTGAAATCCACCTCTAGCCTTGCTAGGCATGTGCCCACATACATCACCATGAACGAGGGCTAACAGTTCGGTGGCACGTACACCCTTACCGCTAAAATGCGTTTTAGACATTTTGCCTAATAAACAAGATTCGCAGACGTCATTTGAATTGGAATCAAATCCGTCCAAGTATCCATTCTTCCAAAGAGTGGATATACGATTCTTGTTAATGTGTCCTAGACAACAATGCCACAAATAAGTCTCATCTGATTTACTCAGTTTGAGCCTTTTGTTTGTCATGTTATATGTTTGAGATTCATTTATATTCGAAATATAAATACTGTTATTCACATCTAATGTGTATATCTCAATATCATATTTATAAACAAAACACCCAGTGTTCTGGAATATAAAGGTATACCCGCAACGGGTTAAACTAGATATAGAGATAATATTTCTAGTCACACTAGGTACATTATAACAGTTTGCTAATTTAAGTACATGCCCAAAGGGTAGTTCCAAAACTTAGGTTCCCACAGCCAAAATAGCGACTCTCGTCCCGTTTCTGACTCGCAGGTTGATCTCATCTGAAGCCAGTCTCTTGCTAATCAGCAGATCCCGCATATCAGTACATATGTATGTACCACATCCAATATCAAAAATCCAATTTTTAAATCCAGTAGTGGACACATTTATAACAAACATGAATGAAGTCGGAGCCTTGCCTGCCTTCACTTCCTTCATGTATGCCTTGTCCATACGACAATCACACTTCCAGTGACCCCGTTTTCCATAATTTAGGCAGACATCTTGGGATAGGTCCTTTGTCTTCCTAGAAGACTGTGACGATTTTACATTTGCCCCCTTTTTTTCCACACCCTTAGAAGCCTTCGGCCAAGCCTTGGCCTTCTGGGATGTTGAAGTAAGATGCGCCTTGCGCTTCTTGCTCTTTTAGAAGCTCTGGCTCTGCCTCCTTGAGGATAGCCATTAACTCTCCAAGAGTTTTCTCTTGGTTCATTATGAACCCGCCCCAGAATTCAGGCAGAGACTGTAAGATCAAATCTATGGAAGTCTTGGCCTCGTAGGTAATAACCAGCTAACCTAGCTGTTCGATGTCAGCAATCATCTGCGACACATAGTGTTCGACAAATGTACCATCTGACATACGCGAGCGAAAGAGGTTTCTCTTGGATTCCAGGACTATCCTGAGATTCAATTCCCAATCTGAAAATTTACGCCGTTAAAGACATTTTCACCTAGGATTATGTTCTTTTACGCTAATCTTTCAGGTATATTGATTGCTATAGTCCAACTATCCAATCAATATTTTCGGGTACAATCAAATGTAATGATTACTATAGTCCAACTATATAACCAACTACAAATGAAGTAGTGTGTTGTACAGTCCAACTGTTCAACGAAAGCAATATTAATTATATTAGTCCAACTAATATATTTATAACAACGATAAATTAAAATAAAAGAGCGCGTATTGGCAAGTATCTAAATGAAATTGTAAATTTAATACTAGCCTCCCATTATTTTTCGGCGAGCCTCTAACCCTCTGTGGAGTACTCGGGAAACCTAGTTTCCTAGTGGGCTAGGATCCCGTTAATATTTGATGAGGGTTTTTCGCGTAAATTGGCAACCAATTTATTATCTTTGATTAGGTCCCATCATACACCCTTAAGCATGCATTCTAAAAGCATAATAAGGTGCGAATAAAATTAATAATGATATGCAGATGAATATATAACAAACTTTGTTCCGAGAATAAATCTCTCCCTTTCCTCTCTCCCGCTAGCACTATTCTTACTTCTACCCAATTACATAATACTTCTAAGGAAACCTCATTTGTATTGAGGGGAATTGGTGAGAAGAGAAATACAATGAGAAAAGAGATAATAGGCTGGACACGCAGGTCCAATTTAATAAATTCTTAATTTATTATAACAATTTCCAAAATTGCCCTCACCCTTCTAATATCCATCCGATATACATTATTCATACAATACATCCAAGGATTCACACAAAGCATGTTATTCAATCAATCTAATCCAATTAATTAATCTTTGAATTAATGATCATCCAATGTTCAAACAACGATTTGATTTGCGTGAGTCCAACTCATTTAAGAATAAATACTCAAAGTATGTATTCTTGAATTATATCGAACTACAATTTTAAATCAAATTTAAATTGTATCCAATACTAATTCATATTTAATTCCAAATTAAATAATTACACTTTTAAAGGTGCCTTTTAGATTTAGATTCTAAATCTAATCTTTATGGGTCTCAAAGGCCCAATTAGTATCCAATACTATTCAATTAAAGTCCAATGGGCTTTTAATTAATTCTTTAGGCGTGGGCTTTGGCCATTATGGATCAAACCCAAGATGCAAAGGCCCAATTAGGAATCACCATTTGCCCAAAAATCAATTTTGGCCCATTAGGCCCAATTAAATTATTAAATGCCCAATTGTCATATTTGGACTTTATAGAAATGGTTTTGGGCCCAATTGGATCCAACCCAATTGTCCAAAACCAAACTTGGCCCAACCAAGCCCATTAAGCCCAAATACAAAAAATTTAGCCCAATCCAATTTTAAAGACTAATTTTAATTAATATAACATTCCAAATATCACATTAATTTTAATTAAAGTGTAATAGCCATAATTAATTAATTAAACTAACATTTCTAAAACATCAATTAAACTAATTAATTATGCTTTAATAATCCAATTCATGTCCAACACAAATTGAAGCAAAACCAATCCATTAAACATGCTACATACTTACGGAAACATCATGAAATAACATTCAATTCCGATTTCAATCCAATTAAACCAACAATTAATATTCATTTCATGCATTTAACATATCCAATTGTCAAATTTCAAAATTTTCCATGAGCATTTTCTAGGGGTAGTAATCGGCCGTGCTTGTGAATTTGGGGATTTTTGATCCAATCAATTTTTCTCAAATTCTAAGATGCACAAATCCAATTCATCATCATCCAAACACAACCATACAATCAATTTAGGAAAATATATACTCCAAGCATAAAATCCCAAATTAAAGTTTACAACCCTAGAATCCAAATCAAGCTTAGATTTCGCTCTGATACCATTGTTAGTGTTCCTAGAACATGCCAAGGATCTCTAAGAGTGATGTTTGTGTGAATAAACAAGAGGAGTTGCGGAAATACTCACAATGCTTGGTAGAGAAAATTCAAATCTTTCATGGATGTGTAGAAGCTCCAAGCCTAAAATTGAATTCCAAACTCATGGATTAGTTTCCCTATCACCTTCATTTGTCATCTTAAGTGCTAGCTTGCTTGAATTTTTGAAACAAAAATCCATGGAGGGAGAGAGCATGTCACGACTTTTGGAGAGAAATGAGAGAGAATGAATAGTGAGTCATTCTACCAAAGTTGACTTGCTTTTTAAATATATAGTTGGTGTGTTGAATTGGTTTGAGTGTAGAAAAAGCAATCCCAAGCTTTCACTCAACCAATTACCAAATTCCATCAAGTGTCAAACACATTGATGTAAGTTGGTGGGCCCCACTTCAAATTCCAAATTTAAGTCGGACAATCCAACATGCAACTTCACTCGGGCCCGGGTTCGTTTAATTCTGAATTAAAAAATTTTTCCATTGCGACTTAATTAAATCCAATTTAATTAAATAATAATGCCTCACAATATTATTACGTAAGTCGCTTAAGAATTAATTCTAAATTAATTCATTCGCTTGAATTAAAATCCAATTTTAATTTCACGTTGAAATCTAATTTCAATTAATATATCTAATATATTATTTTAGCCCAATTAAATAAATAGTAAAATCTAATTTCACCATTAAATTTATTTTGCTCATTAATTCTAAATTAATCGCGTTCTCTCTTCTCGACGAATTTAATCCCAGATAAATTCTCGACGCAATTAATCCTAGATTAATTCTATCTCTGATAATTAATCCCAGATTAATTCTTGCCGTAATTAATCCCAGATTAAATTTCTCTCTCATAATTAATCCTTGATTAATTCTGTTCGAGTCAAATATCATCGGTGAATCTTTGGGAAGCGACCCAAGAGATCCCTGGATATGTTGGCAGTAAATACGGTCATCGGACTATCTAAACACGTGCGTACCCAGTACCACGTTCTTACCGATTTACAAGACATGGTTGGCTTCTAGCAAATCACCGTGCCTACCCAATTCTCCAGAAATATTCTTTAAAGGAATATATAATCTTTATCAGGCGTAGTATACAAAGTATTGCGTATTACGATCCAGTATCGAATGTCACATGCTAGGCCTAGGGCTGGAAATGTGTCTGCCCCGTACGAAGCATATATCGGATCACCGGAAACTAGTCTCTATAATCGGATAATCATGACCTAGTCATATTATCCCACTGATTGCAGTACTTAAGAGTACCAGTTCCATATCCCTGCGTGATCATCATCTCCATATGACTGAAGTGATACTTCCATCTTGACATCACACCCAATACACTACGATTCTCAGTATACCCAGAAGAGGCGTACACAGAACATGTTAAAGCCCCGGACGACCAAAACCAAAGTATACTGATTTTCGCAAGTATTAGCGATGCAAGTCTCAGGTTAAGACCAAATACACTACCCTGATTCAGATTCCTATAGACACATAGTCATACTACCAATGGGATTCTGAGGGGTCTGTCCAGAGTGAAGCTATTCCCGTACCATCGGTAAATAGAACCTCCTAATGCACTTGCATAAGTATCCTATACTTAAGTATATGAGAACTATGTCGTTAAGCTTCCATAACGCGCACAAGTGTAATACTAGCCTATTTCGCATTATCGATGTCCAGTCTCGATAATACTACGACTATGGATATTTAATGATTAGGAACTTTATTTAAGTATATACAACTAATAGTGCGCTTCCCAATGTCAATTACAAACTACGTTGTAATTACGCACTATACTAAAAATCCTAGGGTCTTTGTCTAATATACACGTATCACTAAACTAGATTTAGTTTCGATCTAATCGTAATCAGATATATAATCGTGATTAGATTGAATAAGTGTAATAAAGACAAGGGTGCTACCATTAAATTAGTAATATTATGGAAAATAGAATTGCTCGTATTTATGAATCGGACATAGATACGATCCGGATTGGCACTCCGAGCACCAACCCTAATAGAAGCACCCAACGAATCTATCTGGGCTTGACATCATTCTTTGCGGTCAGATATTTGATTTCTGAATGATCTGTTTAGACCACCACTTTGGGACCCAGCAAATAGGAGCGAAATTTATCAAAAACAAACACAACTGCGAGCAACTCTTTTTCAGTTGTTGTGTTGTTGAGTTATGCTTCATTCAAAGTTTTACTGGCGTAGTAAATGGTGTGAAAACGTTTATTCTTACGTTATCCCAAAACTGCACCTACAGTAAAATCACTAGCATCGCTCATCACTTCAAATGGAAGCGTCCAATCTAGTGCTACTATTATAGGGGCATAGACAAACTTCTTTTTCAAGATCTCAAAAGCATGGTGGCATTCTTTGGTGAAGTGGAACGACACGTCTTTCTCCAGCAGATTGCATAAAGGCTTAGCAATCTTGGAGAAATCCTTAATAAATCTCTTGTAAAATCCTGCATGCCTAAGAAAACTTCGAATCCCTTTGACGAATGATGGTGGAGGTAGTTTCTCTATTGTCTCGATCTTTACTTTGTCTAACTCAATTATTTTCTGTGAGATCTGATGTCATAGGACAATGCCTTCCTACATCATGAAGTGGCATTTCTCCCAGTTCAGTACCAGATTTGTGTCTTCACATCTTTGTAACACTTTTTCCAGATTTTGCAAACACTGGTCGAACGAGTCTCCAAACACTGAGAAGTCATCCATGAAGACTTCCATTCTTTGTTCTATCATGTCTGAAAAGATGGCCATCAAGCAACATTGAAATGTGGCAGGAGTATTACATAGTCTAAATGGAATCCTACGGAAAGCAAAAGTACGATACCGGCATGTGAATGTGGTTTTCTCATGATCTTTTGGGGTGATGGCAATCTGATTGTATCCTGAGTATCCATCCAGAAAATAGTAGAAATCATGCCTCGCCAGTCTGTTTAGCATCTGGTCAATGAATGGTAATGGGAAATGATCATTCTATGTTGCTTTGTTCAGCTTTCTGTAGTCCATACACACTTTTCATCCAGTAATTGTCCTTATTGGAATCATCTCGTTCTTTTTATTTGTAACTACAGTCATTCCTCATTTCTTGGGTACAATTGTATAGGATTCACCCAAGAGCTATCTGAGATGGGGTAGATGATGCATGCATCCAACCATTTGATGATTTCATTCTTTACTACTTCCTTCATGATTGGATTCAACTTTCATTGATGCTGCACTATGGCTTTGTACTCGTCATTCATTAGGATTTTATGCATGCAAAATGATAGACTGATTCCTCGAATGTCTGTTATAGTCCAGACAATAGCTCTCTTGTGCTCATGCAATACTCTCAATAACTTATCTTCATGCACCCATGTTAGTGACGAAGAAATAATCACAGGTAAATTAGAAGAGTTTTCCAAGTATGCATAGCTGAGATGGTTCGGAAGTGGTTTTAGTTCTAGATACGGTGGTTCTTTTATCGAGGTCTTGACTCGCTCCCTTTTATGTAGTTCCAAGCTATCCACATGTGGTTTCGATCTGAAGTAAGAGGCTCTATCAAGATAGTTGATACATTCCAGAATCTCATCATCTAATTCGTTGTCAGTCATGTTGGTGATGCATGCATCTAGTTTGTCAGTGGAAAGTTACATTGCATCTGTGTTCTAGATGATACTATCTATTACATCAAGTCTGAAACATTCCTCCTCTCTTTCGTCATTTGGAAATTTGATGGCTTTGAAAACATTGAATGTCACTTCTTGGTCATGCACCCTCATGGTTAGTTCACCTTTTTGTACATCAATGATGGTTCGACCTGTAGCCAATAATGGTCTCCCAAGGATGATGGGTACATCTTTGTCTTCCTCTATGTTCAGGACAATGAAATCTGCTGAGAAAATGAATTTTTCGGCTTTGATTAACACATCTTCCACTACCACTCTCAGAAATGGGAGTGATTTGTCAGCAAGTTGAAGAGTGATTGAGGTGGGCTTTGGTTCTCTAAGCTGTAGTTTCCTATAAATAGACAAAGGCATCAAGTTAATACTACCACCTAAATCACATAAAACCATACCGAAGTAATGGTTTTCGATAGTGCAAGGGATGGTGAATCTTCAATTTTGGTGGAAGTTTCCTCTGAATGATGGCGCTGCATTCTTCTATCAGTGCTACAGTCTCGTAATCTCCCAATCTTCACTTTCGTGACAGAATATCTCTCATGAATTTAACATAACTGAGCATCTGCTCTAACGATTCTGCAAATGGAAGTTGATATGTAGTTTTTTGAAAATTTCCATGAATCGAGCAAATGGTTTGTCCAGTTTGCGTTTCTTAAGACGTTGTGGAAAAGGTGGAGGTGGAGTAAATCTTTCTTGATCATTGTCTCTAGAATCATTTTCCTCATTCTGTGGATCTGCCTCGCTGTTTTCTTTCGGAACTTCATCAGTAGATGCCTTGACTCAAACATCTTTGTTGATTTCAGTGTCACTTTCAAAGTGATGGCTTGGCATTGATCCTTCCCTCTATTCCTAGGATTTGGTTCTGTGTTGCTAGGAAGGGTACCTTGCGGTCTGTAACTCTGAGCATTGGCCAGTTGTCCCATTTGATTCTCCAGTGCCTTCAAAGATGCTGCTTGATTTTGAACCACAGCTACTAAAGCGTCATATTTTACTTCTTACTTTTTCATCTGGGCAAGCTATTCTGCTATTCATGGTTCTTTTTCATAATCCTGGCCTTTATTCTACTATTGGAATCCGAGTGGTGGATTGTTCCTTTGCCCTGAAGTGTTGCTCCATGCGAAATTGGGATGATTCCTCCAACCTGGGTTGTAGGTATTGGAATATGGATTGTTTCACTATCTGTTGAAGTTGCTGACATAGTTCACAGTTTCATCATATTTGTTGTACGATTCTGCCTCTAGTGCTCATTCATATGGTGAACTTGTGGATCCAGCATTAACCTGCATGCTAAGAGTTTCCAGGTATTTGCAGATTTGATCCAGCTTGGCATTCACAACTGAGTTGGCCCCTACTTCATGGATTCCTACTATTCTATGGATCATGCTCCTCATTGTTGGCCACAATGAGTTGTTGTTGGCCATTTCTTCAATTAAGTCGCAAACTTGATCTTCTCCTTTTGCCATTAATGCTCCTCTAGCAACAACATCTACTGTGGTTTTCATCAATCCAGAAAGCCCATTGTAGAAGGTTTGGACTTGGAGCCACTTTGCAATCTCATGGTAAGGACATTTTCGGAGTAGTTCTTTGTATCTTTCACATGCTTCACAGATGGATTCTGAGTCATGTTGCATAAATGATGTGATGTCATTTCTCAACTTTGCCGTTCTGGCATGGGGAAAATATTTTAGAAGGAATTTGGTGGCAAGATTGTTCCAAGTGGTTTTGAAATATTATGGGAACACACGCAGACATATTGCTTCTTCTTGATGAGTGGTATTTATATCACTATTTCCCACTCATTCATCCTAATATTTTGTATAGTTTCTTGAGTTTTGCGAACGTTTTGATGTATTTTGTGTTATTTTGTAGATAAATAAAGTTTCAGGACATTCTGGAGGTGATTTGGAGCAAAACAGTGAAAATTGGCAAAAATGGAAAAATCGTAATTTTGGGCGCGTCGCGACACCCAAACCCTTGGCGTCGCGACGCCTAACGTGCATCGAGTCCTTGCTAACGTGCGCCTGGTCCACATGTCAGAATCTGAAAAGTTGACTTTGCTAACGTCCACCGTGCCACGTGTCACCACCACAGAAGATCCTCTAACGTGCGCATGCCACGTGTCATCATCTCGAGTTGCCGACAATCACCACCGCCACATCATCACGACGTCACCGCCACATCATCATGACGTCATCAATGACGTCATCACAATTATTGAGTTATCATGAACAGTGCTACGTCATCGGATAAGAATCTGAAACCGACAACCCAACGTGTGACACGTCACTGTTCCAGCGTCGCGATGCCAAAGGCCCTGGCGTCGTGACTCCCGAAGCTAATCCGCGCCTATAAATTGAGCTCGATATTTTAGATTTTGTTGTACCATTCTCTCTCATTTATTTGATGTAAATAGGGAGTTCTTCTCTCTCTAAGTTTCTTTTAATTTTTAGTTTTAAGTTTTGTAATAATTTTAATTACGTTATGTAATAATAGTAATTTACTTTCTTACTTTTTACAGTTTTTACTATTCACCATGAGGAGGTAACTTCCCCAGCTAGGGTGAAAGGTAATTCTTTTACTATTGCTATTTAGATTAATCTCCCTTAAAAATAATATATTCACTATTTAAAATTTGACTTAAAAAGGATACCGCTATATTGGTCGGTTGGTAATTTAATTTTAATCTGGTTTAAACCTGACTAATCAAGGATACCGCCAGATTGGTCGGTTGGTAATTTAATTTTGGTTCCGCCTTTATGGCTGGTTATGGACAAATATTATTGCCTTAATGGCTGGTTGGACTTAATTTGACTTAATCAGGATACCACCGAATTGGTCGGTTGGTAATATTATCACAAGTTTATATATTATTTTATAGGAGATATCTAAATAGTAAATAATAGAAGTTAATTCCTTTTGCCTTAGCATTTTATTTTATTTTTACTTTTCAGTATTTACTTTACCGAAATTACTTTTCATCATTTTATGTCTTTTATTTTACCAGCCCTAGCTATATGTCGTAACTAAGTTAGTATCTAGGGTTCTGATGAATTTCAATATCACCGGTTTATAAGGGGTTAGATTATAATTTGGGTAATATAAAGATTTATTTATTGAGTCTTAATCTTAATGCCTTTTCATTAACTGGCCATTAATAAAATTGATCTGGTAAATCTAAAATGAACTAGACATAGGGATTTTAGGTTTCAGCATTAGACTCAATAGCCCACGATATTCCTTGAGGATAGATAACCCTTTAATAGATTTCCTTACAGGATAGGAATATACCTGTCGGGCGGGGGTAGCCATAATTGGAACTTAAACTTAATGAATTTAGGTAATTTGGTTGACATAGACATATGGTCCAATTGGATTATACTAGGTATTTGTAATTGACCATCGGAATAGGCTTTTACATAATTTAGTGTTCCAGGTTATTAAATCAATATTTTACCCAACTATAAGATAACCACTTCATCTTTAAAATGATATTGCAAAGAAATTACAACCCTAGATAGTTTTTAATATTGAATTAAAACCTACTTTCGAAAATCTTATTTACTTGCTTTTAAATTTAGAATCATCACCATTTCAAATCAATCAATCAATCCGTTAGATACTAATAATCATTTGACTTCATAAAATTAATAGTTTAGATATTAAGTCCTCGTGGGATCGATACTTTTTATACTATTTGAACGATACGTACGCTTGCGTTATATGTGTGTGTTTATGCCGGTCAAGTTTTTGGCGCCGTTGTCGGGGACTTATTTATCTTTTACTATTAGTTTAGGGGTTAGATACCTTTAATTGTATCTAATTTTATTTTTACTTATTGTTTTTGTTTTCTTGTGTTTCAGGGTCTCAGAAACTTCATGAGACGAACCAGAAGCTTTGAACTCCGACCGCTTGACCCGGAAATTGAAAGAACCATCAGACAGTTGAGAAGGGAAAGGCGAGAAGCCCAAGAAGCTTTAGTCAACATGGAACCTGAACCTTTGAACGTTGCACCACCAATTCCCATTCGAGACAAAACCATTCCGGTGATTGACAGACTCATTTCTTGTATTATACTTCCTCCCTTACCAGCAAATGCAGGAGACATCAAAACATGCATTCAAATGATTCAGCAGTCAGTTCAGTTTTTGGGGAATGCAACTGAAGATCCTAATGTCCACATCAGCAACTTCTTGGAAGTTTGTGGCACTTTCAATTACAACCGAGAAGCTGAAGAAGCAATGAGACTGCGTGTTTTCCCATACTCCTTGAAGGACAGAGCTAAAGCTTGGCTACATTCACTACCATCAGGTTCTATCACAACATGGAACACTTTAGCCACCAAATTTCTTGCAAAGTACTTTCCACCAACCAGAACTGGAAAGCTGAGGAATGACATCACATCCTTTGTGCAACAAGACTCAGAAACTCTCTACGAAGCTTGGGAAAGGTACAAAGATTTGCTCCGAAAATGTCCACACCATGAGATTCCAAAATGGCTTCAAGTCCAAACATTCTATAATGGACTTTATGGAATAATGAGAATCACAATCGATGCTGCTGCTGTAGGAGCCTTGATGGCAAAAGGAGAAGATCAAGCCTGAAACCTAATCGAAGAAATGGCCAACAATAATTCCTTGTGGCCAACAGAAATGAGCATGATCCAAAGAATTGCAGGAATTTATGAAAGTGGAGCCAATACAGCAGTCAACGCCAAGCTAGATCAGATATGCAAATTCATGGAGACTCTTACCACTGGATCCACAAGTTCACCATATGGAGGAGCACCAAAGTCGAACCAACTTGAAGAAACGGTTAATTATGTGAACAATTTCAACAGACATGGGAATAATCCATATTCTAACACCTACAACCCATGGTGGAGGAATCATCCCAATTTTTCATGGAGCAACAATTCAGGCCAACAGCAGAACTATCCACCACCTGAATTCCAGCAACAGAACAAAAGCCAGGAGCAGGCAAATGAATCAGGAATAACAGAAGTGTTGACCCACTTGAAAAAGATAGAAGCAAAACACGATTCTCAAGCAGCAAGATATGATGCTATGTTTCAATCCCAAGCAGCATTAATTCAAGGTCAATCTGCTTCTATTAAAGCACTGGAGAATCAAATTGGACAACTGGCAAATGCTCAGAGTTACAGACCGCCAGGTACCCTTCCTAGCAACACAGAGCCAAATCCAAGGAACATGGGGAAGGAGCAATGCCATGCCATCATGTTAAAAAGTGGTACTAAAATCATCAAAGATGTTGGAGCCAAAATAACTGCTGAGGAAGTTCCAAAAGAAACAAAGCAACAGATGGAGGAAAAAGAAGGAAAGGAAAAAGAACAGATCATTCCACCTCCACATTTTCCTCAACGTCTTCAGAAGAACAAATTGGACAAGCAGTTTTCTCGGTTCCTGGATATCTTCAAAAAGCTGCATATCAACATTCCATTTGCAGAAGCGTTGGAACAAATGCCCACCTATGCCAAATTCATGAAATATATTCTTTCACAAAAACGGAGATTGGGAGATTACGAAACAGTAGCATTAACGGAAGAATGCAGCGCCATCATTTAGAGGAAACTTCCCCCAAAGTTGAAAGATCCTGGCAGTTTCATAGTTCCATGCACCATTGGAGAACATTATATCGGTAAGGCTTTATGTGATTTAGGTGCTAATGTTAACTTGATGCATTTTTCTATTTACAGGAAACTGCAAATTGGAGAAGCAATGCCTACCTCAGTTTCATTGCAACTTGCTGACCGAACACTTGCATTTCCAAGAGTTGTTGTTGAAGATGTGCTGGTGAAAGTAGACAAACTAATTCTCCCAGCAGATTTCATCATCCTTGACATGGAAGAAGACAAATAAATACCTATCATACTTGGGAGACCATTCTTGGCTACAGGTAAAACTGTTATTGATGTGCAAAAAGGAGAACTGACCATGAAAGTGCAGGACCAAGAAGAGACCTTTAATGTTTTCAAAGCCATGAAATTCCCGAGCGATGAAAAGGAAGAAGAATGCTTCAGAGTTGATGTTGTTGATAGTATTGTTCAAAATAATGAGCCAAATCCCACAGATACACTTGAAGCTTGCATCACCAACATGACTGACAGCGAGCTAGATGCTGAAATCCTGGAATGTATCAACTACATTGACAAACCATTCCGATTCAAAGCAACACCACCAGTTGAAAGCTTGGAATTGCCAAAGAAAGACCGGATCAAGCCCTCGATTGAAGAACCACCACAGTTGGAGCTGAAGTTACTTCCGAGTCATCTCAGGTATGCATTTCTTGGAAACTCTTCTGAATTACCTGTTATTATTTCTTCTTCACTAACATTGGAGCAGGAAGAAAAGTTGTTGAGAGTGTTACGAGAGCACAAGAAAGCCATTGGTTGGACTATAGCAGACATTCGAGGCATTAGTCCATCATTTTGCATGCACAAAATCCTGATGAACGATGAGTACAAACCCACAGTGGAACATCAACGGAGACTCAATCCAATCATGAAGGAAGTCGTGAAGAAAGAAATCAGAAAATGGTTAGATGCTGGCATCATTTGCCCCATCTCAGACAGTAGTTGGGTGAGTCCTATGCAGTGTGTGCCAAAGAAAGGAGGAATTACTGTGGTCACTAATGAAAAAAACGAATTGATTTCGACAAGAACGGTGACTAGATGGAGAGTATGCATGGATTACCGAAAGCTGAACAAAGCCACGAGAAAGGACCATTTTCCGCTACCATTCATTGACCAGATGTTAGACAGATTGGCGAGACATGAATTCTATTGCTTTGTTGACGGATATTTAGGATACAATCAGATTGCCATCGCCCCAGAAGATCAGGAGAAAACCACATTTACATGTCCTTATGGTACTTTTGCTTTCCGCAGGATGCCATTTGGATTATGTAATGCCCCGCCACTTTTCAGCGTTGCATGATGGCCATATTCTCAGACATGCTGGAGCAGAGTATGGAGGTTTTCATGGATTAATTTTCTGTATTTGGAGATTATTTTGATCATTGTTTGCAAAATTTGGAACAGGTGTACTCAATTGGGAGAAATGCCATTTTATGGTGCAAGAAGGCATTGTTCTTGGACACCGGATCTCACAAAAGGGAATTGAGGTAGACAAAGCAAAAATTGAGACAATTGAAAAACTACCTCCACCAACATCAGTCAAAGGCATTCGGAGTTTTCTCGGACATGCAGGATTTTACAGGAGATTTATCAAAGACTTTTCCAAAATTGCAAAACCTCTTTGCAATCTTTTGGAAAAGGATGTGCCTTTCAACTTCACCAAAGAATGCCATGAAGCATTTGAAATCTTAAAACAGAAGCTGGTCTCTGCTCCCATCATTGTAGCACCAGAGTGGACCATTCCATTTAAAGTGATGTGCGATGCTAGTGATTTTGCTGTAGGTGCAGTTTTGGGACAACGTAAAGAAAAGATTTTCCACACCATTTACTACTCCAGTAGAACTCTGAATGAAGCTCAACTCAACTACACAACCACTGAAAAGGAGTTGCTCGCAGTTGTGTACGCTTTTGACAAATTCCGCTCCTATCTGATGGGTCCCAAAGTGGTGGTCTACACAGATCATTCAGTAATCAAATATTTGATCGCAAAGAAAGATTCCAAACCCAGATTGATCCGTTGGATACTTCTTTTGCAAGAATTCGACGTGGAGATTCGAGACAGGAAATGGACAGAGAATCAGGTGGCAGATCATCTATCGAGGCTCGAGAATGGAGAAACAGCTGGCAAAGAACTGTCAATCAAAGAAATTTTTCCAGATGAACAGCTGTTTTCCATGAAACAACAGGAAGTCCCTTGGTATGCTGACTATGTCAACTACATTGTGTCAGGAAAATGGCCGTTGGAATGGACAACTCAGCAACGGAAGAAGTTCTTCAAAGAAGTCAAGCACTATTTCTGGGATGAACCGTACCTGTTCAAACGGTGTGCTGATCAATTATTGAGACAATGTGTTCCACATGAGGAAATCAACAGTGTTTTGCAGCACTGTCATTCATCACCATATGGCGGACACTTCAGCGGAAACAAAACTGCAGCCAAAGTCCTTCAATCAGGTTTGTTCTGGCCCACTCTTTTTAAAGATGCTTATCTTTTTGCTTTTCATTGTGACAGGTGCCAGAGAACGGGAAATATTTCCAGGAGAAACGAAGGACCGTTGCAAAACATTCTAGAAGTGGAAATATTCGATGTATGGGGTATTGATTTCATGGGACCCTTTGTTCCATCATTCGGAAACCTGTATATCCTGGTTGCTGTAGACTACGTCTCCAAATGGGTTGAAGCAATTGCACTGCCATCCAATGATTCAAAAGTGGTGATCAAATTCCTGAAAAAGAACATTTTCACTCGGTTTGGAACACCTCGGGCAATTATCAGTGATGGTGGCTCACATTTCTGTAACAGATACTTTGATGCACTCCTATCCAAATACGGAGTTACTCACAAAGTTGCCACTGCTTACCATCCACAGTCAAATGGACAGGTTGAGGTTTCAAACAGGGAGATCAAAAGAATCTTAGAGAGAACCGTTGGATCAACAAGGAGGGACTGGTCAACAAAACTAGATGATGCATTATGGGCCTACCGGACAGCTTACAAGACACCAATTGGTATGTCCCCATATCGATTGGTGTTTGGGAAAGCGTGCCATCTGCCAGTTGAGCTCGAGCACAAGGCGTACTGCGCACTGAAGAAGTTGAATTTTGATTCACAAGCTGCAGGAGAGAAAAGATTGCACCAACTTTACGAATTGGAGGAATTTCGCTTACAGGCTTATGAGAACGCCAAATTGTTCAAGGAAAAGACCAAAAAATGGCATGACCAAAAAATAGTGCACAGACAGTTGGAACCAAGGCAGCATGTGTTATTGTACAATTCGAGATTGAAACTTTTCCCTGGAAAGTTGAAATCTAGGTGGTCAGGTCCATTTGTGATCACTCAGGTTTTACCTTATGGAGCTGTTGAGTTACTGGATCCTAACACCAACAACACATTCAAAGTTAACAGTCAGCGTGTCAAACACTACTAGGGAGAATCATTTGAGCGACAAAAAGAAAGTGTCACACTTTCAGATCCAGCTTAACGTTCGAGAAGTCAAGTCTGGCTGACGACTTTAAACTTAGCGCTAGCAGGGAGGCAACCCATGAAAATCTTGTATATATTGTGATTTGGAGTGATTTAATTTTGTGTGTTTAGTTTTTGCAGATTAAGACATTTCAAGATAGAAGAAGCTCTTGCAAATCTTCACAAGCAATTTCCTTCTCTCCCTCAAAAATCTCTGATAAAAGTCTATAAAACTCGCTTGGAACGGATGAGGTTATTGACAATCCATGGTATTCCTAATGATATTCGTTGGGTAATTGAAGCACGAGTCCGATTGGCAGGTGAGTCTTCTGACTCTTTTATTTCACATATGCCTGGTTTTGGAAGAAGCACATATGCAAAGAAACGTAGAGCTAAGCAAATGGGTGTTTGTTTCAAATGTGCACGATTTAATTGCAACACTCATTCTCGTTCTTTAGGAATGGTGTCTGATAATCGCGAAGACAAAATTAAATTCATTAGGGATGGCTTGAGTAAGGAGTCTGTAGATGAAATATCTTCAACTCTTGAGACGCATCCCAGTGGATATGTTCATATAGCCATTCGCAAATTACATACACAATTTCAAAAAGAAAGACAACAGTTAAGTCTTGGGAATCTGACTCAAAAAGACTCTGTTTGCCAATTTATAAGAAAATTGGATGGGAAACTTGTCCCTGACGCATAGATGTTAATCAAGCTGTAATTATTGTAAAAATTATATCTCTTTGTCTTTTCTTAATAATTGTAATTTTTTTTGTTGTTTTCTTTTATTTTCTCCGACAGGGTCCAGACCTTTTTGACTATCACGATATTATTTCGCTACTAATCGTCCTCTGGAAGATACTTGTGCTATTTTTACTCACCCTTTTCAAGTACTATAAATTCAGCCCGTCATTGCACTTTTGAAGGGATCCAGAGTTGAGAAAGAAATATATAAAAAAATGGAAGCCACTTCAAGAAGACGAGTTGAAAACATCTGTGTGTTTCGCGGTAGTAGTGTTGGTACTAAACCACAATACATAGAAGCAGCACATGAATTGGGTCGAGTTTTAGCTGTGAGGAATATGCACTTAATATATGGCGGAGGAAATCTTGGACTTATGGGGATCGTTTCAAAGGCTGCACAGGAAGTAGACAGTTACGTTTTGGGAATCATCCCAAAACCATTGGCAGAGGCAAATCTTATTGAACCATCAAACGGAGAGGAACTGATTGTGCCAGATATGTCTGAACGACTAGTGGAAATGATTAACCGTGCTGATGCTTTTATTGCTTTGCCAGGTGGCTTGGGTACATTGGAGGAAATTTTTATTGTGTTATCTTGGGCGAACCTGAACATACACCAGAAACCAATTGGACTGCTCAACGTTGATGGATTTTATGATTTTCTTTGTGTGTTTCTTGATGATGCTCGGAGAAATGGGTTCGTGTCGAAACCTTTAAAAGAACTCCTCTTTACTGCCAGAACTGCTCCGGATCTAATAGACCAACTCATAGCCTATGAACCACGAGTTGACCCTATCCTTTCAAAGATAAATTGGTCCGAGGATGATCGTGGTAAGAGGCGTCGGATTAATCTGGATCTTAACCTTTAATTTCCTGTAAATTTTCAGCTAACCAGGTACGGCCTTCTTAACTCTCCTTTTACTGTTTAAGACATTGAGGACAATGTCTCATTTAGGTTTGGGGAGAGATTTAGTTGATCAGTACCTTGTTTTTAGTTTGTGTGTTATTTTTTATTTTTAGTCTTAAATTTTTCGAAAAATGCAAAAAAAAAAAAATTGAAAATTTTTCAAAAATTACAAAAATATTTTGTGTTTTTGTGTTTTTATTTTGACTAAAAGGGTGAAATTGGTAAGGGATAGCTGAGTAAGGAATTTCTACTCCTGAGACGTATCTCAAACCTATTTCGAAACAAGTTAATTTTTATTTATTTCCTTTTGAATTATTTAATTTGTAAATTCTCCATAAAACGGACTAAAATGGACCTTCATATGCTCAGTTGGTAGGTATTATCAACATGCATAGTAACATACAGACATGAGCTAAAATTGAAAAGTTTGTAATATTCAGTGCTCTAGTTTAATTGGAGGAGGCATCTTAAAAAATGATGGAGTAAAAAAAAAAAAAAACGTCCGAGATCCGAGTTATTAAATCTGTAAGGGTGTTTTAACACCTAGTGCCCTAAAACCAACTGGTTTGGGAGTCACTGGCCCAAAGCTCGCTCCATGGATCAAAGATGCTGCAAAAATATATATATATCTGAAGTCTGAGTAATTAAGTTCGTAGGGGTATCTTAACACCTGGTGCCCTAAAGCCAACTGGTTTGGGAGCCACCGACCCAACACTCGCTATATAGACGGAAGGTATTGTATATAAATAAAAAAAAAATCAAAGAAAAAAATCAGAAAAATTAGAAAAATTATTCCATTGCTACAAAAAGGTGTGAAATCTGATAAAACTTTAGGACAAAAATATTACTCTCTTATCAACTATACTTGTGACTATTGTGGGCAAAAATGAAGTTGATTAATATTATGCTGGCTGTGTATATGGAGAATGGTAAATATAATCGGAGAATTTACTTATTCAGTAATTTAGAATGAAACAAAACAACTAGTAACTTGGAGTAGAAGTTTCACTTGAATAGTCACTAACTTCTTTATTCTCTTTTCTCTTGTCTTTTTGCTTTTGTGTGCATTAGTTTTAACTAACTTTTTACATTTGTAAAATGTTTGTGGGTATCATTTCTGTAAACCCTCACGAGACTACAACTCGTCCACTATGGACACCTAAGGGTTTAAAGGCTTGTTGCATATGCTAAATGCAACCGTGATCCCTACGAAAGTGGCTGAGTTAAATTTTATTATGTTATTTTATTCTATGTTTTGCTCGAGGACTAGCAAAGTGTTAGGTTTGGGGGTGTGATGAGTGGTATTTATATCACTATTTCCCACTCATTCATCCTAATATTTTGTATAGTTTCTTGAGTTTTGTAAATTTTTTGATGTATTTTGTATTATTTTGTAGATAAATAAAGTTTCAGGACATTCTGGAGGTGATTTGGAGCAAAACAGTGAAAATTGGCAAAAAGGGCAAAATCGTAATTTTGGGTGCGTCGCGACACCCAAACCCTTGGCGTCGCGACGCCTAACGTGCATCGAGTCCTTGCTAACGTGCCCCTGGTCCACGTGTCAGAATTTGAAAAGTTGACTTTGCTAGCGTGCGCCGTGCCACGTGTCACCACCACAGAAGATCGCTAACGTGCGCATGCCACGTGTCATCATCTCGAGTTACCGACAATCACCACCGTCACTTCATCATGACGTCACCGCCACATCATCATGACGTCATCACAATTATTGAGTTATCATGAACAATGCCACGTCATCGGATAAGAATCTGAAACCGACAACCCAACGCGTGACACGTGTCACTGTTCCAGTGTTGCGACGCCAAAGGCCCTGGCGTCGCGACTCTCGAAGCTAATCCGCGCCTATAAATTGAGCTCGAGATTTCAGATTTTTTTGTACCATTCCCTCTCATTTATTTGATGTAAATAGGGAGTTCTTCTCTCTCTAAGTTTCTTTTAATTTTTAGTTTTTAGTTTTGTAATAATTTTAATTACGTTCTGTAATAATAGTAATTTACTTTCTTACTTTTTACAGTTTTTACTATTCACCATGAGGAGGTAACTTCCCCAGCTAGGGTGAAAGGTAATTCTTTTACTATTGCTATTTAGATTAATCTCCCTTAAAAATAATAAATTCACTATTTAAAATTTGACTTAAAAAGGATACCGCTATATTGGTCGGTTGGTAATTTAATTTTAATATGGTTTAAACCTGACTAATCAAGGATACCGCCAGATTGGTCGGTTGGTAATTTAATTTTGGTTCCGCCTTTATGGCTGGTTATGGACAAATATTACCGCCTTAATGGCTGGTTGGACTTAATTTGGCTTAATCAGGATACCGCCAGATTGGTCGGTTGGTAATATTATCACAAGTTTATATATTATTTTATGGGAGATATCTAAATAGTAAATAGTAGAAGTTAATTCCTTTTGCCTTAGCATTTTATTTTATTTTTACTTTTCAGTATTTACTTTACCGCAATTACTTTTCATCATTTTATGTCTTTTATTTTACCAGCCCTAGGTATATGTCGTAACTAAGTTAGTATCTAGGGTTGTGATGAATTTCAATATCACCGGTTTATAAGGGGTTAGATTATAATTTGGGTAATATAAAGATTTATTTATTGAGTCTTAATCTTAATGCTTTTTCATTAACTGGCCATTAATAAAATTGATCTGGTAAATCTAAAATGAACTAGACATAGGGATTTTAGGTTTCAGCCTTAGACTCAATTGCCCACGATCTTCCTTGAGGATAGATAACCCTTTAATAGATTTCCTTACAGGATAGGAATATACCTGTCGGGCGGGGGTAGCCATAATTGGAACTTAAACTTAATGAATTTAGGCAATTTGGTTGACATAGACATATGGTCCAATTGGATTATACTAGGTATTTGTAATTGACCATCGGAAGAGGCTTTTACATAATTTAGTGTTCCAGGTTATTAAATCAATATTTTACCCAACTATAAGATAACCACTTCATCTTTAAAATGATATTGCAAAGAAATTACAACCCTAGATAGTTTTTAATATTGAATTAAAACCTACTTTCGACAATCTTATTTACTTGCTTTTAAATTTAGAATCATCACCATTTCAAATCAATCAATCAATCCGTTAGATACTAGTAATCATTTGACTTCATAAAATTAATAGTTTAGATATTAAGTCCTCGTGGGATCGATACTTTTTATACTATTTGAACGATACGTACGCTTGCGTTATACGTGTGTGTTTACACCGGTCACTTCTCCCGCTCAGTTGTAATTGAATGTGCCACAAACTTCCAAGAAGTTACTGATGTGGGCATTAGGATTTTTAATTGTACTTCCCCCAAACTGAACTGATTGTTGTATCATCCGATTGCATGTTTTTATGATTGGCACTTGCTTCTTCTTCCTTTTTCTTCTTATTTCTTATTTCTTATTTCTTATTTCTTCTATTTCATTCTTCCTCACTCTTACGTCTCTTTCTCTCTTTCTCTTTTTTTTTAATGAGTGAATAGTATTTTTATTTATAATAGGGCTCAAATGATTAAATTGGGGTGTTTTAATTTAAAGAAAAACCAGATTTTTGGAGAAAATTTTAGAATCTTATAGTTAGGTCCGAATTCACTATTCATCCGTATTTTTGACTTGCATTGTTGACCAGATTATGGTCTAAAATTTGAAAAAATTTCAATGCGGAAGTTATAGATCTCGATCATAGCTTTCCGACTATATAAAATTCATAAAAATAGGAATTCTTATGAGAAAGTTACTGCCCAAATACCATAGGCTGTCCGGAGTGGAATATTATATTGTTCCGCATCGGTATTTCGAAGAATATACCGATTGTCCCCAAAGTCGTTCCATGAGTGTATTTGTGTCCCAACATACTTTATATTATGTTACCTTCGTCCCGTAATACCACAATACTACAATGTAATAGTAGTAGAGACTACCGATTGTTACAAATTCTTCCCCCTTAAATAGGATTCGTCCTCAAATCCTCTTTAAACATGAGATATTTCCATAGGTCACAAAGTTCATGGGTCCTTATAAATCACCAGCTTTAACTGACTATATACCCATCTCCTTTCATCAACTATTTAATACCACTTCCTGATGATTTTCCGTGTGCTAACATTACAACACAAGTCAATGCGATGATTATGCTGAATCTAGAATGTCATGACTTGGAAGTCTTAGCTAGAGCTGTACACTAATTTTTCTGTGTGAACTCTTACTTTGCTGAAACTATACTGTGTCCTCGGGAATTCTTTTTGACTTAACAACAAAGGCCACTGCCCGGCTGATTATTTACCACTTGATTAGTAAGCATATGGTATGCTCCATCATTCTTAATATCTAACTCATAACTCATGCATCGTACCTTTTATCATACTTAGGTAAACTGCTTCAGAATTCATGGATTCAGTGTCTTAAGTTCTTTACTAAAAGGTGCCACCTCGTTCTCATTTCATAAGCTCTTTGTTGAGTATCCTCAACTTCTTGTCTTCAAGGAAATCCATTTCTCTAGATTTTTAGTTATGCTCAACAATTGTTTGACTTGATCGGGTTCTTCTTAGCTGGTACTTTTGACACTCATTAAAAATACTAATGTCTCCACGATTAGGCTTCCCATACTTTCTTTCCGGAATAGATAAATTTACAGGAGTGATCCTTATCATTATTAACAATGCTAGTTGTGGGGACACAGGGACTGGGCGACGCATGCTGTCCCGGGCTCGCGGTCCGGTCGGGAGTACGGAGTAGCCACGGGGGACTAAACCGGAGAATAATGGAGTCACCACCCGGTGTGAACCGGGAAAATGAGATTTAAGGCCGCACTCACCCCTCGCAAGGGAAGACCTCAAACCGTTGGATTCGGAATGGTCCCTTACTTATGCCACTTGTAATGAAAGGATTTATGTAATAATTTAATCAGGCTTAAGTAACACTTATTTCCAAGAGTATCATGCTTCTAAATTCACATGCATACATCAATAAATTCATCACAACATGCAACATCACATGGCAATCTCATGAACATTTCTCAATCATATGATAGGGAAAACTAAGAACAACCTAATCATGCTTGAGTACTATCTCATGAATATATTAACCAAATAACATGCTAATAGCCTAATCATGCTTGAATATCATCCCAAGAACACATCGAATGGATAAATGCAGGAATACAAATAATATGATTGGCTACAAAATGCAAGGGAGATCACCCAAAAGGCAGTTGTGCATGAAATATGATGAGACAGACTTAGTTCAGTGTGTGCGCGTTCGTGTAGCGTTCGTAAACGCGTTCGAACGGTAAACAGAAGGTCCGCGTTCGTGTAGCGTTTGATACGCGTTCGAACGGATCCGGACCTGATGAAACAAAATGCATGCGCGTTCGAGTAGCGTTTGTAAAATGCGTTCGAATGGGAAACAGAAGGTTCACGTTCATATAGCGTTTGATAACGCGTTCGAATGGAAACAGACCTGATGCACAAAATGTGACGCAATACATACATAAAAAAGAAAATAGCGAAATACGAAGTGCGGTGAAGCATCGTGGCGAAGGATTTTAACCTCTCCAATTAGAGGACCTTTCATCGCACTTACTAAGCCCATGCGCTTATCTCAATGCATATAAAAATAAAGACAATAACCTTAGACTTCATGTACCTGATTGAACACATCTTACATTCAACCGAATATACGTTAATCGGCACGAAAAAACATCATGGTAAAGGATTTTAACCTCTTCAATTAGATGACCCTTCATCACACTTACTAAGCCCATGCGCTCGATCAAATCATGCATACAAGAATAAAGACAATCATATCAAACTTAGTATATCCGATTGAACATATCTTATATCCAACCGAACACACATCAACCGGCGCGGCAAAGCATTGGGGTACAGGATTTTAACCACTCCAAATATGGGACCTTTAATCCGACTTACTAAGACCATGCGCTCGATTGTATCATACATACAAAAGTAACATGCAGAATTCAAATAACGAAGAGTAAATAAACCGAAGCAACATAAAACAAAAGAGTGTGCCGTTTACTCAAGTGGTACATGGAGTTGTATCCCGAGTACAGATCATACTACCGTCCATTCGGAATCGGCTATGAAATTTATGCCCGGGTTTCCATCCTATATACCACAAGAGGCGACATATTTTCCATTTCATTCAAGCCACAACATGCATCCACAAACGACTCTCATGCGAATAGAATCCAATAAACAATCAAAAGACGAATATAAACTAATGAGAAAAGTGCCCCCAGGTCTAACCTTTTAAATCACCTCTCGGATGTACGGTACACGATCGTCGGAAGGGTGGATGCTCCGCAAGTCTTCCGGTTCACTGGTTCACTGCTCTCGTTCGTTGTCTTACTATTTTGAGTCGCCGTTCTCCCTCTTTTGCTGCTGTTTGGCCTCCGTTTTGCTGCTGTTTCCTCTGTATTTTCCACTCACTGTTCAGGTTACTATTTTGGCATTTCCACGGACTGTTTCGAGTGTTTTTTTATGGGTTTTTAGTGCAGTCTTGTGTGATTATTTTAAAGATTATAGATGCAGTTTTTATGTTACTGTTTTGAGGATTTTAGGGACTGTTTTAAGAGGATTTGGCGGCTGTCTTTGGGGGTGATTTGGGCTACTGTTCAGGCGTGTTTTAGAAGGTGTAAGGGCTGCTTTTTTTGGTGGAAAGGGGGGGGCTGCTGTTTGGGGGTGTATTTTCGGTTATGGAGAGTGTTTAGGGGGAGTGTTGTTTTCGGTGGAAAGGGAGGAGGAGGAGAGGAAAATTCTAGGTTGTTTCTTGAGTATATTAGGTGTGAATGGAGAGGCTTTTTTGTGTTATGATTTTTCTGTGAGTTATCTTTATGAGCTAGAGGAGTGTATGTCTTGGTTAGGGGTTGTTTATATAGAGAAGGGCCAGGGCTTCACCTTGTCTCAAAAGGAATGGATTTGATTTAGTGTTGAGCAAGGAAAGTCAAAGATTGATGGGGGACAAATTTGGTTTAGATTAGGAAGTCAATATCTTTAATTTGTTATAATTGATTTTAATTAGGGATGACATCTTTTTAATTTAGTATGTGATTTTGTTTAGTTAGGAAGGAATCTTGTGTAATTGGTGGGTGAATATCTTAATTAAGGAATTAAAATATTTGATTGATTTTAATGTTTATTTTAATTTGGTATGTGATTTTTAGATTTGTTTTGATTTCACCATGTGTTAAATATGTGTTTTAAGTGGGCTTGGGCGTGTGGGCCAAGGCTTGGGCGAATTGGGCTTGATGTGAGGCTAGCAGCAAAACCAGAATTACCGACACCGTTCGAACGCCTCCTCGAACGCGGCACGAACGCCCGCAATCTGTTTGGAGTTCGAACGTATACACGAACGCAGCACGAACGAAAACAGTGAACCTTGTTTATTCTGAATTTCCCCTTCCGATGTCCGTTTTCCGTGACCTCCGTGACTTAAAAGGTAGTGTCTCCAAATGAGACTCATCATAGGGACTTATGTGCAAAAATACAGTGCCTACACTAGTACTCGATACTCCTTTAGCTGCACAAGTTTAACTCGATCTTAATATCCCTTCTCATACCTTAGCTACTTAATTCTCTATATTCTCCTTGCCAATCTTCAACTGCTTATGAGCTTTTCGTTTCAAGTTAGAATATCTTTGCTTATCTATTGGGGCCTATAGCTTATTAGCTTACTGATATGATGCTTGTATTTAAAATGTTGCTTCTAGGTAGTTTCCTAGTGGTCCTCCTCAATTGGCTAAAGATCAAGCTTAAATGCATGCATTTTGGTGCTTAAACCACATTCCCTGCTATTAGCATCGACACTGGCGATTTGATCCTAGCTAAAGTTTATACTTTTTATACTTTGCTTTCATTCCTACTATAAATCTGATTATTGTACCATTAGACCAACTCATTTTCCATACTTGGTTGCATGCTAGGACACCTCATCCTGATTGTTTTCCATAATATAATAAATTTATTTTCTCGGTTCAATGGTATACTACATTTTCCAATATTTACTTAGTATTTTCTTTTACTGTCATTGCATCTTGACAATTTTACTTCCAAACCTTTTGCCTGCAAACCTTTTGTCTTCTCTCCGGCTCTGTTCTGTACATGAAACTTCCATGGTGTGTACCTCTATCTCCTTACCCGAAGGATATCACCTCTCACATGTCCCTAGTCATGTTTAGCATTGTTCTCTTACATCTTTGTCATTGTTTAACTAGTACTTCCCATCTTCATTGTTTCATCTAAACAACTTCTTTTCTAGATTCCTCACTTACAACTATTTCTTCTTCTATTATGCTCATGTACTATCTCTAAAGGTTTTATGTTCCGATCTATTTCCGCTATGCAATCTCTTGTCTCTGAGGGTATCTTGATGCGGACATCTAAGTCCATCTTCATTGTTGTTGTTTAATGAGGGTTGGGAGTGTGGGAATTGTCTTGGAGTCTTCCGGTGGTGGTGTTCTCACTGGATATTTGTGTTGTAGTTTCTTATGTTGCTCATCTATAAGCTTATGACTTTATTGTTTACATGTCTGGTGTTGGCTCCCCCGCTAGGGTACTACTACTAGGAATTATCTGAATTTCATGTTTCAACTTCACTACTGATTCATTTTCCAATTATCGATGATACCACCTCTTATTGCGACCCTTCGTAAGGTTCAAATTCTCTCAAAATCCTACCGTACTCCCTCTGTTATTCTTCTTTACTAAGTTTTATTCTGTTATTTGACTTCCTTTCCTATCTTAGTTCCTTGAACTTCTTATATCTTTATTTTCCTGGAAGCTCCATCATCTTTGATTGCTCAGAACATCTCTACTAAATTTCTTGGTTCATATGCTACTCTTTACCTAGTCTTTTCTTCTTAATACCATGAAACTCTTTATAAGTTATTCATTATATTCCTGAGAATCGTTCTCTATGGTCTCTTCATATTTCTAAGTCTTTACTTCTTTCAAGGTTCCTTAATTCAACATTGGTTTCCAGACTTGGCTCAACTTATTGTGGCTTCGAATGATTCTATCTCATGCTTCTTATCTATGTTTCATTGGACTCATCAATTTGGTTATCAACTCATCTCGAGATTCGTTTAATCTATCAATTTCTCTTTTTTACCGGTTCTTTTCTTTACCGGGCTCTAAATTGATGGGTGAGCATATGCACTCCATAATATTTTATAAACACGCATTTCTATTTTACACTTAGGGTTGGTGATGATCTGGTTATGTATCTACATATTTACTAAAATTGAGGTTTCTAGAAGAAAGGGTCATCATTCATTCTGTAGGAACCTGATCGACTACCCCATGTTTTGGGGTCCCACTGAATTTCCTAGTTACTTCTCTCATCCCTCTTACTATTCGCATATCCTATTTCTTTGCTCTATGCCTTCCTGCTGAAGCTAGTGGTGTCTCATTATCCTTACTACTTCCTAGATCTATGCTCTCTGTTCTTGCTTTAAGTCTCGACTTTGACACTCTATTCTACTGTCCATACTGGTACACTTGTCACTCCTAAATGTCTCCAACCTCTCGGGTCTATTCTTGTAAACTTTCACGAATTTCTACTAACTAGGGCCGATATATAGGTTCTATTGTATATGGTCTATTATGTGGACTCCTACTAGTATTGCAAGCCTCGCGCCGACTTGCCTTGATCTTTTAGCTATACTGGGTTCTCTTCTTTATATCCTCAAAAACTTCTTTAATCTTTTTTCTGGGTAATCTGCTTTCCTAGGCTTTCTATTTCTTAAAATGAACTCTCGTCAAAATTCTTACGGTCACCTATATCTATGCTGGTAGGAACTAGGACAAGCATCTTATGTTTCGATGGGTTTCAGTATTCTTGTTATGGTACCCAGTGTCATGGTAGAGTCTATATCTAATGTCAGGTAGGTATGAGATAGGCTATATCAGGAAAGCTTCCTTAACTGGTATTACTAAGCGGTTGAAAATTAGATAGCTTGGGGTCTTATCTCCATTGGATTGGTTGGGATAAAGTAACTAATCGTTTCTGTTATGACCTTTATTTACTTGCATGTGGACCTCGGTCTCGCTTGGGGATCTGGAGTTCTCTACGTCCTTTTTGACATCTCAGTCTATTGAAGCTCTTAAGACTAATCTTGATTTCTTACTTCTATTATCTTTCTGGCTTTTCCTAATTACTCAGAGAACTCCCTCTATATACGAAGTACCTGTAAGCTATTGGATCAGCTTGAAGGAATTTTTTGAGGAGAGAAGGAATCTTACATCTTTTAGGCACTCCAAAACTTGCTCGGGCTTTTTCTCTTATCTTTACTATTATAGGTTCTGGTACTTCCTTATCAATCTGATTCTGTATCTCTATCTCTTCTTACATCTGGCTGCTTTAGCATTCTTACATCTTTCTTTACTTTTCTTTTCCACTCCATTGGGTAAGTTTTCTTAGAATCTTACAGTCTAGTTTCATAGCTCGTTTGTACTTCTGGCAATAGGTCAGAATAACTTCAGGAAAATTCTTAACGTTGATCTAGAGTATAGTTGTTCTCGTAAGGAATACTATTCGAATAATTTGAGAAAACCTACTAACCTTTTTATAGATCTTGAGGACGTACTCGAGGATCAGATACTAGAGAAGTACTGCCTTGCATATGGGTATCCTGGACATACTGTGTATACCAGACCCCAACACTCTGCCTACTGCATTCACTGACTCCCTAGACTATGCTCTGATACCATCTTTGTAACATCCCCAATCCGTAAGATGCTACCAGCATAGAATAGGCCGTACTAACCCCTTGAGCCTCTGACTATCTATCTGTAAATATTTTAACTGAGCTAATCTCAACTGAATTTCTCACGCATATGGACCATTGCCCCGACTCATCAACATGAAATGCATCTCAAATACTTATATAGGGTACTCATTAGTACTACATCACAACTTTGATAATACACACATTAGCACATTACAATAACTTACTCTATACAGTGCATGACATATAACTTTTACTTTGACTATGACAATACTGAAACTATATACACACTTTGGTGGACTCAGACCGCTAGTGACTGCCATTAGTATTCATCCTCCCGAGCTCGTCCTCCAGGGTCCTGCAAAATAAAACATTAGGAGGGGGTTATATCGTTTGAACGATCTAAGTGAGTGGACGAAAGCTGAAAAAACTGTTATAAAAATGTTTGGTTTAAAAACCAAAGTTTAGAAATAACTTAATATGAAAAACACTTTTCTGGTCTGAAAACTCTGAACTCTTTTCTGAAAATCTTTTCTGAAAACTCTTTTGTAAAACTTATCTTTTCAGAAACTCTCTTTCATACATTGAAAACGACTTGTTTCTTTCTATAAAGCTTTTATAAAACCTGCTTTTCTGGAAAACTCTTATAAACTGCATTCTCTGAAAAACTTTATTTCTAGAAAACTTTTCTCTGTAACTTTTATTGAAACTGCATCTGAAAGCTTTTTCTAAAAACTTGTCTTTGTGTCTGAAAATCTGACGTATGAGGGCATTACGTATCGCCGTCCCCCCATACGACTAACTAGAGCCAGGAGTGCAAATTCATTACTTTGGGGTGTTACGTATCGCTGTCCCCCAAAGTATGCCACTCATGTACCTGAAACTAGTGTTCTTAGGGAGTTACGTATCGTTGTTCCCCAAGCTTCTCAACTGGAACTGGGGGTGTAGATCAATGCTACCCTCCAAATTCTGAAACTAGGATCTAGGAGCATCTGTCACCCCTAGTCATGAACTAGGATCTGGGGGCGTTACGTATCGCCGCCCCAGTCCTCTATATGTGCATATGTGCTGTCAGTCAATTCCATAACTGAATCAAGTTACATATTGAGGTGGGTTTTCCCCATGCCTCGAAAACATAAAACTCATGTTTTTTTTTTATAAAAAGTTTCTTTTCTAAATCACTTCTCAGAACATGCTAAATAAAATACAACTGATAATAAAATTGACTAACGCCTTAATAGCGAAAATTAAGTCTGATATAATGAAAATCAATTTAAAAGAAAGTGTCCACTCACATATTAGAATCTGGCTGGTGCTATACCACTCGTCGAAGGAAATTGCAGTTCCTGTAATGGTCTATAAGCGATAACTTGATTAGATTATAACTATGGAATAAGTTTCGGAACTAGGCTAAACTTCTCAATTCAAGTATGTGATATTGTTACTTGGCATATAATACTTGTAATAAGATGTAAAGTATGTATGTGAACTGATACGAGTCCCTAAGGGTGGTCTCTAACATACTAGGGTGAAACTAGAATGGTTTAAAACTGATTCGGGGAAGTTCTGGTCTTCGCGCCGCGATACGCTTGAATCCAAAAATGAACTGCCTAGGATTTCCAAGCCTTTTAGCGTCGCGACGTGAATTAGTTTCCAAGATTCTTTTTTTTTTCTTCTCCATGTTCATCATCTACCCAAAATTACCACAATCACTTCCATAACAAACTTATTGCACAAACCAGCTTATTGGACTTTAAATTCACAAATTTTATATCAAATTATCACTCTCAAATAATTATTTAATCTTATATCTATGTTTCTAACTAACACTTAAAACTTCCATAACTTGGGTATTTAACTCAAAAATCACTTCATTTACTTATTAATCACCAATATGCAACCTTGATCATACTAACATTTCAATTTTATCATCAAACTTTCAAAATCCAACATTTCAAGTTTTGGGTCAAGTCTTTTTACCTTCTCACACTTGATTTTTCTTCATTCCTCAAGCCTCCATGGTAGCTTTCCTTCTTCTTAGTTTGATGAATGGATGATTAGCACTTGATTCTTCTTCCTTTTTCCTTTTTCTTTTTCTTTCTTCTTTCTTCTTTCTTCTTCTTCACTCTCATTTCTCTTTCTCAATTTTTTTTTAATGAATGAATAATATTTCTATTTATAATAGGGCTCATATGATTAAATTGGGGTGTTTTAATTTAAAGAAAAACAGATTTTTGGAGAATCTTATAGTTAGGTTTGAAATCACTATTCATCCGTATTTTTTACATACGTTTTCGACCAGTTTCTTGTCCGAATTTGGAACTACGATGATGTAACAGTAGTAGTGGAGACTACCGGTCGTTACACCGGATGAACTAGAAACTTTTCAGTCTTTGAAAGACGATGATTTAAAAGTTAAATCATACATTTTAAGTTCACTGGCATCGAAACTCAAGAGGCAGTACTTTGGCATGGCAGATGCATATAGTATGATGATGCGATTAAGAGAATCGTACATGAACCAAGAACAAGTTCTTGTTTATAAAGTGGTGATGGAATTTTTCCATGAGCGACTGGACGAGGGGCAAGCTGTGAGCTCAAATGTTCTTCACTTGATTGATTTCATCGAACAACTGAGGCAACATAGTCTCCATGTGAATGACATTCTCGGTAGGAGTTTCATTCTTGGTTCACAACCAGCATCTTATCGCCAATTCGTAATGTACTTCAATATGAACGAGATTATCTATTCCTACCATGAACTGTATAGGATACTGATCACAGCGGAAGATGACCTAAGGAAGGGAGTACCGACTCGCCCTCTGAAACCTACTTCACTTTCTACTTCTTCCCAGGCTAGGCCAAAAGGAAAGAAGACTAAAGAGAAGAAGAAGAAGGGTTTCAGTCCTCCACCGCAAGGAAAGATAGCTAAGCCCAAGAGGCCGTCTGAAGACAAATGCTATCATTGCAGCAAATTCGGGCACTGGAAAAGGAACTACCCTGACTATATTGCCCAGATAATGAGGGAGAGAGCATCTACAGCAGGTACATTTATTTTTCCAGTTATTGATATCTCACTAGCTTGTGAAGCTGTTACATCCAGTTGGATTTTAGATTCTGCTTGTCATGTTCACATTTTCCAATTTAATCAAAATTAAACAAATATCTAAGAAGTCAAATTCAATTTGACAATATTTTCTTTTAATGCAAAGTCAACAATTTACATTTTAACCATTTCCTAACTTTATCATAATGTAAGATATTATTATTTTATTTACTTTAAAGATTCAAAAATTAAATAAATAAATAAATAATTAATTAAATGCAAATATCTCAAATATATGTATTATATTTACTTTAAATAATCCAAATACATATATTAATGATATAAGTCAAATATCATAATTTGACAATTCATTAATGTGTATTTAATAATATCATAATAAATACAAATACACATTAATTAGGAAATGACGGATCAACCCCTATAGCATGTATCTTTCTTTTAACTGTTAAATGATTTATAAATAATCACCATTATTCATAAATCGTCGACGTCTCTATTAGAACTCTCTAAAAGAACACTTAGAACTCACTTCTAAAGTGTACCACGGGCCCATAGTTTTTATCTGATTGCTAATCATATATGGACTACCTATACTCTGTACATAGAACTGACGGATCATATCTTAACACACACAGGATATCCTGAGGGTCCATCCACACCCAACGAACAAGCGGTGGTCTGATCTAAATAGATCGGTGATGTGACTGCCATCTAAGTGTGGAGGATGTCTCATATACCCACAGTGGTATCTCAAGTCAAAGAATCACAAATGCTACTCAACTCGAGAAGATTATTATTGACGTTGGTGTACTATCTATTAAGAATCTTCAGTGAGTCATTCGGTGTTTATCCGCTATAAACACCTACACGTCTTTACGAGTCTCCAAGACTCATGGTTCATTGAGAAACCATTGGAATCCAACATTCCAGTATACGACATGTACCAGTTTTAACGGGTTTACTTTACTGACCAAGTAGTGTAAACCTTGACCAGGAACAGTCTAAGAATGACAATGTCATGATACAACTCAATGTCAGTTGCGACGCTTTTGCAACTGTTTTATAACTAATCATTCTAAGGTCAATTACGTCTTTACCATATAAAGAGATATATATTATATTATAGAAACTGCATATTTTATTCATAATAAAATGTTGCCATTGTACTAAATATTATAAAAACTGCTTATTTTAAACGATTTATAAATCCTCAATATTATTCATAAAAGTTTCCATAGTACTCTACGAGTATATTTCATTAGTGAGACTCTTTAGGTTCAGGCATATCCGTCATGAAATCCAATTTCGTGTCCATAACCTACCCACCCGTAAACTATGACGAACACAGATAAACTCACTAAACCATACAGGTCGAGGCCATTGCATACGTATAATCCCTCTGTCACATGTATCCGGATTATTCCAGAGATATAGATATAAACTTCAAATCTATATAGATATAATCATGTTGATGTTTCTATTAGAAATCTCTTAATAACACTTAGAACTCGCTTCTACAGTGTACCACAGGCCCATGGATTTAACAGATTATTATTTCATATTGAATACATATGCACTGTAGACAGAGCTTATAGATTCTATCTTGACACACACAGGATATCCTGAAGATCAGTCCACACCCAACAGACAGACGGAGGTCTGACCTTAAGCGGTCGGTGATGTGACTGCCATCAAAGTGTGGAGGATATCTCATAAATCCACAGTGGTATCTCAAGTCAAAGAATCACTATGCTACTCAACTCGAGAAGATTCTTATTGACATTGGTGTAGCATCTATTAAGAATCTTCGGTGAGTCGTTCAATGTTTATCTGCTATAAACACCTACACGTTTATACGAGTCTCCAAGACTAATGGTTCATTAAGAAACCATTGGAATCCAAGATTCTAGTATACAATATGTATCAGTATCAACAGATTTACTTTACTAACCAAGTAGTGTAAACCTTGACCAGGAACTGTCTAAGAATGACAACGTCATGATACAACTCAATATCAGTTGCAACAATTTTACAACAATATCATAACTAATCATTCTAAGGTCAATTATGTTTTTACCATATATAAAGAGATGTTATATAATAGAAATTGTTTATTTTATTCAAAATAAAATGTTACAAAAGAATTAACAGGGAAATACATAAGAAAATTGGTGCTCTTAGCACCAATCCTAACAATATAGTTGAGTTAGTCGACCATCACAGGTATGGACTTTCGTTATTGCTATGATATGAAGTGAAATATTTAATGACGTTGATGTCTATTGACGCATGTGAGTGTATGAAAATGTAATAGTATGTCTATATATGTAAATGAACAAGTATATATATAAGTATTGTTAGGGTCAGGAGCAGCGGAAGTGCGCGGCTCTGACGAAATCGTAATTTAAAAATTTTTAAACTTACCGAATAAATTATTCAATATCCAATATGAATAATTCATTCATATTTCACCTAAACATATTATTCGATATAAAATAACGACATAATTATTTTAGATAATATCGTGAAATGTTTACGAAA